>VYZX01014642.1:260318-402670 GCA_013401335.1 Brachypteracias leptosomus
CCGCCTCCACCGTGGATTTCGCTCGCCAACTTCCGCCCCCGGCAAAGTAAGTGCCCTTCGCTCCTCACCTTGGCCGGTCCTCCGGGAAGGGGGGGCGGGGGGAAGCTCGCCCGGCTTCGCCTCCCGGGAGGGAGATGGGGAGGGGGGGACCCGGCCGGGCTGCCGCCGTGCCCACCCCTCGGAACGGGGGGTACCGGGTGCTTTGGGGAGCGGTTTGCCCGCTCTTCTGCCGCCCGGAGGAAGGTGCTGCCGCCGCCCGACCTTCCCGGGAAGACTGGAGGGGGTTGTTAAAGGAAAAGAGGGCGTTTGGAACGGAGGAATCACTCCCCAAATCGTGGTTTTACCTCTTGCCGCTTTGCCCGGTTTCTGCTGCTGTCTGACGGCTCCGGTGCCTCCGGGCTGTTTGGTGCCGGAAAGCGTCTGAAATGAGCCGATCAAAGTCTGCAGCCGGTGTTCGGAGCCAAGGCGGTCGCCTCGGCTGAGGAGATACAATGTGGCCTCTGGGTATTCCCTTCTTGCCCTGCTTTTTTTTTTTTTTTTCCAGGAGAGTAATTCCTGGAGCGTCTTCCAGGTTAAAGCCGCTTCCCCTTCACTGTGTGTTCAAATGTGCGTTAGCTTAAGAGAAAGATGAGAAAATCCTATTGAGATGTTTGGTGCGTGGTGTTTCTTGCTGAGTCCTGTTGTACTGGGTGCCTAAGGAATGCTCTTGAGGGGTTTTCTCCTTCCATTATAAATTACGGATCTGAAAGTCAAGCTGGGTCTCCCGAGCTGAGGTTGTACCTTCAGTAAATCAGGTTTTGTTGAAATTGCGTCTTTTAGGTGTTTGCAGTGGATGGGTTTGCAAGGACTCATCTTGCAGCTTCACTCCCCCCTTTAGTTGGCACTAAAGACCAAAGAGATGATCACTTAAAACTTGTTTAGCCAGATCCCGTTGCTGTGGATGTGCAGAAAGAGCACCAAGGCTGAGTTCTTACTCTGTTGTTGCTTCTGAAGCCCCAAATCAATATCCCACCTCTCACCTTTCATTCCCACCTTTGGAAAAAAAAAAGGAACAGTCTGACCAATGTTAATATATTTGAGCACATTGTAAGACAAATCAGAAGTTACATTTTTTAGCTTGATCCCATAAAGCACCTGGGAGACTTTTGGAATTTAGAAATCTTACTTGCAAGTATCTGTAAAGTCTGAGTGCCAGGTAGATAAGTCTGCACCCATTGTGGTATTGCTAAATAGTTATTTAAAAAAAAAAAAAGAAGAGGAAGAATTTTCTTTGGAAATGGCAAAGTTATCTTGGGAAAGTACCGAAGGGATAGTCAAATTGTGCTTGTGTGAATTGTTTCCAACCTAGCAGTGAATGCAGAGTAGGTGTTACTCACCTCTTGTGTGTTGGGACTTTGTATCTTTCTAATAGGCACCATTACCAGCACTGAAAGTATGGATGAGAAAAAGAAAATCAAACTGTTTTCTCTGAAAAAAGTGGCAACAGGCTGGAAATCAGATCCTGGTAATAGGGCATTATGAAATCTTGGGCAAGGATTAAAAATAATCTCTTATTCTATGGATCTCTTACAAGATTTACAGCTTTTTTCTTTCTCCATTTCAGCTTTGTGAGCTACAGATTAGTTAGAAAAGAAGCATTGATTTCATAGCATAAAGATCTGTTTTAATTGTGTGCTGTTGGGATATATATATATATTTAACCATAATGATATAAAATGATCATCTTTCTTTGTGCACTAGTTGGCTGAATTGAAGTTGTTCTGCTTTTCTCCTGTAGTTTGCTTTTTTTGTTGTTTAGTTGGGGTTTTTAGCAAATAAGGGGGTTTTTTCCTATATAAGTTCAGAGGACAAGGTGATGCTTTGGCCTTTCCTTACAAGTTTTTTGGCCACTGGAGTTGTGCAATGACTCTTTCTGGCCGCGCAACGAATTATGAAATGTTCATATCTGCAGTTACACCCCGTTGCCTTTAAGATGGTTAGTATTCTGATTTTGAATGTTCCTCTTTCAAGAGAGTTTCCATAAGTGTGAAGTTCTTTTCTCGCATGTGTTTATGAATATGTAAATATTTATGAATGTATAAGTGACTCTTTCATAATACTTCTTCCCTCCACTTTATCTATGGCCATTGAAGTGACTTGGGTCCTGACAGCCCTTGTAAGATAAATGGCATCACAGAACAGCAAGCGTTGTGGGAAGCAATTCCTAAAATGGGCCATGAAAAATGTCTGCGGTTCTCCTGGCTCAATTTAGTAGCTGATCTTCATCAGGTGGCTCACATGACCAGAGGTTTTACATCTGGCCCTTCTTGTGCTGCACATCAGAGAGCAGCATTTGACCTCTCTGTAGCTCTCTCAGATGTGATTCCATTGCTGTCACCAAAAGATGTTTTCCTATCTAACCTTCATGTTATTTGGAATCTTAATGGGCATCTTTGAGGCTTCTGAATGGAGACATGTTGACCATGAACCAATTTCTTTGTCTTAAAGGACTAGGTGATCTGGGCAGGTTTTTTCTCCTTTCTATAGGTGCACGTTCTGAGTGACTATTTCTGTTTACTCTTGGGGTTCAGGGAGTCCTTAGCAAAATTGAATGAATACAGAAAAAAGACCAGATGAGGAATGAAAGAATAAACAAACAAAAGCATGGGGTGGGCATTAGGAGTAGACCTCTTAGCACTCTCCTCCAGTAGCATGGCTGTGTACAGGGCTGGATTCCTGCAGCACTAGTGGATAAGGAGAGGGAGGAGAAAGGGATGGGAGGAGAATCCGTTGGCCGGGCATCCTGAGGGTTGTGTGAGCGTTGTGTACAGTAGGTGATACTTCCTTCTGATACTTCTACAGAGCCCAATGTGTAAACAAATTGCACCAAACCACGTGACTGTGTTAAGTAGCATTTGTTGTTATTTTACCTCTATAGGATTGCTGTCTGTAAGAGCAGTTTCCTTCTGTAGCAGAACCAGTTGCCCAGTTGAGGATTGGGATTTTTCTCCTGCTGATCATATTTCTACTTCCTATTTCTCCCATGTATGTTTGTCCCCTCTTTCCATGAGCATGTAGGAGTGCTAGAGATGGTGTGGAGAGAAAGGCTTCCAGACGTGTCCAGCCATGACACAGGAAACTGTGTAGATAAAAAATGCAAAATTACATTCATATGAAAACAGTCTCTAGTGAAGCATGGAAGAAGGAGACTGTCCTCCTGTAAACAGCAATGGTACCTTCTCAAAGAAACCAGCTTCTACCAACAAAAGGCAAATACAACGTAACTGCCCTTGGTGTGTCTGCTCCTAGTTTAAACTTCATTGTCCTTCAGGGAAGGATGGAAAGGTCTGTGCGTCCCTATTTATTTTTGCCTGATTGAAATACATTTCCTGTTGACATTGTCATTAAATGCTGTAATTTCCGAGGCTGAATCATTCACGGTCGTGTTCAGCATCTTTCCTGAAAAAGTGGGTTCATGGAACAAAACTCTTCTTGCATTGGAAGCGTTTCCTCCAAATATTTATGAGGGACTTGTATTTGTTGTGTGCCCTACAGAGGAGGTAAATAGATGAGTTATTTTCGTCAGCCAAACGTCAGCAGACAGGCAGTATTTTGACATAACACGCTGCTGGGAAGAGATCAGGGAAAGGTGAAAGGGAGAATGGGGAGATCTCATTTCTCTGGAGGAAAAAGAGGACACCAGCAGCATCCTGGCCAGTATTTGCTATCCCTTAGGTCAGCATTGTCCGTCCTTTCCAAACTGCTGGCATCTGAAGTATCTACAACTGGTTCCTGTGTTTGCTCAGTGTCCTATCTTCCTCCTTCAGTTCAAAGGACTCAGATGATAAACAGTCTGAACAATGTGTCCTTCTTCCTCTATGGTCTCTGCTGCCCGTAGCATGAGGCTACTTCTTCCTGTCTGCAGTGAGGTTGATACGTTTCAGAATTATTTGCAAAGCCTTGCTTTTTACTGTGCCCTTCCTTGTGACCAAGACACTCTTGAAAGCTCCTGTGATCACAGATTGTGTGTTCTCAAACTGGAAAATGTGGTAGCTCACCACAGGGGTTGAAGTGGGGGATGCAGCTCCTCTTCTGGAATGGCCTTTTCTGCAGTTTCCAGGCTACTGGAAGTTTGGATGTGGTAAAAGTTTGGAGGGAATGGGCTCCCTCTGGGATATGTTCTTAACTACTCCTTTGGTGGTTTAACCAGAAGCTGTTTCAGGGAGTTTGTCAACAAAAACATAGTCTGTGAACAAAAACATAGTCTGCTAAGTGGGCTTTTTGCTTTGCTTTTCATGTTTCTTTCCTTAGTTTGTACAGATAGGTATGTATAGGAGTATTTGACACTAACATAAGATAGGAGTATTTGATCAATTTTTTTATTAGCTCCTATCCAAGCTTTTTCTTAGGCATAAACTGAAATAATAGGATATTGCAGGAGTTGCTGCAGAAATATATTTGGCTTTTAAGCAGGTTTACTCTTTCCATCTATGGCTCTACAAGTGGCTTGGAAGAAAATTAATGTTAAAAAGTAAAGAGTATGTTTGACTGAATTCCTACATAATGTACTTATGAATATCAGTAGGTCTGACCTATAACTAAGTTTTACCCCATTCAGACAAAGAAAATATTTCCTGGTAGTATCAACTGAGTAGGAAAAGATCTGTGGTGGTGCATCGATATATTGCATTTACTGAAGTTGCCTGCTTGAGTGTCCCTTGCCAGCATCATGAAGCTTATATTCATGAGATCCAGTGGACAGAAAATGGTTTTCTCCAGGGCAACCCCAGCCTTGCCATGGGTCCCGATGGGATTTCTGAAACCCTCCAGTAAGTGCTGAATGCCCAAGGGTAGCTGTGACTCAGGTGTGAGTGGACAAGAGCTGGAGACCAGGGTTAAGTGATGGCCAGAGCTGGTGTCAGGGCCAGTGAGGAAGTGAAACACGTAGGAAGGGGATGGGCAGGAGAAAGAGGAAATCCTATGTTGGATGTTCTGGGTTCAACCAGTTCAAAATACATTGTGAGAGTCATTTGAATGTGATGTTGGTGTGGCAGAGCATGCAAATGGGATTCAAAGGGAGCTTTTGTAACTATGGACCTACCATTGCAAAAGATCTGTGCAGAGGCTGGAGAGAAGCATTACAGCCTATGAGGGGGGTAGGAGAACTTGCCTTTCAAGCAGCTCTCCTGCTGTACTGCTGGTATGACACTTTGTCTTTCCCTTTCTGTCTTGCGAGATCTTTGCTTTGTCACTGATTTCCAGCTGTATTTGCACTGGCTACAAGAGAGATTGTGATGTCTGCCCTGGCACCAGTGGAGAAGCACCAGGCCATAGTGAGGTGAACCCTAAGCCCGTTTCTCTTGGGATGTAGATGGCCTGATTGATGGTTTCTGCTGGGAAGGTGGTGGACAGCAGTACTGCCACCAGGCCTGGCCAGGAGAGCTTGACTCTTCTGGAAAGCTCCTGCTAAATTTCCTTGGTAGCAGTTCCTGTCCCTCTTCCATGACTCTTACCAATGTGTCTTAAAAAGTCTTAGGGCCACCCTGTTTCAATGTCTTCATTGGTAATAATGTGCTGTTTGTTTGGGGCTTTTTCTCCCCAGTTTCCTGTAAAAAGCCATGTTTGATACTTTCTCCTGTAGTAGCACTACTTCTTTCCTACTCCTCTTTCCTTTTTCTTCTCCCCTCATTCTTCTATTTCCCCACCATCATTCTGCTGTTTCTTTCTCTCCAGCTTTGTCTTTAGGACCAGTATAAACTATTTCATCTCTTGGTTTAGATCTCTGTGCATCAACTTTTCTTTTTCTCCTCCCAGAAAGACAAGTCTCAGCACCTTTCATAATCCAATTGTTATTTGTAATCTACGTGTGCTGCTTTATCAGGGAATATGCACCCAGAAATATGTACCCCCAGCCTCTTGAAGAGGTGTGAAGTCCCATGGAGTACCAACCTGGCAGTACTGACATGGTCTTCACAGGGTTTTAAGAAGCCTGTGTCTCCTTAAAGGGCAGCTCTGTACTTCTGTAGATGGCCAGCAAGAATCTTTCATCTAGAGCATGTATTATGTGTAGGTGTGATCTGAACTATCCTTAGAGCCAATTACCACTGTTCACCACATCTGATTTGAAATGACGAGCTCAACCTCACCTGAAACAGGTTGGTTTCCATCTTGAGGATGGTCAGTGTGGATTGTCTGCTACCCCTTTATCTGCCATTCCCTGGTGCTGCTTCGACCTTCTCTGGTCAAGTTTCAGTTCTGTTGGATGCAGGAGGTTTTCCCGTGCTGTGTAGTGGCACATGTAGAAGGGTTGAGCCAGCATTGACCCTCCTTCTAAATCCACCTGCTTCAGTGAAGCAGAGCATGGATTTATTGACATGTGTGTTGGCCTGTGAAGAAGAAACCAAGGTTTGGTATCGTGGGGATGTGGTGCTAAGGCAACAACTCGTGTTCCAGGATTTCTGTGCTGTGCTCTCCTCAGTGTAGACATGCCCCATATGCTCTGTCTGTCCCCATAGAAAGTGAAACATAAGAAATTTAGCTCTGGGAAGGCAGTGCAAGTTTTGAAGAACCAACTTCAGCAGAGCCAGCACCAGGAGAAAAGAGATTTGGCTGGTGGAGTGAACAAGGGGAGGGGAAACCTGCTTCAGGTGAGATGTTTCTGCTCTCAATGGAGCATTTGAGCAAGTGTGAGGGCATTGGCTCCCAGTGTTAGAAAATGCAAGGTTCAGTATTTGAACAGCTTATTTGAATCCAAGACCAGAAGAGTATTCTCTTCTGGAATGTATTTGACTATGTACAAAGGCAGACTTGTCCTGTGAGGCTGAGATGGGTGAAAAGTCCTTTTCCTTGCTCCTGCAATAGAAGCAAAAATATTAAATGCTTGGTACGGTATGGCACTGGAAAGTGACTCTCCTTTGAGCACAGAATGCAGGTTCAGTGATGTGACTGTACTATGCTTATTGTATGTTCCATATCTTGTTGTACTGATTAAGAGGATAAGCTTTCCTAGGGACCATAGTGGTGTCTACCTCCTTAGTTACCATACTTGGCATCCTTATTTCATTGGTTTTTCTCCCTTTATCTCTCTGCTTCTGCAGTCTTCCCACTTCATTTATTTCTCAGCAACAACTCCAATCCTGATTTCTCAGGGATTTCACCCTCTTCTCCTACACCTGATTCTGTGTTGTCCCAAGAATTTCCTGTGCATGCCTAACAATGAAGCAGCCTTACTTATTTTTTTTAATGCTCATGAGCTATATATTTGATGTTACAAAGATTATAAACTTTAATGAGCAGCCAGTAATCAGAGTGCTGGAAAATTCTTGCAGTCTGCAGTATGAATGTGAAAATAATTCTTGTCATGGACAAGTTCAATGAGAGTCTAAATCTGCCAAAATGGCCATTCATGCTCATTAGGACCATGTCCTGCACGGCTATGGACTGGCTATGGTTGTAGCTGCTACGTCTTCACCTGCCATCAATTGCAAGGCTCCTGACCATAAATCAGGACTAGAAACAAGAGAAAATACTAAATACTTTGCAGTCGAGTAACAACATGTTATGAAAACAGCAATGTTGCTTGTTTTCAGAGAGAGAAAACAAGAAATGTCAAAGCAAAGACAAAACAGTAGCAGCTGTCAAAATATTTATTGGTTTCTGAAAATGAAATAAAGTAACATATTGAGCAAATGCAACATACTTCTTCAAGTCAGCTCTTCTATTTAGGGTAGAATAACTTCTCTCAAATAGAAAAGAATTTTAATCAAGTTAATATTCTTACCTAGCTGCTGTGCTGGTGATTTGGGGAACTCTCCGTTCAATCTTCCCCTTGAGAAAGATCGTCTGCAAAGACATAGACATTTGTTTAAAACCAAAGGGCTCCAGTTCTTCCTTAGAACGTTTGAAGCAGGAACAATCAAGTGAACCATCATACCAGCAATTCACAACCCTCCCTCAAAAATTCCCAGGTTCCCACTCTCATTCCTCTCTGAAAATGAAAAGAATGTGGAATATTGGTAATTTTTGGTGCCCCTGCACATATCCCACATTGCAGGAGTTGCTTAGAAGAGCAAGAAATCAACTGGAATGTATATATTTTAGAGTCATGCCCTCAAAGGAATATAATTAACACAGAGTTTAAAATTAAATAAAATAAATGAGTTATAGGGAGACATCTGCAAAGCGCTAGAACCTGGAGGATGATCTTACACCCTTGAACTTAAGGGAAGTTCTCCTACTTGCATCAGTGAGAACAAGATGATGTAGTTCCTCACAGGAACCTTTACACAGCTAGTGCTGAATGTTCTTCTAGTATCCTTGTACAGCTTAAATTGCCCAAAACTTCACTTCTGCTGGTGTAAGTTACTGGCACTGGCTTTGACACTGTTTGACTTTTTTTCAAGAACTCTTGCAACTTCCTCTTGCAACTTCAGAAAACTTGTCCAAAGCTTGCAAACTTCCAGGAGGAACTGGACACTGAGCAAGAGTCCACGTCAGCATGAATGATTTAACCCTAGATATTCATCTGGTTTTAGAGTTAATCCTTAAATCCATATTACATACCCCAGCACAATGGCCTGTTTCAGGAGGGTTCCTCTGTGTCTGTCTATTGCTGTAGAGCTGATGAAACAAAAACCAGCTTGTTGGAGAAGTAACTGTGGTGTTTGAAGAGGGTGGAAGAAAGATCTGCTTTTCTTTTATGAGTTATTTGTGAAACTCAGTGCTTTAAAGAGCTGCCCAAGGCATCATGTGATGCTGTCATATCAAGAAGGCAATGTTTAAATTGCAAATTTGGTTGTGAGCATGTGTCAGCATTTAAATGTGGAGGTGAGAGCAGATGAAGAAGACCTCTGATCCATGGAGCAGGATGGTAAATGCCATGTGGTGTGAAATAATGAGTTACAAAATGATCAGGCTAGTACAGAGTTAAGATCCATTGATGCAGAAATTATTCTGCACTAATTTACTCATGACTATCTTAATCCATGTTGAAAGTGGATTGTAGAATGCTTAGAACCAGGCAAGGTTTATGATTATTGTTTTATTCTGTGGGGATATGGTTACCTGAATTGGAGAGAGCAAAAGGTAATGTGCAGGGATTATCTGCTTCCCCTTTCCCCCTTTTTTTAAACACACCGGAAACAGAAGATAAACCCAAAGGAGAAGTGCAGTACTTTCTATGAGGCCACCCTCAAAACCTTCATCAGAGCTTGTTGGCTGTGAATTTGCTGACTTCCATAATGTTCTCGTTGACAAGTTTTGATAACTTCATGATCTTTGAGTTTTATTTAACATACAGCAATGGGTTTGAATTTCAGGCACATCTCAAAGCAAGAGAAAGACTATTGCCAACAACATCTTCAACTAGTTGAAGGCCATGTTGATAAATAACCATCTAGCCCTTAGTCATAGTAGCTACTAATAATTCCCAATAACAAATGTCCTGTTAATATGCTTGTCTGGGCATGTGGAGGTTGAGCATTAGGCTGCCTTTCTTGAATGATGTGAAGGCTTCAAGTATCAGCTGCTACCTGCAAAAATACCTTCTATGTGCCTTCTAGATGGGGTGGACAGAGTGACAAATTCTAGTCCAAGAGCAACTTGGCCTGATGGTGATATTAAAGAGACACCTTAATTTTCTTTAGACTCACTAAACATTAGCAAGCTGCTCACTCCATCCCATGTTGTCTTCTGAGGCTCAGTGAAACAGAGAGACACTAACTCTTAATTTCTCTTTCATTTATCACATAGTAAACACAGACATTGGGGACTGTGAAGTAGCTCATGCAGGGCCACTTGTTACTACTCACTGCAGCTGGTTTTTGTGGCTGTGCCTTGGTTTTCATGTGCATTGGCAGATATGTTGAAATCAACACTTGAATAAAACCACCATGTCTGTGAACCAAGCCTTTTGGGCTGCTGTAGAAACCCTTGTGCATGCCTCTGAACTGCACCTTGTTTGGGGAGGCAAAGTGTGTGGGTGAAGGAGAAGGGGAGAATGAGGAACTAGTATTGTTGGGGTGGAAGAAGGATAGGTCCCAGATCTGTGTTCTTCAAAGAAACTGTATGAAGCTGCTTGTTCTGCCCTTCCATAGCGTCATTTGTTACAGGGATGACATCGTTTATAGAATTGTCAGGGTTGGAAGGGACCTTAAAGATCATCATTTGGGCTACTTGAGGACCTTGCTCCAAAACCTTACCATTTTTCTGGCTAGTTTCTCATTTTCCTATGCCATAGTGATTGCTCTAGTCCCAAAAATGGAGGGGAGAAGGATCCTCATGCTACTGGTGGACAAGGACATCTATGAAGCTCAGGGCAAATATTAGACTACTGAAACTTTAGCACACTGCCATTATTGGCCAAAGCCATCAATTTAAAGCTGAAAAGATGGCATGTGAACCATGGATACACTCACTGTGGAAAGTAGACGTGGTCCTTGGGGTTTTCTACCTGGAGTGGGATGCTTCCAAATACTTAGGGAAACTGCCAATCCTCTTCAATGTAATGGTTTGCCCAAATTTCCATCTGGAAATGGAGATTGGGTTATATGGAGCTGCTGTTTTGGGGGGTTTTTTACTAGTAAAGAAAATGACATTTTTACTTACAGTTTGCATGACACTTTTAAGCCTGTGAAGTATTTGGGAACCTTCCCTTTAAGCAGGTTAACACGTTGGTACAGTTCTTCTCTGCTCCATTTCATATGATCCTTTTGAAGAATTTAACGGAAGTACTTATTCTGTGAGGACAAATTAAGATGTTATTTGACCTTTTCCTCTATCTTCAAAAGATAAAGTACAGTGGAAAAAAGTTGAGGAAATGGAAGATGTGGTTGCCCGAGGGTTGGCAAAGTGAATTAATTCACTGTTGATATTGATTCAAATTTCTGAAGGATGCAGTCGAGGCAAATGATTGTAATAAAATGAAGCGAGTGTTATAAGGTCAGAAAACAGATGTTAGTTTAATGTAAGACTGGGTTTAAAATCAGTGCCAAAAATATTGACTACATGAAGCTGGAACATTTTCATAGTCTATACTCTATTATGCAATGCTGACAGAATTACAGTCCCGTATGGATGAACTTTCCTGTGTTTTGGTATTTTTCTTCAATTGAATAAAGAAGGAAAAGGATCACTACTTTGTTTAAATTTTATTCTGCTCCAATGTAATATTTTGTTTCAGAATGTTATTTTCTTCCTTTTACAAGCATTATAACATTATTATACTACCACAATGACATTAGTTTTATTCAGCGTTTCTTCTTGATTTTTATAGCAATATGTTGATTAATGTTGGTTATTACGTAGCTAAAATACCTGGTCTAGTAAACAAAAAAAAAAAAATAAAAATGAGAGAGGGGTAGAAGAAAAAGATTTTTCCTTGTACAACATGATTGTGTTGCTCAGAAGGGGTTTGGCTTTCCCAGGAACACATCAATACAGCAGCTCCAGGTGTAATATTTCACCAGAAGCTTCCTGATCTGATATCAGCTGGTGGGGGATTTTGACTGTGATGTAATGCACACCCCACTTCCACTATAGTCAGCACCACACCTTTTTTTCCCTGTTCTAAATTGAATTTTGATTTTAAAAAATGTTTAAATTAGGAAGTGGACTTTGAGTTATGAATGTTGCAGAGTCCTTTCACCTGATTTCAAGGTGCAGGAAAGGAAAACAGGACAGCAAAGGGTGGAAGAATGGGTCTGGAGAATGTCAATGAGAACAGTAGTCAGCTTGGTAATGAGTTCAGGAGAGGTTTCTGCCCTCCCAGGTTGGTTTGGTTGGACTGGGATATTTGTGCACACGCTGGGAATCTGGACTCTGAAGAGGACGAGCAGAAATACTGGTGCAGGGCTTAAAACTGGATATTGCAGAGGAAGTAGAAACGAGATGGAACTTCATACCTGTAGTAGGAACGCAAGTGTTGGGGAGCATGAAAGTGATAGGGTGATGCATTCTGTAATTGATATAAAAACCACCAAAAATAATCAGAGATAGCATGGACAAAGTAGAGTTTGTCTTGGTCACAATCGCTAAGGAAGGAATTGTGAAAGAAGCTGAAGGAGATAATGGTGCCCATCTGCTGCACTTCCCCAAACTCTTGCCAAGACCACTCTGTTGCCTGATGTTACATTAGCATTACACTGAGACAATTATTTTTAATACTTCCATTTGCAATCTAAAAACAGGAGTCCTCTTGTGATATTAGGAGCCCACAGGAGGCTGAGAATATCATCAGAAAGAATGGTCTGGCTAAATAATGGGGATGAATTTAATGTCAGAGGGTAAAGGTCATGCCACTGGAGATACAAAAGTCTCCTTGTCATTATGAAAAATGAGAGAAACTTGGATGTCTTAACAGATCTCAAGATGATTATGAAAGGCTAGTGTGATGAGAGTGAAAATAATAAATTAATTTCTGGGTTTTACCAGGAAATGTATTTCTGTAGATGGAAGAAATGCATTAGTGCTATTTGCTGCAAGGCATTGCTAAAAGTCATCTTGGAGCACCTGACTAACTCCAGCTTCTTGGTCTTAAGAGGGGATGAGTTCAAACTGGTATAGAAGGGTTCCTAGGATAACCACCGTGAATGGAAAAGACTGAGAGGGCTTGGTCTTTAAAGCCTGGAAAAAGGTGCTTTTTTTCTAGTGAGAAAGATACATGACTTCTTCCCAAGGGCTAAATGCCATTATTGTCCCCAAAACGTGCTTAAGACTGGGAATTACAAGACAGCTTCTAAGCCAAGTGGGGTGAGGTTCTGAAACCTTTTGTCAACAGATTTTGTTCTTCCCAACAACCACTCGTTGACCTCTCTAAAAATGGAGCCTGGCAAACTGGCTTCTGAGCTTGCACGATGTGATTGTGCTGCTCAGAGCAGGTCTGCCTCTCCCAGCCATGGAAAGTCCCTGCCTTTCCTAGTCCTGTCATGGGTGATAAGCCTGACAGCTCTCTTGTCCTGCTCTGGTAGAAGTGCACCCTGGGAAAACTTGAGGGTTTGACTTAAATGATAATTTGTTTGAGGAAATCTCACAGTAATGTCCTTGTTGCATACTTTACCTCTACAGTAATACTTCTTGGAATCATAGAATGGTTTGGGTTGGAAAGGACCTCAAAGATCATCCAGTTCCAACCCCCCTGCCGTGGCAGGGACACCTCCCACTAGACCAGGTTGCTCAAGGTCCCATCCAACCTGACCTTGAACACCTCCAGGGATGGAGCATCCACAGCCCCCTGGGCAACCTGTGCCAGTGTCTCACCACCCTCAGGGTAAAGAACTTCCTTCTGATTTGGGTTTTGATGCCTACACTGGGGATTAACTTGTTTCTTTTTGTGCCCCTTTTTATATGCATTGCAGGGACCACATGATGCTTTGTGTCCATATGTGTATATATATATGCCCATGTATATATATGTATAATATAAAGGATAAATTCCATTTGGTAGGCATAGAGATATGTAATCTGGACCTATAGAAATAATTTAAATTTTAAAAGAGTTTAAAACACATGGTCGAGGCGTGATTGAGACATACAAAAACCATTTCAGCAGAAAGGCAAGGGAAGAACAAGCTGCTTAAGTTCCCCAGGTTGGTCTCCAAAAACAAGATGTGGGAAGTGAAACAAGACCAAGATGAAAGCTGACCCAGGATTTCTGTCTTTGCAAGAGTCTGGTTTGATGAAGTTACCAGGCAGTCAGGATTTACAGTAAAATTTAAATGTATGTCTATATTATATTATATTATTAAATATATATACGTATTTTATATATTTATATATATGATGTATTGCAGGTTTAAGAGCAAGGATGAACAAACCCCAGGCTGCTCATTTTTGGGACAGACAAGGAACAGGAATCTGCTTTTGTTCATTTGCTCTGCAGTTTAGTTCTTTCACATTACTCCCAACCACAGATTATTTATTTTGGTCACTCTTGTTCTCACTCTGGTCTACTAGCACATCTTCACTTGCACAAATATGGATAGAGCAGAAGTGATGAGGCTTTGCTAAGCTCTACCAGCTCTAATTAAATTCCTCACCTGTCTTCTGTTGGAGGTTTCTTTGTCATTCTGCACCACGTGATGATGGGTAAGGAATGAACCCAGGTTTCCTTCAGAAATGGTCCTCATACTCCCAACAGCAGGGGTGGGGAAGATCATTGCAACACTCAGGTACCACAGGTTGTGTGGAAGCAGAAATAATGGAAATAATGGAAATAATAATGTAAATAATGTCAAATGGAAGCCAGCAATAAAGGTTAAGATAAAGGATTTTCTTAAATTTAAGATTTTTCCCCATTTTTTTTGTGGAATGAGAAACTTGAGCAGTCAATTTAAGTGACGTAGAAAGTTGGATGGGGTCCTGAGAAAGTAAATGTTTGTGTCCTTGGGCAGAGAGGGCTCATGGTTCTTCCTCCCCAGCAGTTTTAGGTCTAAGTTGATCACTCTACATTTGTTGGGGTTTTGAGACACTTCTGCCTTGGCCTTGAGATCAATGCAGAGAAGTCTCAGTCTCACATTCTCCATTATTGAGGAGATCTGATGAAGGCATCACCTCTGGCTTTATAACTTGTGAAGTAGCAGCAAACTAGCTGGCATTAAAGGCCAGAATGAAAGGTCTGCAACAGAGGAGGGAAAATAGATTCTTTTCAATTTTTGAAAGAGGTGTTAAATAATAAAATTACCCTTCTGCTCTCTAAGCTGCTTTAAAGCTCTAGGTTTAAAACCAGTTGGGGTTTTTTTATATATAAGTGTAAAAAATTGCTTCCGGTTCTTTGATTCAGAAGCTTAAATGTAGAACAATATTCAAGAGTGGGAATAATTTGAGGGTCTTGGATTTTTAAATTTTTTTCTTTATACTTCTTAATGCACTGTCCTCTTATTTTTACTACTAAGGAACATCTTTTATATATATGAGTTCATTCATATCATTCATAAATGATGAGTTCACTGCTTATAAACTTTTTGTTTTTCATGAAACCTTTTATAAACCTTTGAATACAAATTTATTTATATACCTATCTGTTAAATTACATATGTATAAGGCTGTGAAAAGCCCAAGCCACCCTCAGAATTGGTGTTTATATAAATGATTACTGGCCTGTTGAACACTTATTTGATAAAATAGAGTTGCTTGTATACTCAGTGTCGTGGTTCTAATTCTTTTAAAAATTACTTTATTATTGGAAAAGTTAAAATATAATCTGTTTTAATTGGGTTTTTTTAAAGTCTAAAACAAAAGACTAAAATGATGCCACTCTGAAAAGTCTGTGAGGGTTTGAGGATCATTTTCATGAAGCTTCGATCAAGAAAAGTTCAGACATTTCAAGTGGCATTTTAGGAAATGGTTTCTAATGTGCACCACAAATATTGTAGGCAACAGAATGAGAAGGGGGAGAATAGCTGTGACCATGAGCGAAACGGAAAGTGAGATTACATTGGCTTGGTAGGTGATGCAAAAGATAAGAGCTGGGAGGAAGTGAAACCTCAAACACTGCTGATGGTGGATGGACAGAAGGTGGTCACACGAGCAAGCCTTGCCTGCTTGCAGTAGGAAGTATTGTGGCTTTAGACACAGCCTTCTGCTGGTGGTGTAGCAAAAGGCAGATAAAGCAGTAATATCTTGGGGACAGACAACTGGTTTTAACCCTGGAAAAATGTTGCACTTGTTTCTGACCCCCACTCCCCGCCCCCAATTCAATTAATTTTTAAATTAATTTTTGGAATTAATCATAAAAACATAGAATATATTGGGTTGGAAGGGAACTCTAAAGGTCATCTAGTCCAACCCCCCTACAATAAGCAGGGACATCTCTGCCTGGGTCAGGTTGCTCAGAGCCCCATCAAACGTGACCTTGAATGTCTCCAGGGATGGGGCCTCCACCACCTCTCTGGGCAACCTGTTCCAGTCACCAACCACCCTCATATTAAAGAACTTTTTCCTAATATCTAACCTAAATCTACCCTTTTCTAGCTTGAAACTATTACTTCTCATCCTGTCACTACAAACACCTGGGAACAGATCCACCCCCACCTTCCTATAGTTATTGGAAGGTCATTATCAGGTCCCACCAGAGCCTTCTCTTCTCCAGTGCTTCTGTAGCAAGACAAAATAGGGGATTCAGAGGGAAAACTGAAGGCAAATACCTCGGTAGTCATAAAAATTGGTGTCTGTGGAATGATCTGCTGCAGAGGCTCTGAGTGACACTCAGATTCTTGTCACCACACTGTAGATGTTAACTCAAGTACTTATCTTCACCTTTTAGCTATGTAATATAAGATGCTTTTTGTTAAGAAAGAAGCAGTTACTTCTTTAGATAGCTGTTTATAAAAGTTAGCAGCTATGTCACACAGAGTTTCTTTTAATTAAATGTTTATCTTTCCTGTCTACAAGTGTGAACAGGACAATAAATGAAAAGTGTGGATGACAAGTGGTGTCTCCTGTTGCAAAGCTGTTGGAATGGGAAATGTCTGGGTCAGGATCAGCAGCATTTCCTCTGGTGTCTAAATGAGTTTTATCTCTGATGAGCATAGTTTCATTTGCTCTCAGGGGTGCTCTTTGCTTTCCATATTCTCTTTGTCTGTCTTCACAAAATGCTTTCTTGGTGCTCATTGTGATATGGTAACAGAGAGCCATGCAAATCAACATCTTACACCTGAGTGAAATGCTTTATCCATGCATGAATGAACTTCCCTCCTTATGACTGCTGTACACACCAGGACAGACATATGCTGCCTACACAGCTTGTATTTCAAAACTGATTTTTCATATGGGTGATTTGCTGGGGTCAAACATTTGTGCAGTTTACTTTGGTGGTGAGAGAGCACTTGGTATTTTGAAGTCCATCACAACGTGTGTTGATTGAAACTCTCCCATCAGTGCCTGCTGCTCATACTGGCCCTATGAACCCTGACTTTGACACCACTCTAAAAACCCTGGGAAAGACCCAGATTTCAGTAAAAAATGTATAATGCTATGCTGGAAACAAATAGATCTGGCACTGCAGATGAACTGAGTGGTCACTGAGCAAAAGCTCTTGAAACCAAGACAATGATGTTTGCTTTGGGCACACGACTGATCTTATGGGGTATTCAATGTGCAGCCCAGAACCCGGTGCACACAGCTTTACAGAGGGTCAGAGTGTACAGAAATATGAGGCCTTGTGGCCCTTGAAGAGTTCAAAAATCTTTCATTTCATAGTATCAAAAGAACTTGTGCTCATTGATCCAGTTTCTACTGCTCTAAAACTATTTTTCAACTGTGTTTATGCTTTGTCTCCGTTGTCTGCCTGAATTTGTTTAGAAATAACATAAGGTTGGGAAATTAATTATATTAAATTAGATATCATAATTAAATTAATTAAATTATATAAGTGAATGATATATACTTATAAGTGAGAGGAGACCTCATTGCTCTCTACAACTACCTAAAAGGAGGTTGTGGTGAGGCTGGTGTTGGTCTCTTCTCCTAAGTAACTAATGACAGGACAAGAGGTGTAATGGCCTCAAGTTGCACCAGGGGAGGTTTAGGTTGGATATTAGGAAGAAGTTCTTTACTGCAAGAGTGGTCAGGCACTGGAACAGGCTGCCCAGGGAGGTGGTGGAGTCACCATCCATGGAGGGGTTAAAAAAACGAGTAGATGTGGCACTTCGAGAGGTGGTCTAGAGGTCAGGGAGATGTTGGGATGAAGGTTGGACTTGATGATCCTGGAGGCCTTTTCCAACCTAAATGATTCTATATAATTAACTATTTTGATATATTAAGTGCTAAACATACACTTTATGTTATTGCATATTTTTCATATGTTTCTTTTTTAAGATTTAAGAGGCTTTGTTTTATAAAGAAGCTAAAAGTCTCAGGATGTGTCTACAATCACGTTTTAGTTGGATGGGGATCCCACTCCTGAAGCAGTTGCCCCCACTTGCTAGGCTGTAGTTCATGTTGTGGAGCAGAGTTGGAGTGCAAGAACAGGACTGCTTTAGGGTGGTGCAGTCAGGGCTTACCTTTAGGTAGACCCTTGCTGTGGTCTTGCTTCAAGGATGTTCAGTCCTTGAGGCTATACTGGAGTGAATGGGCAATAGCCTCATGTGAAGCAGGTGTGGGCTTCAGCACCAACTGTTGGGTCTGTTAGCTAATGTAGACCGAGCTGTGTCCTGTGAGGACCATGGGCTTTCATCTCCATGAGGAAAAAATAAAACCCAATGCTTCGTGATAAGGCTCTTTTCTTCTCTCCTCCTTCTTATTCTTCTTCTCTCCTTCTTCTCTTCTCTTCTGTCCAGTACAGATACTCTTTGTGTGATTCCACATGACATCAGGTAGGCTTCTGTGGGATTATGGAGCACCTGCACATTGGCATTACTGATCCATTGTTGTTGCTGTCACGAACAAACTTTAACCTTGATCTTACCATCACAACCTCACAGCAGGCTTAAGTTACAGCTGTCCATGTGCTTTAAGCTGCAGGAAAAAATCTGGGTAAAAAAGCTTTTCTCTGAGTTTACATCAGCACTAAAGATACCTTTAGCTTTCTTACAGCCATAGGGAAAGGGGTTTTTGGCTGACAGCTTAGATCAAATTACCTTTTGTCCTCCACTTTAGCTGTTTGTTCTGTAGAAGCAGAACTATTCAAGAGCACAAAGGTTAGCACTTAGGTGGCTAAATACCTGATCTTGCAGACAGCAGGTAATTAAACACCAGCCTTCCTGGAGTCTGGGGTGAGTGTGCAAAGCCCAGCCTGCCTCTGGGTCTGCAGAAATTTCCTATGAACCATTCACGACAGGAGAAGAGTCATCTAAATATGCACAATTATAAACAAATAAATTTTTTTTTAAAAAAATCCTTCTCAGTATTTCAAAACAACTCATATTTAACCCAGGTAAAGGTGAGAATCTGGAAAAATCTCCCCATGGGTGCTTTCACAAACTGAAATGAAGCATTGAAGATGCTTGCTTCTGAGGGAAGGTCCTGGTTGAAGGTGCCCCTCAGTGCCTTCAAACGAGAATGGGAACAATGAAATGTTGACACACACAAAAAGGAAACTATTCTCTGCCTCTATAGGATAATGATGCCTTGTCAGGACCTATTGATTTTCTGTATGATTCCTTTTATTTCAAGACAAGATGAGAATCATAGAATGGTTTGGGTTGGAAGGGACCTCTAAAGGTCATCTAGTCCAACCCCCCTACAATAAGCAGGGACATCTCTGACTGGATCAGGTTGCTCAGAGCCCCATCAAGCCTGATCTTGAATGTCTCCAGGGATGGGGCCTCCACCACCTCCCTGGGTGACCTGTTCCAGTGATCAACCACCCTCGTATTAAAGAACTTTCTCCTAATGAGAAGGGGAGCAGTGAGTTCTCATGCTGCTTTTAAACCAGTATCACAGTTCACTTCCTCGCTGCTGAAATCTTATAGACACCCAAGATTTGTTGGCTATAGGTGACAGATAACTTGGAGATATGGTAGGAGAGGAAGTAGCCTCTTCTGATGTTTAGAAGAAAATGTTCAGCCCATGGGTGGGTACAGCACATCTGTCATTACATGGTGCTTCCTCAATGGGAGGTTAAATGTAGGAGATGTGGGAAGTTGAGACCTGTTACGTGGGGAGTGCATGTGGCCTTGCTTTGTTGTGATAGTCAGTTAGGATTATGATTATTATCAGTATTCACAGCATCACAGAATGGTAGGGGTTGGAAGGGACCTCTAGAGATCATCTCATCCAACCCCCCTGCAGGTTCATCTAGGCAGGGTCACACAGGAATGTGTCCAGATGGGTCTTGAAAATCTCCAGAGAAGGAGACTCCACAACCTCCCTGGGCAGCCTGTTCCAGTGCTGTAACCCTCACAGTAAAGAGGATTCTCTTCATGTTTAGGTGGAACGTCCTGTGCTCCTGTTTGTGCCCGTTCCCCCTTGTCCTATCACTGGGCACCATTGAACTTGTACTTCCTACAAAAGTACAAGTCTTAATATGACCCCAGACCAATCCAGCTGATTTTCCTGCCTAGAGGGGTAGGGTGTGTAAGGCACCATCCCACTGAAAGAGTTGTGGCTGCAAGTGGACACCTCTTCCACTTTAACTGTGCCATGATGACCTTTTCCATCCTAGAGATGAAGGTAGAAGTGAGATGTCATATAGGGTGTCACCATCTCCTTCACCAGCTGTGTTTTAGATGGGCTCAAGGAAAGCAGTACTGACTATGCACCAAGCCCTTGTTTTAGGTTTTACATTGTTCTTCAAAGAACTGGCTTTAAAGATTAATTAGGGCAGGGGGGGAGTCAGACTCTGTGCCTGCAAGGGAAAATGTGACTGTGAACCCAGCATTAGAGCACTGACCTGGAAGGAGAGCGAGCGAGGAAGGAAGGAGAGGTCTGAAAAGCAATTCATAGTGGATTCTTTGAAGAGTAAGTATAATTACTGTCCTCCGGGGGAGGAACATAGAGATCATGTTGTATGTATGCCTGCTGAAGTGCTGTGTAATTACATCATGGGATTAGCAGTGAGGTTGCAGTCATGTAGATGCTTACAGCTGTATCTCATCTGGTTTAGCAGGGGTGCACATCCTCAGAGAAGGATTATCCTTCCAAATTTTAAGTAATACTTGGGTGCTGATTTGCCATGCTGGCTCTTTTAGACCTCTGTAACAGGCCTGTTTGAACACGGAGATTCTCTACTGAAGGTCATGGTAGCAGCATATCTGCCATGGAGCTGGGACTGCACAAGTCATCAGAGTCATGTGAAATGGGGACCTGAAGCAAACGGAGCTCCCTGCTAGACTGGGATACCCAGCACGACGTGGGGAGATACAGGTGGTGCTGACTCCAGCTGCAGCTCTCATCATTTGGACTGGAATGTTCCCCTGTGTTTTCCAAAGCAACCTGTTCTCTAAAGCACACAGAAATAAGTTGTCACTATGAGTTGTCTCTATTCTGAAGCTTACAGAAGTGTCAGAAAGACTTAAGGGTGGGTGCAGGTTAGGGAAAAAGGTGATAAATCTGGAAATGTTGCTATGGTAAATAACTATTTTGAAATATTTACTTGTGGATTGAGGCAAGAAGGGATTTCTTTCCTTTGCAGCAGAAAAGAGCTTTCAGCCCGTGCTCCTGACCTTCAGTTTTTCTACCCGTGAACTGTTGTCTATGAAAATGAAGCAAGTTTTTGCCACGTAGCCCAGATCATTGCACAGGGAACAACTTGGTTTGTGGCGTAATGTTTTTTGTTTAATACCTTTTTTATTCCAACAGGAAATATGGGATGTATAAAATCAAAAAGGAAAGAGAATCTGCATGGAGATGGGCTAGATTTGAAGAATCAACCAGTACGTAAAACTGAACGAACTATTTATGTGAGGGATCCAACGTCCAATAAACAGCAAAGGCCAGTAAGTAGATAGTCTCAGGGGAGAATTCCAGTAGCAAGATCAAAGCATGACTGGCATAACTTAGATTTCAATCCAAAGCACATGCATGAAGAAATTCCAATGATTGTTAGTCCGCAATTGGGCTTTGAGGGTTCTGCAGTTCACTCTCAATGAATAAGTACTTAAATAAGTAACAAACTACCAATTTTTTTTTTAATTGCTTAATGTTTGTCATAGTTTTATGCAAGAAAATAGTAATCTTTGGCAATGCTTGATCTAGATGTAGAAGGATTCTAGGTGATTTAGAAAACCTGGAGTAGTTTAGAACCATTTTTAAAAGCACTGGTGTTGGGTTTTTAATGGGATCCAGGTGTTGATAATTCTGTTTAAAAGGGCTGAAGCAACCCCAGGTGATTCTTCACCAGCTCTAATCAACTTTCCTTTCACCCCCAGAAGGCCACTACTCAACCTTGCAGGGGTTGTGTAGGTTCTTTAGCATGGCAGCTACTTCCCAGGGAGGTGGTGGAGTCACCATCATTGGAGGTGCTCAACAAACGAGTAGATGTGGCACTTTGAGACATGGTCTAGGGGTCAGGGAGATGTTGGGATGAAGGTTGGACTTGATGATCCTGGAGGTCTTTTTCAACCTAAATGATTCTATGATCTTAATAACTGTCCTGTTAAAGTGTCCGGCCTAAAATCTCTTGAGCAGAACTTACAATGCTGTGAAGTCCCTCCCCACAGCTTGTGTCACACCTTCCTGAGGTTTGAGCTGCTCAATGCAAAATCTAGTGGGGATTTACTACATTTTCACGTTGTAATTTGCTTTTCAAGAACGGTGGGAAGAGATTGAAGCATTTCCTTTTCGTTTAAGATGTATAAGATGATGCCAAACTGAATAACACGTAATTGTAAGGTAAAATTGTCACAAAGATCTAAAACTGCTTAATGAAAGATATATTTTATTGTAGGCAAACCCAGACACCCAGCTGTTACCAGGACAGAGGTTTGTCACTGCAGGTATGTTCCCTTGAGAATCTTGCTGCTGTGAGCTAAGGTCCATGTCACCCCGTGGAATAACACGTGGCTTTTTCCTTTTGTAGAAGCAGAGGAGCCTGGAGCCATTGTGGTAGCTTTGTATCCCTATGATGGCATTCATGAAGATGACCTGTCCTTCAAAAAGGGAGAAAAATTGAAAGTTGTTGAGGAGTAAGTATGACAGTACTGGTTGTATTGTCTTTGTTGTATATATCTTTGGGCTCATCTGATTTGCTTTGTGATGTTTTGGTATCCTACTCATAACATGAGTGTGTGAATGGTAAGAGAGCTCCTGGACATGTGAAAATACAAATGCATGTGGAGCTGTTGGTAGGACTTTGGTTAGGCATTGGAACAGGCTGCCGAGGCAGGTGGTGGAGTCATCATCCCTGGAGGCGTTCAAAAAACAAGTAGATGTGGTGCTTCAAGACATGGTCTAGGGGTCAGGGAGATGTTGGACAAAGGTTGGACTTGATGATCCTGGAGGTCTTTTCCAACCTAAATGATTCTATGATTCTATGACTTGGCATCTGACCTTAGTAACAGTGCCCAAACATTGATCTGACAAAGCCAATGGCTTCACAGAGGGCTTGAGTTCAGAAGAAAGATGCTTCTTCTCTCTCCGGTGTGGGCAAAGCTCTCAGCACAGTAGAACCCTTTATCATTTTCCTTTCCTGGGAATACTACTGTTGCTTCCATTTTTCAGGCTGGGAGAATGGTGGAAAGCAAAATCTCTCACGACGAGGAAGGAAGGCTTCATTCCCAGCAACTACGTAGCAAAAGTAAACACCCTGGAAACAGAAGAGTAAGTACAGGCTCTAAATACCAGCAAACTTCTTCTACACCTCGGGGTGTATCCTTCGTGGGTGGGGGAGACAGTGGTTCTAACTCTTTGTAATACTTTTCAGATGGTTCTTCAAAGACATAACCCGAAAAGATGCTGAAAGACAACTCCTGGCTCCTGGAAACAGTCCTGGAGCTTTCCTTATCAGAGAAAGTGAAACATTAAAAGGTAGGCTGTGGGGTGGGTTACTTTGGAATTGATAGTAGAGTTAAAAACACACGGTCTGTCTTCACAGAAATTGGCCTCAGGTGGCCCTGGGTGTGGAGTAGTCCCAGTGTGTCCTATTGTGTGGGTTTTCTGCAGTTCTGTAGTAGTGAGGAGGATGAGAAAATCACCAGGAAAAGAGAGAAGAGGTTCAGGTTGACACCTGAAGTTGAGATGGGAAAACAAAGAACGTGTGTGTGTGTGTGTGTGTGCACTTACACTGACAAGAAGCAGGAACAAATGAAGTCAGAGATCTTTTCCTCTTCTTAACACTTGTGATTCCTTTGTTGAAGGACACTTTTCACTGTAAATAGTAGACACTGCGTTTTATAGCTACCATAATTGGGTCTGTATCTGTTGCTACAAGTTTTAAGATGTAGCTGGTGTCTAGGAAGGGTTTACACTTCTGCCCTGTAGTGTGATTTTTTTCAGAAAGCTTTTTGATAATGGTTTGTGCTGTAGACAGAGCTCTTTGTACTGAAAAGCTTAGTGAAACCTCCAGACTGTTCAGCTGGGACTTTGAGGAGAGTGTAGGAGGTTCTGCCCCAGCATTTGGACTCTGGTAGCAGCCTGACTGGATGCTCTAACACTCCAGAGGAAGGTGCATGAATCCCTTCAGTGGATCCTATGTCTGCCCTCTCCACAGGGGAGCTTTTCTGGCCCTAACACTGCAGATTCTTGATTAGGTAGCTCTCTGTAGTGGGCCCACATCATTACTTCTGTGCTTTCAACTGAAGACTCCTAAATGAAGTTCTCAAAGGAAGACTCTCAAATTCAACACAGGCTGCTGAGAGTAAGGCAAAGTTACCCCAAAATATTTCTTTCTATTCCCTTCTGCCACTGAATTTGTGTGTGGGGAGAGAGATGATGGGAGTGAGGTGGTTTCAAAATGGACAAGAATTGTACAAGTAGAAGAAACGAAGAGCTCTGTAGTTAAGGGTAGATGCTCTGCTGCCCCATCTTAAATCCCAGCTGAGGTTGAGCTCTGCCCTCTCTCCTGTATGCTTCAAGCCCTCTGCAAGCTGTCCTTGCTTGACCCACTACATCCAACATGTTCCTTTTTTTGAAACGCTGACCTCCAGATGTGAACTTCTGCCCAAGGAGTGTGACAGCCCTGGCCGGGCTTTCACAGCTGGTCCCACTGGAGCTGGGGGGACTTTCTGCAGAAGTGGGTGTTGGAGCTGTCTAGCTTATGAGCCCCTGGGTTGGGTGAATAAGATTGAAACAGAAAGTGTTGGGGTAAGCACTTTGGTGACCAGCTCAGGACCAGCTGTTGGCCAACTTCCTCCTCTTGGTTGCAAAATGCTCTTTGAGGAAATAAGGGAGTGACAAGAATAACAGAGAGGAAGGTGAATTTTTTAGGCTCAGCTGTGTATCTGTGGACTTATAGACTTTTCCTACCTGTTAATGATCATCTTTTCTTCATCCCCAGGTAGCTACTCTCTGTCCATAAGAGACTACGACCCGCAGCACGGTGATGTTATTAAGCACTACAAAATTAGGAGTCTAGACAACGGAGGGTTTTACATCTCTCCAAGAATAACGTTTCCCACCATCAATGATATGATCAAACATTATCAGAGTAAGTGAAATCAGTGAATTACTTGATATAACACAGCAATTATTTCCTGCGGAGGAAAAGAAATGCTTTCTTTGCTCTGTATCAAACCTTTTCATCTTTTATTTATTTCCCAATAACCCAGGCATGAATGTTATCAAAGATAGAATAAAACTGGTTGGAACCCAATTAGTGTTGTTATCACAATCAGCCCAAACGCTGCTTGCTCTGTGACTTCTCATTGTGAAATAGCAGCTTTATAAAACACCTCATCAAAGCTATGATGTGAAGCTGTAATAAGAATTCCCTGCCTTGTCCATAAATTAATTCAGTATTTGAGAGTAAATTTGTATTCACAAATAGCAGAGAGTAAAGTTGTATTGGCAGTTAGCAGAAATACTCCTAGAATTGTGAATGTTGCCTGGTATCTGGTGTTGTGTGGAATTGATTTTATTTTTCCTATAAATTTACTTATTAATGGCATTTTGAAGGAAGTAAAACTTCATTGACTTCAAAGAAAGAAAATTACACCCATATAGAATATATACATTTATAATATTTTTAGAAAAGGGAAGGGGAAAGAAAAGGAACCTGTTTCTACCTATGTTTTAGCTACAAAGGTGACTTTTCATTCTGTGTAACCTCCTGGTGGAGAGCTCAAAAATACAGATTTTTTTAGTCTTGTAACTGGGAAGACAGAGAGGACAAAAAATGTAGGACAGAAAATCTCATAGTGATTTTTCCAAGCCACGCTGAGGACTTGGCCATGAGATTTCTCTGAGTTATTAGACATGTGGTAATTCTTTGGCAAAGCTGGAAAACCTGAGAATTATTCCACACTTGTAGTAAAGTTGTAAATGGTCAGTGAGTGGAGGGAAAAAAATAAGGGTGACCTACTTATGCTTGCATGCACATGTGTCTGAAACCATGCTGCAAGAAAAATTAATGACAAACTCGGAATGCAGGTCCCAAGCCTGGCTCTGGTGTGTGTCTTCACCAACATTCCATCAGCAATCAGATCTTATATTGTCTTTATTTGGGACAAATGGTACTAAAACCCCTTAATAATCTGGTGGTAACCAGATGCATGTGACACTTCTGTATTAAATTTGTCTCTGAATACCAAATTTCAGTTCAGAGGTGACTTTTCTGGTGCTTTCATAACTTTAAGCACATTTTCATCAATGCATCTGATTATTTTGAACATTATTTCGAGCTGGTTAATGCACACCTGCAATTAAGTAAAGTTTGTCTTAAGTCGTGAGGGGCAGAAAATTTACTGAAGTTTGGATTTTGTTTTTCCTTTGAAATCCAGAGCAACCAGATGGCTTATGCAGAAGGTTGGAAAAAGCTTGTATTAGTCCCAAGCCTCAAAAACCATGGGATAAAGATGCCTGGGAGATTCCACGGGAGTCAATTAAATTAGTGAAGAAACTTGGAGCTGGTCAGTTTGGGGAAGTCTGGATGGGTAAGTTTTTATTCTTTTGAAATGAGTATTTAAAATCTGCTGAAAGAAGAGTCATTTCAGAGGAAAAGAGTGTGTGTGAACCTGGTCCAATATACTTGGAAACCAGCAAAATCAGGCCCAGAATGTCCCTTCTTTTGGGAAAGGAGGGTTTGTGAGGGGGGAGATACCTGACAGAGACATGGAACAAACCCTGTAGTGTCTTTGAAAGGGAAAAAATAGTGAGCAAGCTCTGTAATTTAGGAAGTCAGAGACAAGAGGGGTTTTTTTAGTTCTTTTGTGGGAGAAGTAGAAGGTCATAGTAAGATGTGACTCCCAATTCTCAAAATTGGCTTCTCAGAACTTTGTTTCAAGTTAGAAAGTGTAAAGAATATGAAAAAAAAAGAAATGGTGTCTTTTGGTGAACTTTGCACGGAGTTTTCATTGGCTCTCAATGAGGGAGATGCTGCAAGATAACGCATGGAACTGCTCTACTGGGTGAAAAAAGGGGGCATTTAATCCAAAATTATTGTCTGCCAGCTCACTGCTCAGAAAGGAGGGGACTTGCGTGGTAAGAAGCTTAGAGCTTGATCACCCTCCCTTGAATTATCCTGCAAGACCCCAATAATGTGGGGTAACGTTGTCAATAAAGTCCCCAATAAGTGCCATAAGACTTTTAGGCTGTAAATGTTAATATATACCTGGCAAAAAATCACAGCTCAGATTATTATAACCATAATTCCTTGTTTATAAACAATATTTTCTCAATATTTTGGGTGACGTCCTGTGGCAAAGGGTTATGACCAGTCTCTAATCACATTCTGTAAAAACTAATCCTCTTGCTTTTTAAATCCTGCCTATTCAGGTATCTGAGTTTTCTTGTGGGTTCTGTATTGTGTGCTGTTCATTACTTACTTGTTACCAGTTACCATCTGATTTGAGGTAATAATTTCCTATAACTAAGCTATAATTTCCTCCCAAATTCTTTGTCAGGATGTTTTTTCAGACCAAATTGTTCTCTTAGGCCTCCCCTGAACCTTCTTTTGGGATGTTGTATTTAAATAGTAGTAAAATTGTTACAGTTATAACAACAATAATATATCCAGTGATGATGATGATTATTGTTGTAGTTATGATGATGACTTATTAAGCAGCAAGATTCTATAGGGAGGGCATTTCAGAGCAACTTAAAAGTATATCCCAAAACTTACTAGAAGACAGAAAGCTCTGAAGGGGGCTCTGATGACATTCCCAGCAGATTGCTGCACTCCTGGGGGTCATTTCTTGGAAGAGAAGCTCTCATTTAGAAAAATAAAGTGCAGAGTAGGTGCTGTTGGAGTGGGAAATTCCACACACAACTCCAGTGTGAATCAGAAAGCTCTGATTCAGTCATAGGTGCAGTGTTTTCAAAGAAATCATGTGAAAAATGTAAGCAATGCATCAATATCATATCATATCACATAATTAATATAATAAATATAATTTAGTATAATATATAATATACTATAACATAATATAAATATATATAATATAGCCAAATTCAGCCTTTAATCTATGAGAAAAGGCTTAAGAGACCCCCTAGCTATGCTATAAGTGAGTGACAATTTCCATACCAATTAAGACAAGCACCAGTCCTTGTGCTGTTTTTTCTAATAAACCAGAGCAAGGAATGTTAAGTGCCAGTGAAATGCTCTGGAAGACTTTGTGGCAGAAAGAAATCACCTGCCTGTAAATGTAGATCATTTTGGGAAGTGGCGACTTCTGCACATGCACTAGCAAAAGGCATAAAACTTGAAGAGGGTGTTTCTGGTTCAAGATGTTTCCTCTTGTTTGTGTCATTATTTTACTATCTAAAATGGGCCTGACCCCTGCATCTGAATTGCTGCAGTGTGAGAAAAATTAATGTACTGTGAAAGCGATCGTTGTGTTTCCTCTTCTCAGCTTCCTTTCTGAAGCAAGAGGTTGGCACAGGACAGGTCCTCTCGAATCAGAAGGGGGGTTAATCTTAGAACTGAGGAAGTTCATGCTGGAAAAGACCCATCAGGTCAACGGTGAGGTGCAGGGTGTTGGAACAAGCTGCCCAGGGAGGTGGTGGAGTCACCATCCCTGGAGGTGTTCAACAGACGAGTAGATGTGGTGCTTTGAGACATGGTCTAGGGGTCAGGGAGATGGTGGACAAAGGTTGGACTTGATGATCCTGGAGGCCTTTTCCAACCTAAATGATTCTATGATCAACAAACACTACATGTTGTAATGATCAACCAAGGGCATCAGGAGTTATGTGGAGGTGTTGAGACATAACCTGGTTGTTAGGGCTCTCCTGATGGGAGAGCTGCTTGTGGCCCTCTCTCCTCATGTAGGATAAAGTTTTTTCAGGCATAGCGTGAATTAGAGAGAAATATTTTTCCATGGTTTAATTACTAAATCATTTTTTTTTCTTGATAAAGGTTACTTAGAACTGTGGTTTCAGGGGGAGCAGTGTCCCATGCAGAGAAGCTGGGCTTGCCTGTAATAAGAGATATGTTGCTGCAGGAGAGAGTCCAATGAAGGGCCACAAAGATGATTAAGGGATTGGAGCATCTCTCCTGTGAGGAAAGGCTGAGAGAGCTGGGACTGTTCAGCCTGGAGAAGAGTCAGGGGGGCTCATCAATGTATGTAAATACCTGAAGGGAAGGTGCAAAAAGGACAGAGCCAGGCTCTTCTCGGTGCCCAGTGACAGGACCAGCAGCAGTGGCCATAAACACAGGAGGCTCCCTCTGAACATCAGGAAATGATTTTTCACTCTGAGCTGACCAAATTCTGGCACAAGTTGCCCAGAGAGGTTGTGGGGTCTCCATCCTTGGAGATATTCAAAAGCCAACTGGATAACTGCCCCTGCCTGATCAGGAGGGTTGGACCAGATGCTCTCCAGAGGTCCCTTCCAACCTCAGCCCTTCTGTGATTCTGGTATGTGGGAAGATGGAGACAATCCTGTTACTGCAGCGTGAGGAGATGCCAGCACATCTTTTATAGTCTTTTCTTTTTAGTTTGTCCATAAGTGCTCTTTGGGCTTCCAAGCTGGCATATTCTTCTGGCACATTTTGGAAGGAGTTACCAACATAAGTTGTGGGAGGACCACAACAAAACCCTAGGCATAAAAAGCAGACCCCAGGCTGTGCTCCTGCATGACCTATGCAGGACCTGAGCCTCTGTCACATACAAGGTGGGCAGGTGAAGCTCCTCCACCTCTGAAGAGTTCCTTTTACACAGAGAAAACTTGCTATAAAGAACCACCAATTTCCCAGTTTTGTCTATCACTGCAAGTGCATTTAATTTATTTTTTTAATTGAAGCTATGTGCATTTATATACCTTTTATAAAGACTTTCTGGTTTTAGGCTCCCAAGTGAGAGTCCTCTAACAGTGTCATACCTCTGTAGCTCAAATGAGTTGCTCCCAGGATAATCTTGCAGGGAATTAATGTGAAAGCAGGAGGAGAAAGCTGCATCTTGTGAGCTTGTTGACAAAATGGTTCATCCTCAGTCCTGGAGGTCTGGTCAGAAAAGATAGGCTCAACATCATTATTGTCTGTTATAAATTCATATCATACCTTGGCCTGGCTAAGCCCATGCAAGAATCTGGCTGTCCAAGATACTACCCTGTCAAAATAATCACAATCAACTTCAAAAATACCTGAAACACTATAAAAATTTTTGGAGAATTCCATTCTAACATGGAGAGAAGAACATGGCTCTGTATGTAAGACACCATCACATTCCTCAGACCTGAATACTTGTATTTAATTTAATATTTTACAGAAGTCTAAAGTGCCAAGGGAATTTCCTCCTGCCATGGTCTGAAAGTTGTTTTGACCATGGAGTTGAGTGCATCTGGGCAGTTTCTTCAGTGACGTGATGAACCAGGGTAGGACTGCAGGAGCAGGGTCCATGTTTTATGCATTTCTGTTCCTAGTGTGCACTGATATGATGTGAACCATAATGCTCTGTGGTATTAATAATCCATGAAGAGAATTCTCAGGCAGGGCTAAGAGAAAAGTTAACAAGCCAAATGGAGCCATTAGAGTGTATTTTATTAATGAGACACATTTTGCTTGCATCTCATGTGTAAAAGATTCTCTCATTTGGTAACTCCTAAACTAGAAGTAACATGTATTTTGGATGTGTTTTCTCTTATGCAGCTGTTAGAAAAATCAGAGTAAAACATACCTCAGAAATACTGTGATTAAAATGAAAGGGCATCTAAATCATAGAATGCTTTGGGTTGGAAGGGACCTTTAAAGGTCATCTAGTCCAACCCCCCTGCAGTGAGCAGGGACATCTGCAACTAGATCAAGTTGCAAAGAATCTGAATTTTGTCAGGTATTCTAGATGTAACCAAGGAAAGGAGGTTGGAGTGAGGTGGAGTCGGGCTCTTCTCCCAAGGAACAAGTCATAGGACAAGAGGAAACGGCCTCAAGTTGCACCAGGGGAGGTTTAGGTTGGATGTTAGGAAAAATTTCTTCCCCAAAAGGGTTGTGAGGCTCTGGACTATGCTGCCCAGGGCAGTGGTGGAATCCACATCCCTGGAGGAATTTCAAAGCCATGGAGATGTGGTGCTGAGGGACATGGTTAGTGGTGATCTGACAGTGCTGGGTCAATGGTTGGACTCAATGATCTTAAAGGTCTCTTGCAACCGGTATTCCCTCCCCTTGCACCAAGGCTGCAGTTTCTTACCTGTACAGTAAGAGTGTGCCTGCAGAGCAGATAATCTTTATGGAAGCTACCACAGATGCTCTCATGGTAATAAGTGACTTGACATGAGGGCTAGGACTTTGTTAAACTGGGGTGGTACAGATGCACACTAAAAAGATGCTGCCTGCTCCAGATCTGGTGCTCAGCCCAGATCAAGCTAACACTGGTTTTGCTGGTAATGGATGGATGAAAGGTGACAAATTCCAGTTTTGCCAAACTGTCAAGGGCCTGTTTTTCCCAGATGCCATTGTGTGTGCTCATGGACTTCATGACCACCTTCCCTCAGTGTTTTGGTGTCACATTCCTCCCAATAACTAATGAAATAAATGAACATGAGAGAGATCAGGATCAATTCTCTCTAGTGCTCTCATCAGCTTAATTGCTTTGTGTGTTCCCACCAGAGGGTCAGGGTGGACCATATTCCTACAGAAAACATTAGTGTGGGTGAAAGGTGTAGGAAACTTTCTGTAAGTAGAACCTTAGTTTGATGGATCCTTTAGTGAATGCAAAATACTGTTAAATCATTAACATGAAGAGTGTTGATCACAATTGCTTTGTGAAAATAATGATATTAATTAGCATGTTCTGTAGAGCATTTAAAAATTAGGGGTGGAACAAGTGCTCTGCTTTAGGGTATGGGATAGAAGAGTAGAAATGCTACAAATAAGCTTTCTGCTTCTTAAGCAGGAAGAAATATCTTTAATATCTGTTTTTCTGATAGATATAAATTGTTATACCTGGGCTTCAAGAGCAGATTTGACCTTTGGTTGTCATTTCTTATTAGATCCTTTAGAGGCATCTCCTTGTTATGCTTTGACTTGACCATGTTTGAAAAAATATATTTAATAATCATTGCAGGTGAATATTTTGTGACAGTAGCTTTTCTCCTTCTTTTAAAAAGGTATAAAATGGAGTGGTTATAGCAATAGATCTGGAAATTAGTTCCTTGCTTTTTCGCTGGGCTTTTGTGTTAGGATGATAAATAGTGTGAGGAGATTGTGGACTCCAGTTTAGAGGTGTATCCATTGTGGCAATACTGTCTGGATTGCTGCTGAATGACGAAATGAGGCTATTTCATTGAGTCATGGAAGTTTTACTTCTTCTAAGAAATGTTTTTGCAATGTTGAAATGGGTATGGTGGGGAACAAGGGTTGCATTTATATCCTGCTCCCCCCCCTCTATTTGTTTCTTTTATTTATATTTAAGATAAACTTTAGGATCAATGCTTGCTCTTCTATTTTTATTTTTTTAATGCTATTTTAACATTTATGTTTGGAAAACATTAAAGTAGAAAATCATTCACTGCTTTTCTCTTTACTGATAGTTGCTTTGTATATAATTAGGAGGTTTGATAAACAGAAATGAAACAGCCACAGTCTCTTCCACTCCTGGCACGGGCTGTGTGGTGGGAAATTATCACATTTTAAATCTTGCTCTGAATTCTGGGGAACTGCAGACCTGGCAGCATCTCTTTGTTGGTCATGAGAATCCTCATTTGATTGCACTTTCCTGTAATGCTCCTTTTGGAGCATTGAGGATTACAGAAAGGATTATAAGCATGAGACTGGCATGCATAAAAATGGTTATAATCATGGTGCTTAAAGATGCTCCAGACTCTTGCAAGCAATCCATGGACTCTAGATGCTGAGATAATTTATGTGGACGTTCATTAAAACATCTCTTAATTGTTTGAATATTTCATGGGCTACTTGTAACCGAAAGCTTGGTATGAAGGAAGAGAATTTGCTTGCTCTATTTTCTCCGCTAACTGATTTCTAAAAGCAGGGCATGGATTCTTTTCCACTGCAACCTTGTATCAGTTGCAAAATGAAAAGGAATTCAGGCGTAAATATTTGTGCTATGTCTGGCACTTGCTCAGGGGCTCTTAGCTATTCCTGGAATCCAGCCTCACCTGCTCTACAAATTCCTACTGGGATCTGTGTGGCACTGAGTGACTTCAGGGGATCATGTTCCCTCCTTTTAGGGTACTACCACAACAGCACCAAGGTGGCTGTGAAGACTCTGAAGCCTGGGACCATGTCAGCACAGGCCTTCCTGGAGGAAGCCAACCTGATGAAGACACTGCAGCATGACAAGCTCGTCAGGCTTTATGCTGTTGTCACCAAAGAAGAGCCTATTTATATTATAACAGAGTTCATGGCAAAAGGTGAGAACAAGCCATGTTTTAGTAAACTCCTCTGCTTCTAAATTACTCCCCTTTCTTTCAAAAGGAAGAGATAAAAAATGAAAACTTGGGGGTTCAGCATTATTCTTTGGATGCTCTGCTATAAAGTGAAGGAGCAGCTACCCAAGAGCAGGGCTGAGGCTTTAGTTTTATGATTCATTGCCACAGTTGTAAAATAAACTATTTTTGCAGTTTTCTTAAGTGTAGCATCTTTAGTTGTTTCAGATGCAGAGCATAACCCCCAAAATAGCTCAGGTTCCTTTGGGCTCCCTACCTAACTTTTGTGCTTGGTGTCACAGCAAGGCAATTAAATCAAACCTTACAAATTGCTTTCTGTGGCCCTTGAGTTGCTAAATAGATGTGGAATAAGGTGAGTGATGAGTGGTCCTGCAAGGATGGCTGCACTACTAGAAGAGGACAACCTTTATGAGGGCATTACTACACAAAATAAGTGAGGTTTCCTTCTTGGTGGTAGTTTTTCTGGGTTTGTTCTGTTTTCAAGCAATTCTGCTGATGATTCAACACTCATTTATGAAATTACTTATTCTTTATGGCTTTATGATAGAGTCTGTACAGTAGGGTACTTCCCAGACTCAGCACCACTGAACTAAGGTATGGTCTGATGGGACTTTACACCCAGGAAAATGGCAGAACTTGGACTCCTGACACACTGACTGGGAAGTTACAGTTGTTAAATCATGTAAAAAGACTTCCCTCCTGTAGTCATCTGGAAAATACATCAAAACACTTCAGTGCAAAAATTTTATCATCCAGAAAATTGGGGACCTGGCATGACCTTTATTTTCTTAATAAGCTGCACTGATTTAATCTTTCTCTGTTGTCACAGGAAGTTTGCTGGACTTTCTGAAGAGTGATGAAGGAAGTAAATTGTTGCTTCCAAAGCTGATCGACTTCTCTGCTCAGGTAAATTTTAAGAATGATGCTTAAAATTGAGGGGGTTTATTTCTCTCCAAGTCCAAAACTCATGCTGGGCAACATTATCCTTTAATTTTCAAAGAAGTTTTGGTCTGAGTAAAGAAAGTTACTTGAAAGGAGGAAGTGGATAAAAGATGTTTCAAAGGGAATATGTGAAGTGAGGCTTAGCTGTTGGATACTGCTGGTGACCTGCCTGGATGGTGGTGGTACCCGGTTTAGATGGCTTATGGAAAGGCTGCTTTCAATTCAAGCAGCTGTGAGTTGAGAGTATAAGTTTGGGAGTTTGTGCTTATGGGTTTCCTTCAGCCCTAATAAATGTGTCATTTTTACTTCTATAAGTTAGGTCAGTTGGTCAGACTTCTCTGCTAACCTCAAGGGACTACTGTTGGTTTCAAATGCTTAGGCAAATCTCTGTGAAATCAATGAAATCTAAGCAAATGTTGTTTCAGGTACTAGCATCTTATTTACAAAATGAGGTGATTGTTTCAAAATATACCAGTTATCCCATGTCATAAATGAAATCTGGAGAGAGAGAGCCCAGATTTGTGTCAAACCCTGGATCAAAGGTGCCTGGAGCCCAGAGTTTCACCTGGGATAGTTACCAGAAGTAGATGGCCAGGGAGGCATGTGGAAAATAGAGTAAAAATTGTGCTTTTGCAAGTTGTAATTCATGTTACTAATAGATAATGATGGCATTTCTGAGAAGTTATTGCTTCACCAACCTTTTGGGGTTCTCAGTGTGCATCAGAGTGTGCAGCCTCTTGTACTCCGTTAAACTCACTTGTCACGACTCATGAGGAAAGAAGAGAAACCTTTAAAAAGATGGAATAAAACATTAGTGATTTATACCAAAAATTCACTAGGAGAATATTATATAACTGCTTTATGTAACTGTTGGCATCCCTGGAGGTGTTCAAGGCCAGGTTGGATGGGGCCTTGAGCAACCTGGTCTAGTGGGGAGGTGTCCCTGCTACAGCAGGGGTTTGGAACTAGATGATCTTTAAGGTCCCTTCCAACCCAAACCATTCTTTGATTCTATGAAATAAATATAAGATTAGATATCAGGAAGCATTTCTTTACCGAGAGGGTGGTCAAACAGTGGTGGTCAAAACCTCCTAGAGAGGTGGTTGATGTTTCAAACCTGCCAATGTTTAAAAGGCTTTTGGATGATGCCCTCAATTTTTGTTTAAAGTGGCCTGGTTGGGCACTTGGACTAGATGATCCTTGGACGTCCTTTCCAACTGGAACTATTATATTCTATGGTATATATCCCATATTGTTATATAGATGTTCAACATATCAAATATAGATTTGTATTTAACATAGACTCAATGCAGGAGCTGGTTTTGCTGTAACTGTTGGTCCATTGTGAGCGATGGGTTGCAGAGTCATCTTAAAGGGATACTCAGGAAGGCTCCTCTGAGGATTTCTAGCTGCAGAGCACCCAAAACTTTGGAACAGAGATACCAGGACTTTTTTTACCAGGTTTGGACTAGATGACCTTGAAAGGTCCCTTCCCACCCAAACCATTCTATGATTCTGTGATTCTACTTAGCTACACTTAGATCTAGTGAGTACTTTAGTGCACAGCTCTGGATTCAGGATTTGTATGGATTTTTTTGTTGTAGTAACAGTCACAACTTAATCAAATTAGGCTTGTCAAAAAAAATGGCAAGAAAATGCTTGCTAGGAAGGTGCTCCAGCTCTGTTTCTAAAGCAATCTGCACTCTGAAAGTTTCTCTTCTGTGTTTTAATTAGTGTATAAGGGTAGGGGCTGGGGGAATCCAGTGTTAGCTGTGCCCTGGCAAAGACAATTTTATCCACTAGAGATAAATGCCAGAAGTCTCTGTGTTTTAAAGGAAGCTGAGTTGCAAATGTATCTTCAAGCATATGGTACCTGCTTTGGTACAGATAGCATCTCCTGAAGTAGTCAGGAGTCACACTAAAACAACTGGAAAACTCTGGGTTTTACTACTTGATTTTTGTCTTACCCCAGAGTTCATCTACCCAAAGAGCTCACAAGTTTCTACTTCACAGTTCTTGAAATCATACTTGCTGCTGTTTGATGAGATCTGCTGAAAACATCCAACCCAAATTCAGTGAAGCTTTTGCATGTGTAAACTCTTCCTGCTGCTTATGCAAACCTGTTATCTGCTGCCCAGCGCTCACTGGGGGCTGTGGTTGGGAGAATGGTTGTGACTGAACATATTCGTGGCAGGACTTTCTAACTGGTCAAAGCTTTGTGATAAAATCAGTTTTTCTTCTTTTCCTGTGCAGTGCTGATGCTTTCATTAATTCTCTCATCTGCAATTTCACTGGCAACTCTCCTTTCTGCCTTCAAAGGCCACAATGCAATTAATAATAATAAATTTAGCATAAAATTAATAGAGATTTTGTATGAAGTGTTTTAATACCTCTCTTCCCTCTTTCCTTAAAGAAGGTCCTAAACCAGAACTCTTATTTGGAGTTTTTAACTCTTACTGGGAGATTTCCACTGTGGTTTCACCATATTCCTTTTCAGGTTTCTTTAATGATACCCTCTAATGTTCCAGTGCATAATTATATATGTTACTTTAATAATCCCTTTTTTTTCCTGTGGCTCTGCTTTCATGACACAGCTGCTTGGCTGGAGCAAGAGGAACATGTTTTCGCAGGCTTTCCTGACTTTGTCTTGAGGAGATGAGCACTGCTGCAAACTGGAAATTGATATTACACTTATATATCACTTGAAGATTAAAACGTGACTTCCTCTCAACAGTTTGTAGCACTTTTTGTGGCTGAGGTCTTCTGATTTTTTATACTGGGGTTTTTTTTTTTATATTTTATAATTTAACTTTACCATTTTGGGCTGTTTCTGACCATGTATGATATAGGCAATTTTTTCTCCTCAGGCACTGTCTTTAGGATAAGTGTGATTTGTCCTTGCTCTTAGAATTAATTATAATTTTTTGATGGTGTGCTTGTTCCTGAGACTTTTTCCCTATGAGGTTGCACCCATCAGGCCTCCAAGTTCTTTAAAACCTACTTTTTGTTAAAAAGAACTTAATTCTTTGAGTTGTGACCAAGTACTTTTGCTCATCTGTGGCAGTAGAGTGTCCTCTCCTGAAATCCTGATTTATTAGGTCCTCCCTGCTTCAAAGTCCTCTGCTGCTTTTGCTGCTTTCTCCAAACCCCTTCCTTTTCTTCCCTTCTTCCCCTGGGTGCATAGTTCGTGGTATTTAGAGGTTTGTTGACTGATTGGCTTTAAAAGGATTTAATCTGGGTATTTCTAAAATGTGGCAGTAGTTTATTGAAGGTGAGGGAGAAATGTTGTCCTTCTTGGTGTAACTCTTGTGTGGTGTGGGCAGAATCTCCTCATAAAGGCCACAAAACATCCTCCAGAAGCCCAAACCAGCTTTTCCCAGCCTGTAGCTGCACAGTCTTTGACAGGTACCAAAGCTCATTAAAATAGAGGGGGAAAGGCTTTAATTTTCTTATGTTCCTATGAATTTCTCTACCTTTAACATATCATTTGGCAATGAAAACCCAACAATTAGCATAAAGAGTTATCAAAAGGGCTCTGGCATCCATTCCCTTGATCAAAAAATCATCTTTTTTTTTTTTTATCTTTTCCCATAACCAGATGTGTGAATTTTCTCCAGTTGCTGAGTTTTCCCTCCTTTGAGCATTCAAAATTCCTCACCTATTATTCTTTCCCTGCTTGGTATTTTTTTGCTTGCACATACGTGGCTCCTTGGAATTTTTCTGATTCAATGCAGTCCAAACCCTTGTCCTGAAGGTTCAGGGAAATATAGTTTGCATTTGCTGAAAACATAATGGATCGTTTGATGTCACATTTGTGATTAATCAGATGAGTCTGACACAAATAAGAGGAAGTAAAATGGTCTTTCCAAAGGTTTTGCTTGGTCGGGCTTGGAAACTAAGGATCACCATCAGAAATGTCTCTTCCATTAAGTTGTTCCTCATTGCCCAGCCAGCAGTTCACCCAAATATTAAATCTGTGCAGGGAAGGTGGAGGAAAGTTGATCCTTTGTGATGTTTGGTGTGTTTTTGGTGACATTAGTGGACCTGTCTGCATTTTGGCTGTATCTGCCAAGCTGGCCAGTCCAATCTCAGCACTGATCTTGAAGCAAAACCTTCTCTTCTGCCTTTCCTTCCTCCCCAAACCCAAGTATGGGCAAGGGGAGGAGAGAGAGGCAGAGCAGCAGCAAATACTGCTCTTCCATTTTGTCTCTAAGCCTCTCCCTGGCAATTATTCACTAGTAGCTGCCTCCATTGTAAAACCTCTTACTTGTTTCTAGAAAACGCAAAATGCAGGAGTTCCTTCTCCTCATCATGGGAGTTTCTCTCTGGTTTAGTGTGAGAACCCCCCCTGTGCCGTACAGGGGCAGTGCTCTGAGGAGCACATGGGTTGGTCAGAAGAGGTTTGCAGTGGAGGGAGGTGGGAGGGCAAGTGGCTCTATTTTTCCATTGCCTAAGCCCCAAAAGAGGAACGGAGACCGTGTGGTTTTGTGTTGTAAGGGGTGGCAGTGGGTGCCTGCACAGGACCCCCTGGGGACTTTTAAAAAATGAATAAGCAGAAGTGGTGTTCATGTTCTCTCAAGATTTGCTCAGGTGCTCCTGCTTTGCTGCATGGCTGAAACGAGCCCCCCTGGGGCTGCCAAGGGGTCTGTGCACTTGTCTTCTCCTGAGGTGGAGAGGAAGGAGCCCGTGTGTGAATGTGCTGGGGACTGGGGCTGGAGAAGGCCCTTTAACTGCTTTACTGGTGCTTCAGTAGCAAGTCTGAGAGCTTGTGTGTTCCCCAGAGCACGTGGCCAGGAGTGAGCTGGTCACACCCTGGAGAAGTACCTGGAGCACAGGCTGGACCATGGGCTGTGCCTGGGAATGGTCCATCACCAGAGCCCCACAAGGAGGAGAAAACTGACAGATCACAAGCTGAGGCTGTGTCTAACAATACTACTGTCACCAAGGACAGAAAATGCCCTGATAACTTCCTAGAGGCAGCATCCTAATGCCAACAGGTTTAACTTATTTTTTTTCCTAGCTTCCCTGGAACTTTTGGACAGAATATGATCTACACGTAAATTTTTATTGCTCTGAGTTTAGAAACTTATTTGAGTTTCTTTATTTTCAGAAAAGTAAAATGTTTTCCTTCAGGGGGGGGGAAAAATAAGGTAGGCTGGGCAAATATTGTAAATATCCCCAGTGCATATTTTGAGGACATTAATCATCTTTAATTTGTTTGGAAATTAATTTGGGCTGCTGAAATACAAATTCAATTTACTTATGATAGTATCTGAGAGCTGGCTGTTGCCAAACACCCCTCATGTAGGAACATGTTGTTGTAGAAGAAAATAAAGTTGTTTGCTCTATCTTAGTAATTGTTTCCTGATTGTCTAGGCTTATTCTGGGTAAATAGAAAGTTGTTGGGTTCTTTTTTTAACTCTATCTGCACTGTTGCTTCATCAGCCCTTGAAAGAACATCCGTATCTTGTTTAATTTAGAAATTCTTTACATTTTCTATTTGGAGAATAAATTGGTTCATAATTGGGGGAAGAGGATATTTTAGTGGAAATCTCAGGAACGTTTTAATTAAGATTTTGTTTCAGGAAATGTCTCTAATATATCTCTCTAATCCTGCCAGCTGTTACTCACCCAAACCATTCTTTTGGAGCTGCTACTGTGAAGACTGGATGGTTTTCCATGGCAATCACTATGTGATCCATCTAAAAAATGGTCCTGGGATACTGGTAGTGAATAGATGGGTGCAGCTTTGCTGATACCTTGAAAGAAGAGAGAGGTCAGACCTGATAAGGATGTTGAAATCTCACATTATTTATTTCTTTGGTTGCAGATTGCTGAAGGGATGGCCTACATAGAAAGGAAAAATTACATCCATCGAGATCTGCGAGCAGCAAATGTTCTGGTTTCAGACTTACTGATGTGCAAAATTGCTGATTTTGGACTAGCAAGAGTTATTGAAGACAACGAATATACAGCAAGGGAAGGTGAGTGGCTTTAGTTTTGCCTTTAAAACTTCAGCCTCTGGGAGGCGGTGAGGCTGTGTCTAACAATAACACAGTCACCAAGGACAGAAAATGCCCTGATAACTTCCTAGAGGCAGCATCCTAATGCCAACAGGTTTTATAAAGAATAAGGAAACAACCTTTCTGTGCTCCCCAGGCTTTTTGGGGAAGTTTATTTTAACTAAATTTGAAGAAAAAAATTGTGTGCTTAACTGCACACAAGTTTTTCTAAATTGAGCAAACTACTTCCACAGCTTCCATCAGCTTGAATTAAAAGCCAAGAAAAGATGATCCTGTTTCCTCTCCCTGTTGTCAAGGATGCTTTCAAAAAGTTGCATAGTTGATTTGTTGCAGTGAAAAGTTTTTATTTATGGGCTAGGGTAACTTTTGGGGGCAGGTTTGTTGGTTGGCTTTCCCCCTCCTAGTTTTAAAGACAGAACATCAGGTTTTCACACAGTCTGTGATCATGTAGGAGGGGAGGAACTAAGGTATGAAGAAGAAAGAGAACAATGCAGCACAGCTGAGATTAAAGGAAGGTGAGCTGTTCTGCACTCACAGTAACTCAATACATCAGAGGGAAAGGTCTGATGAAGCAGTTTGCAAAGGTATAGAACCTGTGTCTGTGGTTTTTAGCTAGCTCTGGACATTGTATATTGATTAAATGAATCTTTGGGGTTATAAATTCTTTATGCTGAGTTTCTTTGATATTTTCTGCCATTCAGAAAAGTCTCCAAGTTTACCTGGTATTTTGTGAGTGTGATAGAGCAGGATAAAAAAGGCCCAGGCAGAATCTGCTTTACAAGCAAATTTTATACAAGCAGTTTCTTTGTTGTCTGCAGAGCTAACATTAATATTTCCCCAACAAAAGCTGCCTGAACTTCTTATTTAACTGGAAGGAGTTTGCTTTCCTATGGGATTTTCTGGAATCAGTTAATTAGACATGAAAGATGGTATTTTAAGATATGGCTTCTTAAGATGTGACTTGCATCTATGGCTGAATGTGAAATGTGTTAAAATGTATGTTGAAGCCAGACTGAGTTTCTTTAACATAGGAGGAGTTAGTTAAAGCCTTGCAAAGTTCCAGGTGATGGGAATTGTAAGGTTGTGGCCTGGCCACAAGGCAGAAGGGAAATGGTGACTGGAATTTTAGGCAAAATTCACATTTAAGAGTCAAAAAGGTGCTATGTAACTTTTGGCATCTTATTTGCACCTCTGACATGGGACATGCAGTGTGGAAACATCGACCCTGCAGCACATCTCTGCTGGGAACTCCTGGAGAGAAGAAGGTGCTGGAAGCTTTGCTAATTTAGGGATAGTGTAGGCACATCCTTTAAGACCTTTTAATGACTTGATATTGTTTATATTTGCCTTTGACTGATTGAGACTGGGGGGTTTTTTTAGGCGCAAAATTCCCTATTAAATGGACAGCACCAGAAGCAATCAACTATGGATCTTTCACGATTAAATCTGATGTGTGGTCATTTGGGATTCTCCTGTATGAAATCGTTACCTATGGAAAGATTCCTTACCCAGGTAAGGACATGAGCTTATATCAGCATTCTGTATTTATACTTGGGTGTTAAAAAGCAAAGAAAAGGGTCAGGGAAAGAGCTGGCATCTGACAGCAGCAAGAGAAGTGATTTGGAAAGTGTCTTGCAATGTTGCTTTGAAAACTTGTCACTGTATGTGCCTTTTTGGGGTAGGTTTGAGCAGCCAGACTCATGGCACCATGAACACAGGTGTTCAGAAGGTGTTACACGTCCAGAAAATGCTGCATTGTCACAGACTCCAGCACTATGGTCACCAGCAAGGAGCCAGTGCTACCAGTTCTAACTGGCTCTGAAAGCTCTGGGGTTTTAATACCAGAATATGTGAAAGTACTAAGAAAGTGTCTTTTCACAGACAAATAGGAGTAATAATTTGCCAGTGTTAGATAATTAAGCAAGAGCAGACCTTAGAGCAGTGTTGGTGCACCACAGGAATATTTCCTCTTCGTTGTTCCACAGAGTTCAGGCTCGAGGCTGCAGAGGAGTCACTCAGGGCTTGGTTAGGTGGCTGTGAAATGGTGATGTCCTTCATGCTTCATTTTATTTCCTGTTAAACAAAATACACATTAATGTTTCCAGCATGCAGAGGCAGCTTGTATGAGGGGTATCTTTAGGCACTCACATCTCAGGCATAGCTGAGAGACTCCAGGCAGCAGACTGCAGTCATTTGGGCTTATTGAGGTTTTGGAAAATTGACCTAAATTCTCTTATCTTGTGCACAAAAAGGGAAAGTAGAGTCATGTTCACCCGTGCTACATGTCTCCTAGATGGAGTGACTTCTGAGAAGAACTCTTAGGACCCTGCAGTTTACAGGCAATAAAGAGAGAGCAGATATTTCATCCAAGCAAAGGTTTCCCAGCACTTCCAGTTGCTGGTTAAACAGTGCAAACATTTTCACTACAACTTTGTGAGCAGCTGGAATTCTGCATCCTGAGCTGCCAGAGATGGCAAAGGGGCAGCTCCAAGTCTCTGAATGACAGTAGGCTCAACATCTCTGGGAATAGGGAGACCAGACCTCCTGGGAGACTCAGGCAGCAGGAAAGAGGTGATAGTGGCCAATGTTACTCTGCTATGGAAGAACATAGGGGCTTGAAGTGATAGGATGAGATAATGGCTTCAAACTGGAAGAGGGTAGGCTTAGATTAGGAATTAGGAAGAAGTTCTTCACTCTGAGGGTGGTGAGACACTGGATCAGGTTGCCCAGAGGGTTATGAATGCTCCATCCCTGGAGGCATTCAAGGCCAGGTTGGATGGGGCTTTGAGCAACCTGCTCTAGTGGGAGGTGTCCCTGCCATGGCAGCGGGGTTGGAACTAGATGATCTTTAAGGTTCCTTCCAACCCAAACCACTCTGATTCTATGACATACCAACTTTCTAGATGGTAAGGCTCCAGTCCAGGAAAGCACTCAAGCTTAAGAGTAGCCCCCTTAAACCTCCAGAGGTGACAGGGCTGTATGCACAGGCAAGTGTTTAAACATATGGTCCAGGTTGATTTTTAGGTAAGGGCTATAAAATACGTGACTGAGTAGCAGGTTCTCCCAAAGCTATTCTACACACTGCTCATGGGAGGATCAGGTGGGAGCAAGTAATGCCTGGTTCTTCCCACAGTCAAGAATTTTTTTTCCCCATTAGGACATGTCTGTGTATCCAGACAGTTGCCCAAGCTGAGCTGGGCTCACAAGGTCATTTCTGGACACCTTGAATATTGTCCTATCCTGAGCAAACCTACAAGCTCACTACAAAAATAAAACCCCAAATCCAATACTTAATCCTCTAGCTGAGTCTGCTCTCTCTTTACCCCTGTAAAACACATCATATTTTTATTTAAAGAGCAAAATCATTCTCTGCAACAGCCACGGTGCTGCTGAACTACTGTGGGAAAAATCTCTCTTCTAGGGGAAATCTGGGCAAATTGGGTTTTTTTAAATATGGGAGCATTTTTATGAGCACCATAAATAGGCCAGGCACTATGGATTCATTTGCCAGCCAGCAATTAGAAGCAGAAGCCTCCTGACTCCACACTAGAAGATTTTAATAGTTTGCAGGCATTGCATGGATAGATGTCTGTTTTATGTACTTCTATATATCAATATATATATTTTCTACAAATCAAAATAACCTCTGAGGCTGAAAGTTGATAGTGAAGAACCAGAAGGGCAGCAAAATAAATGACCAATTTACTTGAAGAGATGTGATAAATCTGGGCAAATTACCCCAGCATAGCAAGAGTTACCTGGTGATAGGTTGGAATCAGCAGCCACTGGAGAGAAAGAGTAAATGGGTTTTTCATTCCTAATGGGAAAGCTTCAAAATGTTATTTTTAATTATTACCCAGCTCCAGCAACTAGAGAGTATTCAGCATAAAGCAGCATGTGAAACAGTTTGAGCTGAAATGGCAAGGAGATAATATCTAGGTGGGCAGCTTGGTAGGAAGCATTTCCAGCCAAGAAACTGGGAGCATTTGTGATCATTGTTCTATAGATTCCAACAGCTGCTTCTCTCCTCGAGGAACTCAAAGCCATTAGTGGGACTCTAGTTTCAGGAACTACGTCTGAAATAGGAAACAAGTACCTGGCTCTCTGGCAAAGAAGTGGAATTGTTAAAACTAATTTCCAGGTGATTATATAGTATGTATATATATATATACTATATACCATACTTGCACTCCAGTTATGGCCACTGCTCTCCAGGAGATGTGGCACTTTCTGTACAGTGGGACTTCCTCCAAACCACTGTGTCTGCATCATTTCCTGGCCTTTAATGTAAGGAAAAATGTCTTTACCTGTGAAGCTTAGAAGGTACCACAGCATAAGGGACAAGCTGGAAGGCAGGTTTCTGGGTAGGAAGTGATGAGGCTTTTTGTTAGCCCTGGCAGAGCTGACCTTCTGAGAGCAGGTGTTGAAATCCTTCTGTGATCCAATCCTTCAAGGATTCAAAAAAAAAAAGGAGGGGGGTGGGAAAAAGAAAGAGGCTGGATTCCAAGGCAGGCCTCTCTCACGTGATGTTAGTTGGCATGTGAGGCTCAGGATGAACTCCTGTAGTTATGGTTCCTGTCTTCTGAAGGAAAAGCACAACAGGGAACCAAAGCAAAGCTCAGCACAGCTGGCACAAAGGTTTTGCACAATAGGAAAAGGAAGAAGGGAGGGGAAATTGCCTGTTACCAGTAACACCACCACGAGTGACTACGTCCAGGATCTCGCAATCAGCTGCACTTGCACAAAACCTGATGTAGAAGAAAAAAATCTGAAATTCTGTTGCTACCTTGGGCAGGGTGATCAAACAGGTTGGCTGCTCTCCATCTCAGTGAGGGTGGGGTCTAGGGCAAGCAGGTTGGAAGCTCTGCAGCTAGAGACAAAGGCTGAGGCCAGGGTGGGCTTTTGCTGTGGATCTCACCACTGCTGGAAACAGTGGCAGGATGGGTCTGAGGGACTGAATGGAACTGGTTCTGGAGACAAGAATTGTGATCTTTCTGGCAGTCTTGTTAGACTTGGCACCACAGAGGTTGCTGCACTCAACTGGGGGAAAGGAAAGCTTCACACCTCAGCCTTGTTTATGGAACTCATATCAGTAGCTACCTTTTATAAGTAGAAAGAGTCTTGTATTCTTGGGTGCAGAGCTTTAGAGTGCAAATAAAATTTGTCATTAGGAATTGAGCTCACATCATCCAAACTTTCTTCTTTTTTGTTGTTGAAGGTATGAGCAACTCAGACGTGATGGTTGCTCTTCAACGCGGGTACCGGATGCCCCGCATGGAGACCTGCCCAGCTGAGCTCTACGACATCATGAAGACCTGCTGGAAAGACAAAGCAGAGGAGAGGCCAACATTTGATTATCTACAGAGCGTGCTCGATGACTTCTACACAGCCACAGAAGGGCAGTATCAACAGCAGCCATAGAACAAAGGACCCTTTTTCTATTGACACAGACTGTTACATGGACAGACTGCTCAAACCAATGACTTCTTGAGGGCTTAACCGAGTGTGGAACCTGAAATGCTGAAGGGAAGAGTAATTCTGCAGAGAAATAATGTTTTTACTTGGTTTAAAACAGTTCCTCTAAAGCTTGAAGTTCTCCTTAAGTGCTCTGTGTCTTGCAGCTGCAGAAACATCCCGAAGCAAGCAGGCTTCTTGGGGTGGTGAGGGAGAAGGAAGGAAGTGATGGTGCACTGCTAGAGCTTAGCAACGCCTTCGCGGGATCCAAGTCCTGCACCCCATCACCAGGAGACCTTTATAAAAGGTGTGAGAAGATGCACAAAGAGCTGTTTTCAGAAGAAAAAGTCATGAAGAACTTACAGGTTTAAGATGATTTAAGAACACCACTGCATCTTTTTTTGAAATGCAGCATATTGTGAAAGTTTTTATATCCTTGCTATTTCACACGAGCCTCTGGAGGACTGTCACCTCGTGGAAGACTTTCTAAACTGTGCCACAGTTTCCTTTAAGGCAGGATTATGTATGTAAATCTTTACACTGAAGATGGTTTACTGCTGTATTAGTCCTGCTAAATTTGAGATCCACTAAAATCTGCTGAGAAATGCAAGAGGTTCCACTAAAATCACCCACCAGAATCCCTGAAAATCTGCCCGAAAATCCACAGCATTCCAGCCTTGCCTGGTGCAGAAGTGCAATATGAACAGAAGCAGCAGCACACCTTGCTCCTTGCTCACCCTTCAGCCTCCCACGAGGTCAATGTCACCTTCTGAAGACCAATGTCACCTTCTGAAGGCCACAGGAGAGCACAGGGTTTTGAAGGAAGTTCATCCTTTCATTGCAGTCACTCAGGCTGTTACCAGTGAAAATATTTGAAGCTTCACTTTTAATCCTCTGTGATTATTCGAGAGTATTCCTTGTATTTTCTGCTGCTTTAATCAACTAACCTCACACCTGTTTTAAGGCTAAAAGAGCTCTAGCAGTATGGAGACCCATCTATGGAGACAGGCACTAGGGTATCAAGCCATGGTGCAGGGACACCACTGGGTTGTTGCTCAGCATCTCAATCTAATCCCTATGGGTGAATGCAGTTTGCTGAGCTCCACACATTGATTCTTCTATCAAATTCCTCACCAGCCCAGCTGAGCTAGTGCCAGTGCAGTGTAACAACAACATCAATGACGGGTTTGTCTTCCACATGACACAAACTGAAACCCAGCACATCTTTGCCACCTTTCCAGCCCAATTATTTAGGCAAATGGTACTTTGCAGAAGCTTAAAACCTTCTTGAGCAAGCCTCAATGTGCCTGCAGTTGAAATTCAGCAGCATAAATAGTCCTTGCTTTTCTTTTCCACTGGCTTCCTTCAGAGTTTAAGCAGACTCTCAAGTTAAATATGTAAATAGTTTGTATTGTATGGTGATTTTTAATTTTAATAAACAATCTGAAGCACGTTGTATGGTCGTAATTTGAGATAAAACAAATGGCTGATGGTCTAAATAAGGTTCATCGCCACTGACAGGATTCATGAATTCTGCTTTCCTTACACTCAACCAGCTCTGAGAAGCTGAAAAGGACCAAACCAGCCACTGCTGCATCCTTGGTAGGTTTTCTTTGTGGTCAGTAGAGCAGGAAGAGAGGAAGTCAGTCCTCAGCTGGCCTTTAAAACAGCTTCTCAAAACGTAACCTAATATCAACACAGTCCATTGCAACTCTTTGGAAAACATTATAATTATGAATCCATCACTCCTTCACTACAGGCAAATAAAACAAATTATTTAAAGGTCAAAAAAAAAAATAGCTTAAGACAATCTAACCTTGTCTTTCAAACCATTTCCTGTAGACAACCAAAGAGCTCTGGGAAGTAGGAGGGAACATGGAACCAGCAGTTGCTCCGGGAATAAGAGGTTATAGTTAGTGTTATGTAAACTTGCTCACACCCTCAGACAAGGTGTTCAAAATGGTCTTACACAAAGTTTCCAGCATTAGCCTATTCTGGGGATTTATTTTTTTTAACTTCTGTTTGAATATTGCTGTTCTTGGAGCAGTTTGTACATAACAGCTTTTTTATTCACAGGAGCAACACTCAGTGTGTAGTTATCACTACACCAAAGTGGTTTTTAATAGCTGGAGTAGTTTGTGTGGGAGTAGAATAATATTTTGGAAATTCTACCCTGGAGGGATCAGCAGCCTTTAGAACTCCTGGAGCCAGATAAGCTCTGTTTAACAGAGCCAGATCAAAACATGACAACAGCACTGGTGACTACTGCTCACTGCACAGACCAACCCCAAACTCCAAAGCCCTGGTGAGAACAGTCCCAGAAAGGGCTGTTCCCAGTGTCACCCAGGAAGGCTGCACCATCTAGTGTCACCACAGGGAGGGGGAGGCTCTTCCTCTGAACTGGGGCCTCTTCCACCACCAGAAACAGCAGCACAGGGACCAATCAGTCCCACTTACTTACAGATTCTGCCTTGTTCTAACACCATCTCCAGCACTTAGAACAAACTCTCACCCTCACTGATTGAATGGCTCTAAGCAAGCAATTGCAGATTTTATCACCCTCCAGGCTTCCTTGAGTGACTAGAATAAAGGTAAGTAATAAAATCAGAGCTGTAAATCTTTCAACTCAACATCATCCCATGTCAATCACTGTGATCATCTGCCCTCTACATTTATGATTTTTCCTCATCTTGATTTTCTCACCTTTATAAAAGGGACAGTCAGATCTTAATTTAGCAATGGAAAATTTTATTATAAATAATAGATTGCTCCAAGTTTAATGCATTGTCTTAGTGGAAATTCAAATGATACTAAAAACAAGTTCCTTTATAAAGCCAAGTGAGCTGAAAAATAGCAAGGAGCCAGCTCAGACCTCATTTTGCTGCCTCTTCTAGTGATTTGCTCAGTTTGGGCCCAAGACAGTAGCCTCCAGGTCAAAGCCAGAGTGCTAACTAAAGAACCAAGCTATTTTAACTAACCTGTGATTAAGCCATCTGATCTCTAGGAACCAACAATGAAATTAAATACTTAATTTTAAAATGTAACAAGCAGCAGATAAGGAACATCCCACTTTACTTGAATCACGCATTTAGGAGTACAGAAGACCATGATAGCAGTTACTCAAGAATTAAAATGATATAATTCCTCAAATCACATCCCTATATCATCAGTAAAAACACAAGTTTAGACTTAAACTTACACAGCTCTAAATTCAACCCTGATTCCATTTAAAAGTTCCAGATCAAACAATTTTCTGCCAGTTAATGAGACAGAAAAGATGGAAATCTTAGAGTAAGAAAAAGCTCCCAACAGTTCAAGATTCATAAATAAACCCAGTTATTGCACACTTTGATTAGTCAAATACTATTCTTTTGCTTTATGAGCCAACAGTACTTGCTTTCTTGAAGAGGATGAAGAATCTTCACACTTGCCCCAGCCTTTACCAAGAGGTGTACCAGCAGTGGCTGCTACTGTGGATTTCAGGTTAGCCAACAAACCTCTCCTGGGTTTCTGTGTCTTTGGCTCCTCCAGAGAGAAATTCTTTTTCCGTTCATCAAGTTCTTTTTGCAGGGAAGACACAGTTTCCTCCAGCTCGAGAACACGTTTAGCCCAGATCTGAAGGCTACTCATTTCTTGCTCCTAGGAGGATAAAGCTTTGTTAGGTAGGTGAACACTCTTTTTCATGTAGTTCATTTTCTGTTTCAGATTATTTTACTGTACTGGCAAACACCCCTGTTATTACTTTGCCAAATGGCTACTCAGAACCTATTTCTTCTGAATTTTATGTAGAGAACAGCAAACCCTGGGGCCATCAGATCTAGTGAGGGACCAAGCCTAAGCAGCTGATGCTAAAATGCTCAGCCACACTGTGTTGTTCTAGGAACCACAAAAAAGCAGCTTTCCCATCTTAGCCTGTAATTACTGAAAGCAAAACCAGTCAAATCAAAACTCTTAATGCTCTCGTAGGTCTCCTACTAGGACTGAGTGAGCAGAACACAGAGTCTTAAAGATGCTCACTAATCCTTGTAGTTAACAACAAGTCACCTTCCTGCGTCTTAAAACCAGTTAAGAAACAGAAGTTCAAGTTGAGTAATTTTCATTCTCAGGCTTACACTAAAAAGCAATCAGAAGGTAATTTAACGTTCACTGAAACATCATTAAGTGGTCTTATAATAGAATCATAGGCTGGTTTGGGTTGGAAGGGACCTTAAAGATCATCAGTTCCAACCCCCATGCCGGGACACCTCCCACTAGACCAGGTTGCTCCAAGTCCCATTCAGCCTGGCCTTAAACACACCCAGGGATGGAGCATCCACAGCTTCCCTGGGAAACCTGTTCCTGTGACTCACCACCCCCAGAGTGAACAACATCTTCCTAATTTCTAATCTAAATCTATCTTCTTCCAGTTTGAAGCCATCACCTGTCATCCTCTCACTACAAGTCCTTTTAAAAAGTCCCTCCTCAACTTTTTTTGTAGTGCCCCTTCAGATACTGGGAGGCTGATACCTGCCTCACTGCATTTGTGGATTACAAATGAGGCAGAGATACAAAGTGTCAAGAGTTCAAAATTTTCATTTTTTAATTTAGGAATCCAGTTGAAACCTGAGGTCAAATGCTATCAACTTCAAGAAGTTCCTGCTTCGGAAAGAAAAAATTCTTCTGTTTCAGTATTAAGTAGTTTTTACCTGCTCATATCTCTCACCCAGCTTGGCCACCTTTGCAGGAGCATCAGTAGAGCTTTAAAGCCAGATCCTTAGGTCTTGTTGCACTAACATTTGTGCACTGACACCTTGCTTGCCCTCAGCAAAACACTGCATGACTAGAGTTCTAGGAAGTATTTTCTTTGCTTGACAATTTGTGGCATCTTTATCAGGAAGAGTTGTCAGCACAGAATTACCCTATTGACCAAATCTGTCACTTCAGTTGAAAATTGAGTCTTGCCTTACAGGTTACAAAGCCACGAATAAATCAGAAAGTTAGGGATGGGAAAAATGCTACCATCAAAAGAAATGAAGATGCAGAAGCATTCAGTACAACTAGACACAAGCCATATTAAAGGTGCTGTTAAATTGTTGACTAACCTTGAGCACGACTTCACGCTTCAGCTGACTGTTCTCTTCTGCCATCTTCCTGCAGCCTTCATTAGCTTCCAGCAGGGTTTCATTTAGTTTCTGCATTTTAAACTTCAGAGATTTTATAAGCTGAAAATAAACCCACACAAGCTGAAGTTCAGGACAACGTGTTTTACATTAATTCTGTTTATGACTAGAACTCATACAGGCACTGTAAAACATCTCTGATCGATGGTGAACAGCGCGAGCTGCAAGATCAAAGCAATGAAGATGAAATCTGCTCCTTTCAACCTCCTATGTCCCAACCCATCATTTCTGGTGATAAAATACCTCTGGAGCATTCAGGAGCTATTGTGCTGAAGCTACTAGATTTACACAGACCTGTCAATCAAAGAACAGCAGCACAGACTAACCTACTTCTGGAACAACCTGCTCCTTTTCAATAAGAGAAGTTAAAAAAACCCACTCGTCTCATTAACACTATTCATATAATAAATTGGAGATCTCACCTTCTGATGGGAATATTGATGGATTAAGTCCTGAGAGGGAAAAGAAACTCTGAACCAGCAAAATTAATGTTATATCATTCATTTACTTCTACAAGGTTGGAGGGAAAAATATCTAGATTGCTAAAAAGCCCTCACCCTTTGCCCGTGGTTAGTGGTTGAATGGGAAGGAATGAAGCAGTGAATCACTCATCACACATGCGGCAGAAGGGCACTGATGGAGCCAACTGCTTTAACAGTTGTCACCAGGCAGCAATCCCATCATTCTAACACTTTTTATCCACACAAAACAATCAATCCTGTATCCTCCAAAAGCCAAACTTCCATCAAAATTTGAAACCAACCAAGGAAATGGAAAATGATGCAGAGCTCTCAAGAAGAAGAGTGGGAAACAAATGCCAGGGCCATAACACGAGACATTAAACTTGCTAAGGAAAAAGTTATTTTTGGAGGACATGTTCTCAAAAGAAAGGGATTTAAGTTCACTTTCCATTTACATGGTTTATTCAAACCAGCTGGAACTATTTCTCCAACCCCTACTCCTATTTGTTATTAGTGAATTGTCTCCTCCCTCCTCTCCATCCTCTTCAAACGTGGGAAACTCACTGTAGCCTGACAAGAAGTTCATTCAAGGTATGCACTAAAAATGCATGCCTAGAAATAATCAGTATTTGTTTTCTATAACACAGCCTGATGCTCATAATTTCCACCTCTATATGCTGCTCAGAACACAGGGATCTTGTCTGAAGAACAGTTATTACCTTTTGATTGGGTTTAAGGAGCTAGTGGAGTTCAGTACTTACAGAACTGGTTTAAGGGACTATTTTGGCTGTAAATCATTACCAGATTCTGTGAATTCCAACTCAAGGCTACATACTTCCCTACTTGCACCTTGCATCACATTCACCACGTGACTTGTTACAGTAGTAGATCCCTTTACAAAGGAATTTTGCAGGAATCTCCATGCTTTTGGCTACAGTGCAGATCTTTAAGCATTGAACCATGCCAGAGTTTAGGACTGTTCTCCCCAGATTCATTAAATACTAAGCAAGAGTTACCTCTTCTTTCTCTTTGCATTGTTTCTCCAGTCCTTCATTGGCTCTCTTCATCATCTTGTTTGTAAGATCTACAGGCAAAAGAAAAGGTTGTTTGTTCATACACAATACCAAGAGTGAATTGAATTTTGAATACCCAGATTAGATTCCTACCTAGTTCTGTATTATTTTCAGCAGCTGGTACATCTGAATTTGGACTCCCCAGAGCCAACAGCCTCCCTGACTGCTCATCAAGTTGCCTTTCCAATTGCAGAATTTTTCTCTCTCTATCCTGAAAAAGAGCACATGGTAGAATTTGTCTAAATTTCTCTTTAACCTGATGCACTACTGCATGTCCTTCAATTATACCACACATCTACATGCACTTTAAAAGCATTTGACAGGTGGAAGTTGTGACGGTTGAGAAGTCCCTGTAAGGAATAATACTCGGATCACAAGACCTTCTAGGGGAAGCTACTTGACAAAGGAGTCAACTCTTCCAGTCTGGAGATTCCCAAACTGAATTAGAAGTAAACATATGACAAAGCAAACTTGAGTGCATCTGTGTTAAACACTGTTGCCAGTTAGTCTGCTAGATAAGGAAGAACATATTTTAAAGAACTAAGTTTTAATCTCAATTATAAAAAAGCAGAAATGTTTATATATTATGATCTGTAACAGAAACCCACTTCCCTCATGTCTTGGAAGAAACCTGCCTGCCAGTGGAATGAGACATTTTATCAGTTCCTGGACAGGAGAGTGCAGTGAGAAAGCACCTCTGGTGTACACCAGTTGTTCTACAGACCTTCTGGAGAGACTGAGACCCACAGGTCTCATCTCTCACCTGGATACACTCAGCCATCTAAGCAGAAGCTAGGAGTAAAGACTGCTCAGAGTTACACATGGCTAACATGGCTCAGCTGCAAAAAGGACAGAAATTTGCTGATGCCAACTCTGAGCATTTTAAGTATAAGCACATTCAGGAGATTAAGTTCTCTCCTGCATAAAGTCTGACTCCTCATCAGTTTCTCATTCCACAGACCTCCCCCTCTAGACCTTCAGTTTTCAGTTAAGAGGCTAGCACACATTTTTTTTAGCAGCAGTCAAGTCATACCTCAACTTTCTCTTGTTCAGCCAGAAATTCTTCTATGGGGACATAGTTGTGCTCAATCTGTTCCATGGCACACATATATGCATGTTTCTTGATGGCTTCTTTATACATCTCAAATTTGCTCTCCAGTTTCTCTTCATAACTCTCTTTCTGGTCTTCCAGGCGGTTGCTGAGGAGAACATGGTAGTTTTATTTATTATATCAGCATTTCAGCTATTACAACTGACATGTGTCCAACTGGCAATAGCAAGGTTATTCATTTAATCATAAATGGTGAAGATAAGAGACCAAAAAGTTCTTTTCTCCCTTTACTCCTTTTTATTCTCAATGATCCTCCAGACTTTCACCAGGGTATAACTTGTATTTGGCATATACCAAAAGTGCTATAGAAGAACACATACTTAACATATGTCAAATAAAAGTTTTATTTTAAAAAAAAATCCACCACAGATATGACTGCACCAAATTAGACCTGATAATTAAGGTGTATTTCCAGGAGGTGTCCTTCACACTGGTTGTTTTTTTTCCATTAAAGATAAATGCCAAATTAATTTCGCCTTATTATTTAATTACACATTATTCCTAGCAGTGATACAGAACATCACCTCACCAGAGGAAAAGTGTGACTGCTATTTCATGGGTTCAGCCAAGGGCACCCAGACAGTTTTGAAGCCAGTGCAGGTGTCAAAGCAGAACGTGTTCAGATGGCAACTGAACTGAGGGCTGGTCTCTGTTAGCATCTCAAACAGCAGCAGACTGATTTCAAGAAGAGTTAAGAGGAAGTGAATTTAGGAAACAAGTGAAAAAAAAACCTCTCCAAATTAGTCAGCCACAGTAAATTATAAGATAGTAAACTAACAACAGTTCTTAAATCATCCAGGAGCAAGAACTCAGGAGAGCTCCAAGAGACACAATTCAAAGTGCCTTAAGCACATTCCTGCAACTTAACATGACCAAGTGGAAGTTTGAGAACACTCACAAGCCTCAGTGGGGCACCTCCAACAACCTTCTAAATGCTAATAACAAGTCAGGACAACCTCCTGTAATTACAAATTAACCAGAGGAAGTTCAGTGCAGCATTATTTTGTCACTGTACACAGGAAGAGGCTGAGCTGCACATGTTCCTTCTTCCCTTTTTGTCTGAAGCTTTGAAACTGTCCAGCCCTAAATTCTCTAAATGATGCAAGCATGTCTGTCATACACATGCATATGTATATATATCTAAGTGTATGCATTTATATAAGTAGAATTCCTTCAGCCCTGAACAGAACTGCAATGCAACTTGCCTCCAGGCTTCCTCTGTTTCCAAGAGCTGTCGGAACATTGCTTCTGCCATCTCCCTCCGTATCTCCACCTCCAGCAGGAGTTTACTTTGCCTTTCTGCAACTAGCTGCTTCTTTAGGTTCTCTGTAGTTTTCAAGAGATCCTAAATTTAAGATATTTCAGTTCATAAAACAAGCCAGAAAGGTATTGATATGCATGTCAAATGAAACATTCATACAGCCAGCCATAGAGGGGGATTTCTACAAGTGTATTTTTCAAGGCAAGGTTTGCACCGAAGGTTAAAATATTTTCAAATGTGAATTTCTACTTCAAAGACAACCTTTCTCCATCTTAACAGCTTCTGCTACCAAGGACTGTTTAGGCATTTAAATATGAATTTGTACAAGCATTTAGCATAAAACCTACTTGATTTTTACAGCTTAGGTGTCTAGCTTTGTTTTAAAATGCTACATCTTAGCTTGTTCCTGCTGCTCCCAAAAGAGCACAAGCAACTAAATAATGTTATTTTAAACACACTTAGTGCTTCCTTATTCTTCCTGTTGAGCAATCAGTTGAATTCCAAATTTAGCACTTGATCTCGCTAGGAAGCTGCAGGCAGCCTTCCACAACTACACTTGTTCCCTCAGAACTAGACTGCTCCAAGTCTAGGTCTGCCTGATGCTAAGCAGAAATCCACAGTTCTCATTTGCTCCAGCTCCCAGCACATCTCTTAAAGATTGTGATATTGGAATTAACAGCAATGACTTGCTCAGGGATGATTTTGAGTAGTTGTGCATCTACCTCATGACTCAGAATGGTGATGTCCACTTCCTCTTCTGCAGAGGTTTCAGTGCTGTCAGGAAAGTCATCTACACATGTGCTGGCATCAAAGTGCACGACGGGTTTGCCGTCGCCTCCAACCAGCTTGGGTGGAAAATAACCAAAATTCTGGGGTAGGATTGTCTGGATTACCTGGAAAAATCCAGAGTTGAACAAACTGATTTAGCATCAGAATGCTGGGAACAAGTGGCATGAACACCTTGTTGTATTTACACTCTACTTCATGATTACAAGAAGATTAACAAAATATTACATGGCTTTAGCGAACAAAAAAACCACTTATCAATATGAATATAAGACTTCAGTACTCTTAAAGTGAAAGAGGGAAAGATTACTAACAAATTTATTATACATGTCTAGCAAGGTGCTGTCTCTCCCCCTACAACATAAGGTCTTAGTGTAGCTTCCTAAAGTTAATGAAAAGCAGCAAATTCCTAAAACATTTGCTCCTTCCTGAAATAATGTGAACAAGGCTCAGGAATTCATATTTAAAATCTTTGTGTAACTAAGTATGTGTGTCAGAGGACAACATACAAGAGAAGAGAAGACTCTGGAAGACCCCACTGTGGCCTTCCAGTATCTGAGGGGGACCTACAAGAAAGCTGAGGAGGGACTTTTCACAAGGGCTTAGAGTGATAGGATGAGGAGTAATGACTTTAAGCTGGAAGAGGGGATATTTAGATTGGAAATTAGAAGGAAATTCTTCACTCTGAGGGTGGTGAGACACTGGCACAGGGGGGCTGTGGATGCTCCATCCCTGGAGGTGTTCAAGGCCAGGTTGGATGGGGCCTTGAGCAACCTGGTCTAGCAGAAGGTGTCCCTGCCATGGGAGGAGGGTTGGAACTAGATGATCTTTAAGGTCCCTTCCAGCCCAAACCATCCTGTAATTCTGTGATACATGGTATAACCAGTCACATCCCTTTTTACACAGAATGCCAGTGGTGTAGGACTGACCAAGGCAGAGAGCTGCAGCTTCTTAACTTCTCACCACAGAGGTCTGAGGATGGGCAAGACTTTCAGAGGGAAGCCACATGCAGAAGAATATGATGCACCAAAACCCCGAATCCCACTCAAGTCCACACAACCTGCTCATTTCACAACCCAGTAGTAACAAAGAATGCAGAATAGTGGAGAAAGCAGATGTGGCTCTTACCTGTTTGGCTATAGCTGAGAATTTCATCACATGCAGTGTTTCATCATACATGGCAGCATGCTGATTAACATTTACAATCATACAGGCTTTGCCTTTTCCACAGAAGAATGGCTGAAACAGACGAGTCAATTTGCTCTCTCGGAATGGGATGTAGCTTGGCTTCATCCTGGGGGAGAAAAGAATAATAAAATGGTGAAACAAACATAAAAACACTGTGAAATTGTGTGGCACTAACTTAGCTTAATTCTGCTTCTCTCTTGCAGGAAACAGATCCAGTAAGATGCTTGTATTTAAGCCATTTCACATCAAAGGGCAAGGTCTTTCCTGGGTCTTATGAGCTCTCCAACAAATTGAAGTATTTAAAAATAGAAGTAGTACAGTGTCTGCATCACATTCCCCCAGTGTTACCAAGCAGATACTGGAACAAGTCAAAAGCTGAGCACAGGGCTTGTCAGCAGTCTGATAACTACCTCTATCACTTGGAGGTGGAAGGGGAGGACAAAGCAGGAGCTTGAAAGTGTATTGCTCACACACACGCACTATGAAAAGCTTGGTAGTTTGCTGCTAATTGCCCTTTTTTACTCTTCACAAACAGCAGTTTTAGAAAAAGAATGTTCATTTCAGGTATTCCAGTGACATCTGTAATACAGACAGCTTACAAGATTTTGTAGATCTCCATCTTCCCCTGACCATGCAAATCCCTCATAGAAAGAAAAGGGTGTTTAGATTTTCACCCTGAAACTTGCCACGTTGTTTATAACTTGTCCCTTACCTTGGATTTTGATTTTGCTTCAACGCTGCAATGCATTTTCCAAGGATATGAAGAGAATTATTAATATTTCCTGCTTCTCTCAGTCTATCTCCAAAGGCCTGTGTTTTGTTACACCTCTCTGATCCAGCCAAGTCACAGAAAGACAACCTGCATGGAAGAATGAGCCAGAACACACATGTAAACTTGCTTCTAAACAGTGTGGCAATAGGACTGCATGTTCTATTTCTTTATGTGTCTGAAGTGTAAGTGAATGACTCATTTCAGCCTGCCTAGATCACAGAGTAAGCTGCACTTCAATGTGGACATTCTTCCCAGGAGGTGCTACACAAGGTATTTAGGGTAACAGCATTAACCTGTCTCTGTTCTCATTGTGTAAAAAGATACTTGAACACAATCACTGCTCCTAAGATAGTCTACTCAGCACCTTCAAAGAAGTCTGGTAGTGTTCACCTAAAATGCTGTAGGTGTTCTTAATAAAATTCAGTTTAGGAATCCAAATTCTGTTGCAATCCTGAAGAAATTATTTCCACAAGAGAAGAAGAATTTCTGGAAGACTTTTGCACAGTGGGGCTACTACAGAAGCACTTTGATGGTCACCTTCACCTGCTGCAGCACCCAGAGGGTTGTAGGACAGCAGTGTCCTTCCACACACCACACTCTGCCTCTTCTGGATACAGAACCATTTGTCTGCTATTGCCAACAAGAGGCCAGAAGCTCCTCCCAGATCATCACCTTAGAGCCCTTTGTTTGGCTTTAGTAACTATGTGCTACTAAACACAGGCCACTGAATTTCCTTCAATGGTACAACAGGTTGCAGTCAGAGGCAATTTTCTGAATAATCAAGAAATTTCATTTTTGCTTATTATATTAAGAAAGCCCTTGAAGTACAGGGAGCTCTGGAAGTTAGATCATTTATGTAATGAACTATTACTCACTTATACATACCTTCATTTACATAAAATACCACCTTTGTAATATCACAGCTTTTCACACAGCTAGGTACATATTAACACTATATATATTATTAAGGCACATATTTCAGCTGTGTGAAAGGCTGTGATCTCTTAAGATCTTTACCCAAAGAGCTTTTGTCTTCCTTAAGCAACACACAAATCCTGTCATTGATTTAACAGCTGCCACGAGCTCTGCCAGGGGAATCCACCACGACAGGAACAGCAGGGAATACAGATGCAGACATTTCCTCAAGTTATCTTTCCTTAAATTATCTATCACAGTAATGTCTGACATTAAAAGCTGTTATCTCACAGTGAGGTATATTTATTACCATCTCTGCTCAGCAGAGACAAGAGAGAAATCAGTAGGAACTAGGACTGAAATAAACCACTCTCTGTTACAGCCTGTCCTCATTTTTCCCTATCAGGCTAAATGGACAATTAATCAGGAATAAAAACAAACAAAAGCTATTTCAATGGCTCATCAAATGTGCTGCCACAGACATTTCATCCATAAACTCTAGTTGGGTCCCAAAACAGAAAGATCATAGAATCATAGACTGGTTTGAGTTGAAGATCATCTAGTTCCAACCACCCTACCATGGCAGGGACACCTCCCACTAGACCAGGTTGCTCCAAGCTCCATCCAACCTGGCCTTGAACACCTCCAGTGTTGGGGCATCTACAACCTCCCTAGGCAACCTGTGCCAGTGTCTCATCAGCCACATAGTGGAAAAAGTCTTCCTAATTTCTAATCTATATCTCCCCCCTTCCAGTTTGAAGCCATTACCCCTTGTCCTATCACTACAAGCCCTTGTAGGACCAGCATAACTTGCACCTTGAGTCTTCAGCAGTGATTGCTGCACCTCAACTTTAGAGGTTGGCTTCTATCAGCCAGCCATTTGGATTCTGCTTACTGGAATACATCCTGTGGTATTACACAGTACTCCTCTGTCCCCACCTCCCCATATGTAAGACAATATACATGTAATTTCCCTCAATTTAAAAACTACTGACAGAATTTTAATAGGTTCCTTCAGCTAAACCTTAACAGAAGAAAAAGAGACAGGGCAACACTTCTATGTTTGTCCCTGTTGGGGACAGCCAGGCAGTGGAGTTCTGATTTCCCTCTCAGCTCTCAGAGGATTTGTTCCTTAAAAGAAAGTTCACCAGTTCAGCACTTAGAGCTTATCAACATCTCTAAAATATTTACATTCTGGTAACCAGTAGTATTCACTTACTCTGAAACTCCAAGGACACGTGGCTGATGCTCCTCAGTTAGTTTTAGCAGCCTGATTGAAAATATGCTGTGGCTGGAAGGGAAAGAAGTTCTTGTTCATAACCACAATGCTGAACGTTAAGCAGTCACTGAAGCAAACTGAGATTTGTAAGCTATGGAAAGTTCAGAGCTGAAGAAAGAACAAGAATTTATTCACTAATTTACATCAGTTACCTACACAGTGCATTCGTTCAGCAGCAAGAAGAGTTCTATTTTGTGACTTTCCATTTCTTTCAATAAATAAAACTGTCACAGGAATGCTCTAAGCTGTCTTGGAGGAAAAAAAGTGGGTTCAGTTCAACCTACTGATCAGAAGATGAGTATTCAGGTTTGTATACAAACTTTAGGCCATACCTGAACTCAGTAATCTGAGGAATTAACTTCTCAGAAAAAAAAAGGTGAGGAGAAAAGGGAGTAAGTTAAGATTCAGTCCTGTGATTTTACCCACTTCACACACACAGTTATTTGTTCAGTTGTGAAACTATTCTGTTTTCTAGAAAGGTTGAATCTGTAACACTTGAAACCCCAGTTATTCTGTTTTAGACATCAAGCTCCAAAGGCAGTGGAGGTACTGGCTGAAACCAAAGAGGAAATCCCAGAACCAGAAGTGCCCTGTCCCTAGTTTATCCAGTAAATCAGGAAGAACAGAAGACAAACTTCTCTGGTATATATTTAAAGCTGTGCTCTAGGCCTCAGCACCAACCCACAATTTAAGAAGGAAGTTTCTGGGAAAAAAAAAATTCAAAACCAAACAGAAACAATTTAGAAACAAGCTAAGTGGAAGTCAATGTATTCTCTGGAGTAAAAAAAGAGGACATTCTAGGCACTAAACTCTGCCAGAAAAGCACACAATTCTTTTCTGCACTAATTAATTTAGCCAGATTCTCCCTGATGCCTCTCCAGACCTTAATTCTAGCTCAGAAAAGCTCAGCTAGAACACAGCACTCTAAAAGCCTCCAGATAACCTGGCAGCACTGCAAGGTACTGCAGGAGTGGCTCCTCCCTGCATCCCCTACTGCCAGGCTCCAGGCTTCCAGGGATTATACTGCCAGGGATGAAGAATTATCCATTTTTTCCTTCAGCATCCTCGCACAGTCACTCCCACTCAGCACCATTAGGATTTGCCAAGATGTAGCCCTGCTGGCACCCAAAACTGAATGGACTTAGATCTTTTTGCTTGTCCAAAACTATTAAGAGCAGAAGTCCAGCTACTATTAAAGTCATAGGGCCTCTCCTGGCTTTCTTCCAGGAAGAATTTCATAATAAAACCAGAGTAATCAAGGAAAGTCTTAAACTATTATTGAAGAGTGGCTTGTTTAAAACATTCTACAGTCTTCTCCTTCCTCTCCTTAAAAGAAAAGGAACAGAGTATGCTTATAATTAGAGGAACAAACCTTCTGCTTGATTGCTCATTCATTCTAGTACAAGCAAAGCTTCGGTTCTTGTTTCCTATTCTTAGTATTTTGCAGCCTTCTTCAATGTTCTGAATGTTAATCCACTTCAAGTCTGTGAAAAGAGACCTTTTACACACACTTCTGATCACCAAAGAAACCCAGTGAAGCTGCTGAGGTCATAAATCAGTATTATTACCTTTAATGTAAGAATTTCCTCCTTGGTCCTCACAAATTCTTAAGACTCTGCGCTTCTGGGGCTTTGATGTGGATACCACATTTAGCAGGTCATACACATACTCATTATAAATTTCACAAAAGGAAACCCACACAGATGCTTGAGTTCTTTGGTGTATGTTAGTTCTGTATATGTCAAGAGGAACAAAGTTCTTCTCTGCCAACCCAAAACAGGAAGAGTTCAATGATCAAATGAGGCATTGATAAATCTTAATGACACTATATAGAACCTCCTGAAAGGAGGAGGCTTGGACATATCTGTGTTGTGCAATTAAATACACAGTACTATGCAATTTTGAGTTATCCAAGAACATTCAAACTGCTCAGTGGTCTCCTGTAATTAGAATATGCCCAAATTCTAAACTAATGCCCCCCTCTACCACAAGCTCCCAGCAGTTTATACAGTAGCTCTGCAGAATTAAGCCTCCCTCCTCTCCCAAAATGAGTAAAGCTATAAAGATTTTTTACATTAAGATTTGGTTAAAAACTATACACATTTACTGTGCAGTTCAGCACAGAGACTTAAATCCACCAATAGTTACCCGCTTATATTCCTAAATTTCTCTTTTTTTAGTCCCCATAAAAAAATTTTCTGCATTATTCTACCTAGTGAATCCAGAGGACTTTTTGTAGTATATTTGGAAGAATCCGACTCCACATCACATGTATTTGTCATAGGATTTGAGATGCTTTCTGTCTCCTGGAGAAAATAAGAGACCATTACATCCACATGAGCAGACTGAGTTAAAAATGACTGTAATCTAGTATTTAAATGCTGAAGCAGTATTAAGTGTTAAGCCACCCTTACTCTGGCTGAAAACTGAATGTTTTTAACAATGCTGAATTCAACAAATGCTCTTTCCCTCAGAAGAATTATTGCTCTCTGCAACTTCCAGCGACCTGCTCTGGAGGCCAGTTGCTGCTAACATAGAGGACTCTGCAGTTGTGGGAGAAACAGGATCCTCTGTCAGACTGTGACAGCCCAGAACACCTTTATGAACCACTGGCCAAAGCTGAACAGTGCTCCAGTCACCCAGAAGAGCTGAGGAAGGAACGTTTCTTTGAGGGGATGTGGTGGGAGAGAATAAGGCAGCAGAAATTCCCCATTTGCTTGCCTGTTGCTTGTGCTGGGTCTGAGAGAGTTTGAGTCAAACTTCAAGACCTCAGAATGAAATGATTGCTTCATAAAGGACTTAAAGATCTGATAAATCAACAGCATATACTGGTTTAATTCAGACTGAATTTAAAATCCTGCACAGATAACAGCACAGTCTCTTTAAGTACACGCTTACTGACTTTCTTTACAGCAACAAAGTTATTTATAAACCTGCCAAGACTTGTCAAAGCACAGGCTTCAAATTACCCTTAGGAAAACTAGTGTGACAAAGTAGCAACTCCCACCATTCATAGATTCCAACATCTCCACCTACTACCCCCCTCCTCATATTTTATACATGAATATAAATCTTCATTAGGACATTTTCCCTGATTTCCCCAAACCCAATCCTGACAGAGGGTCACCCTACAGGATTCCAAGTAAATCTTAATGTTCTAGCTATTTGAATGCAGTGCTAAATTAGTTATGGATTATCTACTGATGCCTGTTACTGCTTGGTATATCCAAAAGGAAATTCTTACAAACAGAATTATGAAGCCATACTGTCAGACCTTCCATTTTCAAGACAAATAGCAAATTATTTGTGATTTATTTTATAAGTGACCATTTCCCAAGGACTGCACTGTCTATACATTTATGTTTCTTGAGCAGTTACAGGTATAACCACAAGCATGGATTCTACTCACTGCTTGTGAAGTACAAAGCTGGGTATGGGACTGCCACACAGGGCACATCCATGCATGTCAAATGTGGAAAAACCCCATCACCATGGTACTTGTGCAGGTGCTCAGCTTTTGTAAAGGTATTTTAACAAAACTGGGTGAATTAAGCCATGTTGCTGTGCTGTTCTTCACATCCCAAGACTAACTACAGAAAGGAGCATGGAGATGATTGCCTGAGAACTCCCATCGTTTGCCAGAGACAGAAGCTAACATTTAATAGCAGGTAGGACAGGTGGGAATAGGAATGGAAGCAAAGCCACCTCTAATCCAGTAAAAACCAGTATTTAATCCCATGAATAGAACAAGTAAAAGGAAGGAAATAGAGGGAGTGAACCATGCCAAGGAAGAGGTTTTTGCAGCAGTTCTGGAGAGAGAACATAAACAGCAGAACACTAACTACAGGGCGTTGCAGTAGCTCAGAGCAGCTGAAACCAGAGGATGAAAGGAACAAGCAAACTCTTTCTGCATGTGTAAGCTGAGCCTGGGAAAAGGGCCTGCAGGAATCCACCTAAGCCAAAGCCAAGCCCACCAAACCATATCTGCTCTCAGATTACAAGCTTGAGTGAGCATCCAAACAGTGCTGCTATTCATTGAGGAGCTATCAAGAAGCACAGCTCCAGCACTGGGGAATCCCTGTAACACAGCAGCAAAGGCTGTTCCTCTCTTGTTGTCTGGATGCATTTTTACCTTTCATTCTTGATGCTGGAGTCTTGCTTTTTGCTGTAGCAGGTCAGCATCTGGATCACCTACTGCAACACTAACTAATCTATTCATAAAGTCAGGCTGGGATTTAACAGAAAGGATTATTCCCAAAACATAGAATTACCTTCAAAATATGGTATCTGACCTCCTGTTCTAGTCCTTGAGCTCCCTCTTGCTTGTAGGTTCCATAAAGTTTTTTAAATATTATCCTACTATCCTCAGGACCATCTCAATTTTCCTTTAAGATCCCACCCCCTGCACATGCACACACACAGTGTGAGTGAGCTTTAAAGACTCCCCAAATAAATATGCAATCTTTAGTGTCTCTTAAGATTTTTTTCATCTGAGGTCTTTCCTCCAAAGTTAACCAGACTCAGACTAAACAAAGGTTGGTTTGCAGAGTTTAAATTAAGCAGTGAGTGGAACTTTACATATGAATTTGATTCATAGCAGGATAGTCTTTCAGAGCTAACTGGAATAGTTTAACAACACTGGAATAAAAGACCACAGAAAAAAGCAAAGCCAGTCAATCATTACTTCTGTACTTCCCAGAATTCATCCAGATTTGCTCTGGATGATAATCAGCCAAGCCTACCACATTTTGGGTTTAAATGGAATCACAGGCCAGGTTAAAAACGTTCTGAACAAGAAGAGAAAAAAAAGCCAAACATCTTGTGACAATTTGCAATGGGAAGCACAGAGCAATCACACACATAAGGGTGCCCATTTTCTGGTGAGACCCATTTCTTCTCTCCTGAGCTAGTACTGGAATTTGAGCAACAGCCCTGAGATGCAGCCTGGGAACCTGACCCAAAAGATTCACTTAAGCAGCAGGTTTTAGGTCAGCTCTCAGAGACTTTTCAAGGGCTGCTGTCACCAGTGTCAGAACTGCCCCTCTACAGAAATCCAGGTTTTAGCTTTGCAATGGTTTTTGGTTTGAACAGTGTCCTGCAAGCTGCAGAAAGTGCTTCCAGTTTACCCTAAGCTCCAAAACCAGCCAGCTGCTTTATTATCCCAAGGTTCACCAAGTATCCACACTGTAGCTTTAATTAAATCTAAAGATGTGAAATCAGAAATCAGAAGTGAAACAGATTTTACTAAAGACAGTCTGTTAGACAGGAAGCTTTCAAGAAACTTCATTCAGTAACAGGAATTATTTGGTCACTGACCTCTCTTAGTGATGCAAGAATAGCAGTTTTTATGGCTTCTTCTTGCTTAACTTGTGCATCTTCCAGTTTCTTAACTTCATTGCTCAAATATGGTTTGAAGTTCATCTTCAGGTACTGTCTCCCCCTGATGTGGTTAAAAATCACATCAAGTGAGCGAGGTAAAATACCAAAATCTTTTGAAGTCCCTGAAAAATAACAAAATATAAAGTGTAGGCATTATAATAAACTTCTTACTGGATTTTGACTTGTTGTCATTGGTTTTTTGACAAGAGTTTGATACCTTGGATGGTGAAGGTTTTGCCTGCATTGGTAACCCCATAGGTGAACACCAATCCATTCACTCCATTGACATATGATCTTACTAACTCTTTCATTGAGCCTTCAAAAAATTCACTCTGAGTAGTTTCTGGTCCAAAGACCTTGGAGAAGGGAAATAAAAAAAGAACATACGGAGAGATAAAGAGCACAAAGTAGTTTAATACATCAGAATATGAAGCAATGATTAATAGTGACTAGTTTTTAAGAGCAAGCTGAGGGGATACCAGCTTCATTTTTCATCTTGTCTGAACCCCTCCTGATCCAAGGTTTTCTGTCAGGCTCCCATAGGATTCCTGCTTCATTCTGAGACACACTCAGGCTCACACTGATTTTTTGCGTATTTTCCTACTCCTAAAATAAACCCCTCAGAAAGCTACTGAGCACACACTGTTCAGTGGATAATTTCAGGAGCTCTGGTGCCTTCAAGAGCTCCCTCCTTCCCTCTGCACCAGTCACCCACAATGGATGAGCAGATAGATCAGCAAGACAAGGATCTAAGTAGCTCAATGCCTGGAGCTGTTTGTTGTTTGATACTCTCAGAACAGAACTTCTTGCAGGAGGTAACAGAATTAAGACACTTAGTTCCAGTATAGGTTTAAGCAGTTAGGCTGCCACTCTTTCAAAAGTAAATCTTTGGGAAAAAAAAAAAAATAAGAAAAATTCTATTGCATGATGCAGTAGAAAATTCTATTTTTGTCATTAGTGGGAGAAAAACCCCAAATTACAAGTAAAAATTAGGAGAAAGTTTGCCCACCTGAGAAAAGGTGAACCTGTGCACAGGGTGACCAATCCCTCTCTCACTGTTTTTCATTGCAAAAGACTCTTTGGGTGCATTAAGAATCACTGTCTGGGAATCTTCAATAGCGACACAACCCTTAAAAAATACAAGATAAAGCAAACATCACACAAAATTGTTTGGGAATAAAGCTACCTGGGAAAAAACCCAAACCAAACCAAAACAAACTAGTGTTTTCATCTATTTACCAGAGATACAAACACTTGCAAAATTCAGATATAATCTCTCTTGAGCCATGCAACAGCTACAGTGATAGTCACATCACAGGAAAATCAGAGTGTAGACAAAGTTAAGGCAATTGTCTGGAGTTTTGTAAGAAGTTTTTTGAGGATTTTCTTGGATTCCTTTCTAAACCCTGGTATTTTGCAATAGTGGCTCCTATAGAGGATCCTATACAGCTATGAAAACCAAGCTATATAGAAATTTACTGCCTTTGCACTTCAATCATTTTCTGTGTGAAACAATCTACGACCAGTATAAATAAAGTAAAAAAAAGTTTGAAGCATTATCCTTTGATTGATAGGTGGTGTCATCAGCAAGGAAAACAACTGAATTAGTTTCAAGACTCATTTAATTGCTATTTCTCAATTAAATAAAGGCAAAAGACAATTGCCTGGCATTCACTAACCAGATAAATGTAGAATGTAGCATCACAGGAAAATTTATTTTACACCAGACAAGCTACCAAAAATACAAACTGAATTGCCAGGAGAGCTTAACAAAGATGCTTTCCTGAAAATTTCATGTGGCAGGGAGGGAAAAAGGACCTAAAACTAAGTTGATTTCTCATTGATAATAGATATGGGAAGGGTTGTTTGGTTCTTATTTATTACCAAGCATCTTCCTCATGGATTCAAGTGCTAGTTAAGAAAGTAGAAAATATTAAAGATCTTTCAAGCAATCCTAGTTTTTGGAGGCTGAGGGAAAAGTTTTTATACCATGGAAAACAGGTTATACAGCTAATATCTTGAAATAGCAGCTATTTAATCAAGAACTACACAAAGACTAGAGCTTCAAATGAAAACCCAAAACAATCTAGTACAAACTTCAACACTTACTTTTTTCCTCCCTCTCTGCTTTGAAGAGCAAGTAGTTTCACTAATGATCAGGTAGTCAGAATTTTCCCATCCCAAAAAGGAATGAGACAAACAACTAATAAAACAATGTGGTTCTGTAAATCAGTGTATCTTTACCACCAGCTCAGATTGCTAAGTGATACCAAACTGGGAGCACTGGGGCAGTGCCTGCTACTCAGCAAGAACTGCCTCAGGAAAGGTGAATGAAGCCGAGAGGGGAGGAAGGGGGGAAATATTCAAGTGAAAAAAATACAAAGGTTTCAACTCTGGCAGGTTAAATACAATAATATTTTTTTAAAAGTAAATTGCAGTAAGTAAGTCAGAATTAATATTAAATCCTTCACTGGACAGGTGAGGAACGAGAGGTTTATCTGAGAGCCCTGCAAAGACAAGGGCTGAGAAATGTGCTGCAGATACTTCATCCTCCAAGGGCAGCTACATAAATTATTTGTAGCAATTTTCACAATAGACTGAGGGAGAAATAGTATTTCTGTGTGTTTGCCTGTGCATGTGTGTGTGTAAAACACTGAAGCATCTGAATCTGACTGTATAAACTGTAGAGGTTATAGAAAAATTTACCAGGATGAGCAGCAAGTCACTGGGATGAGGCACGAGATTCTTGAGGCATTCACAAGAAACTCAAAGGTCAGACACCTGAACTGCTCCTAAAATTGCATCTTCCATGAAACTCCTTCATTTCTTGAGCACTCTACAGAGTCAAGAGTTACACCAACTTTTAAAGAACACATCCAGAGGAATTTTGCAGAGATATGAGTGTGTCTGTACCACACAAATCAGTAAAAGTTAAGTGATTAAAAAAAAAAAAATCACATTTATCCAGGTGTCCACTGATTCTATTCAGAAGCAGCATATGGTTTTTATAAAAGAAAGCCCCAGCTTACAATACTAAGTGTTCTCTGGGGGAGAAGAAAAACTAAAATTAAAATTAATTTCATTCTGCAACTAACCTGAGATTCATGATTTTCAAGCTCTGCCACAGAAAAGGGCCTCACTCTCAAGAAGACTTTCAAAGGTTGATATGTCTATTCATTAGGAAAAATTTAAAAATTTTAAAAATACATTAAAAATGGTCACATTTCAAACAGAACACCCCCAAATCATATCAGCATATATCTGATAACAGTATTTCCTGTTTTATTTTACTGCCTCACTTTCCCTTTCCTTGTGAAGTTCAGACCCTAAGCTTTTATTTACTTCATTACCTCCTAATATCCTTAAGTAATCCCTTTTTTGTTGCCCCCCATTCATGTTCTTTTAGGACGAGGCCAGTATTTTGATTTAAAAAGAGCACACTGAGGCACAAGCTGCACTGCTTCCACCTCCTGGTCTCCCTCGGTATCGAATCCCAGCTGCATTTTCTAACAGCTGCAGCACACGGGCTTTTCCAGTGAATAGATTGACATGTTCCCAGCCTCAAGAGGTTGCTTCATTACCACCATCTGAGCACTGGCCCCTCATCTTCCTCACAATAAGAGCCATGAGGCAGTTCTCAGTTGTTAAGGTGGGTTTTTCCACCATGACCATTAAACAAAGGTCTCCCCATGCAGGTGAAGTAGTAGCAGCAGGGAGATTTTTAGAGGGATCTCAGCATTCCTTCCTTTCTCACAGAGCTTCAAAGTCCCAACTCTAGCAACTTGTTTATCCAGCCCAGAGCTCTCCAAAGCCGTCCGATGACCAGCACTCCACTGATCATACAAAATTACCTCAATCAGGAGGAAATCTACCATTCTAAAAAAGCAGGGATGGCCGCACTATGTTCAGAAGTGTACTGCAGCACAGCATTACAGATTTTTATTTCCCAGCAGCTAACAAGCTTTCAACAAGGATCTATATTCTTTTTTGCTTACTAAAAGAATAGTACAGCCACTTTACAATCAGAGGGTGATTGCTGAAGTCCTTTTCCTTCTCAAAAGCTTAGCACAACACATCACGTAGCATTGACCACCTGCATTTATTTGCTACTGGCTGTGATCTGTTTGTAAGCAATGAGAAGAAAGCAGAAAAATCAAATGTGTCTTGGGGGCAGGGGAATACAGCAGTTCTTACTGAAGAAATATTTAGTAGAATTAAAGTTTATTAAAAAAATGACCACCCAAACATAATCAGAAGACACTTTACAAAACCAATGCACACCTCCTGATCCTCTGTATTAGGCAATACTGTTGACTCCATAGGTGAGGGTTTATCAGCTACATTCAGAAAAGAAACTGATTCCAGTATATCAGACACTTCAGCAGAAACATAGTTCTTCCCCTCGTAATCCATTGTTCTGTGCAAAAGAACTTGTGAGGGAAAAAAAAAAAAAAAAGCCATCATTTTCTCACTTAACAGGCAAAAATACACAGGGAGCAAAACAGACAACAGGGTGGCTGGTATATAAACAAGCACTTCTGAAGAAAATAAGGGCCTCTAAAAAGTTTGGCAGCATGAAGGAACCTTAAAAAAACAACTACCAGTGGAGTTATGCTAAAGAACACACAAGTTGAAGCACAGGAATGGCCTCTGTTGGGCATCACTTCATCCACCTGCAAGCACTGGGCCGCAGACTGGAACCTCCACCCAGTCCTGCAAGTACTCAGGGACGCTCAGAAACTGGGCCAAGGCCCAACACTCCCCAGCCTTCAGGGACTGGGACAAGGCTCAACTGTCCCCAGTCCCCTGGGACTCTCAGAGACTTAGTGACCACCAGGCCCAAGCACAGGCCCTCACTCTCCACACTCAACGAGCCCCCCCAGGCCCTGCCTGAAGCAACCGTCGGCTGAGGCCGGTCCCGTTTCCACGCACGCACACACGGAAGATGGGCAGGGCCTGTGTGCCCGGCAGGCTCCGCACCCCCGGGACACGACAACCAGGCCTCAAACCCCGTCCCGCCGGCCAAGCGCTGCCGCGCGCGGGAAACCGCGCAAGGCCCCGCCCCCTTCCCGCGCGGGCGGTGGAGGGGCGGGGCGAGGCAGGGCGAAGGCGGGCGCTGATTGGCCGAGCTGGGAGGGAGCAGTGGCGGACGTGGCTGCCTCCGCCCGGCAGGGGGCGCCGCAGCACAGCGCAAAGGCAGCGGCGCCGGCAGCTCCCGGGCCGCCGCCACCGGCCGGGGATGGGGGGGGAACCGGGACCGGGGGGAGATACGGATACTGAAGTATTTCCATCAAAATAGTTCTATAAAGTTATGCAACCACATGGTATAAGAGTCAGGATGATGTTGGACGTGACGATCCTAGAGGTCTTTTCCAACCTACGTGATTCTAGGGTGGTGTAAATTAGGAAGAAAATTAAACTGCAGAACATTCAGGTCAAAGTCAGAAGAGGGGCAGGTCAGGGGTGCCACGACCCCCAGCAAGGGTGACAGACCCTACCGGGAGAGGGGGCCCACTGCAGGAGCCTGTGGTCATCACCTTCTGCATGCAAACAACCTGCTCTTAAGGTAAATAGTGGAAAATCATCTCTTGTTAGCCCATCTACTCATAGAGCAGTGATACAGCTTTATTTTGGTGATGAACAAGGCCCAGGTGCAAAGGTGAAGCTGTATTTGTCCTGAGGCATGAGTGGGAGGCAGGTGAAAAAGATACACACTCAAAAGACCACAGGAAAGTTGTTTTTAGAGAGTCACAGCTGGTCAAAGAACAGAGATGGGACCTTGGGTCAAGTAGGTGTAAGGGGCACTGTGTAAGTCAAGAGGTAGAACCAGCTGTGAGCCAATAAATGTTTGATAGCAACAAGTTTTGACCAAAAGACCAGAGACAGAATTGATGTCAAAGCCCTAGATCCAAGTGCTTTCCATCAGAAGGCTACAACTTGGGTATCATACACAGCCTCAGCTGGTAACACTTTGATCCCCCATTTCTCCCCTTTCAACTCCACAAAGTCAAGTTCTCACCATGCTTTTCAGAGCATGGTAAAAATACACACAATACATACACACAATTTTATAATTCAGGCTAGGAGTGTTTTGTCACATAGCTCATTTTTGTAAGGTGTTACCAGAAACTGACCTTTAGGAACGCACAGATTTGCTTTTTTGCTCTGCTCACAGCTCTGGGATGTTTCCCAAGAAAGCAATTTTATCCCAATCTCTGCAGGTAAATGAAAAGAAAGTTTCTCAGCTCTTACTTCTCCCAAAGCTCTTGAGCCTGCTGACCTGAGGGACAGAACCCTTCTAAGGCTTTACACTTAATGAAATTAAGGCAAGTGGGCACATGGAGTGTTTAATCCCTCAAGTAAGAAAGCTCAAGCTTTGGCCTCTGTTTTGGGTCTTAGCAAATGTAAATGGGACCTCAAGCTCCACACTTCTACTTCTTTAATCAGAATTTAAGTTCTCTCTTGTGCTTGAAGCTGAAGCAACAACCTGACCCTAAATGGATAAAATGAAACACTGTTTTTTTCATTTAACTTGGGGCTTTGTCTTGTTGTTTTAAGAATTAATCATAGTTCCTTTAAGGATTAGTTTGCAGAAGACAAAACCCAAACTTGAGAGGCCTAAGTAGCAGCAGTGAAAGTAGCTGGTTTATTGCTTTACATATGAAGCTTAACTTTAATATTACCTTTAATAACCAAATCTATAGAAATCTAAACCTAGAGAGACAACTAGAGAGTTCCACAGCTTAATTTTGTGACTCTATGCACAGGTCTAAAGAAAGAATGTGCCAAATTCAACATATTGACCACAGGTTATGAAATTCTGTAACATCCTCAGGACGCACCGACTGTGAAAAGCACGGGGGGAGAAAAATAAAGCCAAGCAACCAAGTGTTAGTTCAGCCTGGCTTAGCAAAAACTAGGAATTGAAACCTTGGCCACCTACCTAAACATCACTTTTAATGCTCCTGCTTGTCTGGGAATAGACTCAGATTTCAGCCAAAGTTCAATCCTTTACAAAAATATATTTCTAATAATTTAAGTGCTGCACATCTGGAGTCACCAACCTCCACTGAAACTTTGCTGCCCAAGTTTCATTTTCCTGATGTCTACAACTGATATATTCTTCCTCAAACATCAGACAATCCTCTCACACAGCATTTTGGTTACGGTCTGTTGTCCTTCTTCATGAAAACCATCCCAGGGCTACCACCCAAGCCTCTTGGCACACACAGGAAAACAAGAGAGTGATGAAAATTTGTAAACCAGCTTTATTCAACGATGACCATGTGGTTTAGGCATCAGCAATAGTGACTTCAACCTCCACACCTGGCTCAATGCTGATGGAGGTGATCTGCTTCACGATCTCAGAGGGGCTGTGCAAGTCAATGAGCCGCTTGTGGATGCGCATTTGGAAACGATCCCAGGTCTTGGAGCCTTCACCACAAGGTGTCTTCCTGGTAGTGATTCGCAGGGTCTGAGGAAAAGTCATAAGTACAAGGTATTTAGTTGGAGCAAAGAGAAGACTAATGTACAGTCAAATCTATCCACCTAAAAATATTGCAGGGTACCTATGACACCAAAAAGTTATGCCTTAAATTATACTCCACTGATATCAAGACTCCTTTCCTATATATTCAGTTTAATTTAAAAGAAAATTCTTGATTAAAATTGACTGAAGGACAAAAAAGCTCTTTCCATGTTCAGCATGTTCTGCACTAAACAGGAGCCCCGAGTGTCAAAGCAACTTGAAGTTATCATCTGTTTACACTGGGTCACCCTCAATTTAGTAATACTGCTTTCCATAGAATCAGAGACTGGTTTGGGTTGGAAGGGACCTTGAAGATCATCTAGTCCCAACCCCCCTGCCATGGCAGGGACATCTCCTGCTAGACCAGGTTGCTCAAAGGCCCCATCCAACCTGGCCTTGAACACATGTAGTGATGGAGCATCCACAACTTCTCTGGTCAACCTGTGCCAGTGTCTCACCACCATCATAGTGAAGAATTTCTTCCTTACAACTAATCTAAATCTCTCCTTTTCCAGTTTAAACTGTTACCCTTCATCCTCTATCACTACACTCCCTGATAGAGTCCCTCCTTGTTGTTCCTGTAGGCCCCTTTACATACTTGAAGGCCAAATTAAGGTCTCCCTGGAACCTTTTCTTCTCCAGGCTGAACAACCTCAACTCTCTCAGCCTGTGCTCACAGGGGAGGTACTCCAGCTTCTGATCATCTGTGTGGCTTCCTCTGGACCTGCTCCAACAGGTCCACATCTGTCCTATGCTGGAGGTCCCAGAGCTAAACACAGTACTCAAGGTGGGGTCTCACCAGAGTAGAGGGAAAGAATCACTTCCCTCAACCTGCTGGCCTTCTCTCAACTTTTAAATCTATATTTGCAGAAAACCCCCAAGCTTTTAAAGACAGGAAAGCAGTGTTAAGTACCTTGGTGGGCATGCGAACAGGTCCTTTCACCTTCAGGTTTTTTTCCTTAGCACCTCTGATCAAGTCAGCACAGACTGAAAGAAAAATATAAATAACTGAAGTTTGCAAGGTTCTTTTTTGCTTCTTTACTTAAGAAAAGATTTTAAATAAGGTGTTGGCTCAGAATAGCGTATGATGCGATCACTGCCATTCATTTTAAGCATTATCCTCATAGCCAACCACATACAAGTGGAAGTGCTACATCATGGTGAGCAAATTCCTGTTACAACAGTGAGCAAAAGCCATTGCTACAAGTTTAAACTGTATTTAAGCTGCTACCAGCCTGAAGATCCTGTGTTAAACAGCAATCCCACAGCATTTACATTATATGATCATAAAAATGGCAAAGCCAGTTGCTAAACGAGCTTAATTTCTTAAAGACTGTTAAGCTTCTAAACGAAACTCTTCATAACAAGAGTGGCAAAATATCAATCAAGAAACCAGCACCTCTCAGTTCTTACACAAACAGTGACAATGAAAAGCACCACAAGAACTAAGAGAAAGAAGCTGAGCTCTCTTATGACACGAAATGTTCAGCACAATGAAAAACCTCAAAGAATAGCTTCTGTTAAAAATTAAATTAGAATCTGCTTGTCAGTGTATGAAGAGCTTTGGGTTGACCTTGTTGGCAAAGTCACACATAATCAGGCAAATGCTCACTAACATCTAGTTTCAACTGCTTTCAAGACATTCTACTGTGCCATATATTACAGCACATGTCACTAATTAACAAGCTATCCCAGTTAAATAAAACAAGAATATCACTCACCCTTCTCAAGTGATTTTACGTTGCGACTGGTCAAAGTGATTCTAATGCGGTGAATTGCTACCTCCTGCTCCACGGGTGCTTTGCCAGTGTCTTTAAATGCCTAAAATGTTGAAATCACAAATATCAGACCCCCCAGTTGACACCTAACACTGTCCACAGCCTCTTAAAACAGGCTTCTAGAAAGTGAAGAACAGCTTAGCTATGGGGTTATGTTATTCTTCTGACTAGATGGACCCAAAGGGACCAGTGGTGTGGAAGAAATGGTAGGAATAGAAAAGAAGGGGAAAGTCTCAACTGCTCTGAGGAACAGCAATTTTTTAGTCCCTGACTGCATCTCATGGTGGGAAACTGGGAGAACATCTCCCCCTGCTTTGCCTAGTCCTCAAAAATAAACCCATTTTAGATTTCACCTTATTACTCAACCTCACCACCAACCAAGTAACAACAACAACTTAAACTGTGAAGACAAAAAGGGCCATGTGGCCAGAAAGAACAATTGGGCCACAGAGGGAACTGTTTTGAAGAGTTTATGCAATTAAATGTTTGCAAATAACCGGGCATTGACATGGACCAAGTGGGTTGATGAAAGCAACTAAAAGTGATGATACGGAGGGAAATAAAAGTGGTAATCGGGAGGGAAATAAAAGTGATAATATGGAGAGAAATAAAAATGAGAATACAGAAAAAGCAACGTCTTAGAACGCCGTGGGTGAAATACGGTATTTCTCACGTTGGTGAGATAGAACCTGTCACGTTAATGACACGCAACCCCTTTAATAAGAGCCGGTTTCAGGCGCAAACACACGAGGCCTTGTCACCGCCGCTCACACCGGGCAGAGGTCGTCGTTTCCCCACCGGCCCCTTGCCCCAGCCGCCACTCCTGGAGCGGAGCTCGGCTCGGAGGGCCCACCACGGCCGCCGGAGCCCGGGCTCACGGAGCCCCTCCCGGCCAGCCCTGCGGCACTCCACTCCCGCCGCCCCGGCCGTCAAGGGGGTTCCAGGAGGCGCCCCGGACTCCCTTCCCCACCGGAGGCCCCGGAGCGAGGCCCAGGCGGTGTCCAAATGGCAGCACCGGCGGCGCGCACGCGGCTGCCCGGGCCCGGCGGCCACGCGGCGGTACCGGCCGCCAGAACCGGCGGGGGGGGCGGCCCCTTTCCCCCCTCACCCCCACTTCCCTCTGCCTCACCATGGCGCCTGCGGAGCCTTCCTGACCGACTTATTCCCGGGCGAGGGGCGGCGCGGGGCCCAGCGAACAGCGGTGAGCCAGGAGAAGGCGGCGACGGCGGCGAGAGGAGGGCGCGGTAGCGGCGGGGCGCTTATATAGCGAGCAGCACCGCCTCCATCCGGGTACTGCGGGACCTTTCCCCCCGTCACGGGACCGGAAGTGGGCTCGGCTTGGCTCGGCTCTGTTCGGCCGGGTTCGGCTCCGCTCGGAGCTGTTCGGCTCGGCTCGGAGTTTGCTGGACCAGCGGGGATGCTCCATCGCTTCCAGGGCTGGCGACCCTGTATCTATCTAAGCCCTTTTTAAATTGTTTTTTCCCCTTTTTTAGGCATTGCTGGAAATGGAGGTGCGAGGGCAGAAGGTTTAATTAAAAATGCGGGTTTCCTTCGTTCTTAAATTGAGGAGCTTCAATTTGTTTTACGTATCGAAGTCCCTTTATTTATTCAGATTGGGCGTTGGAGGGATATTTTCTAATGAGGACAGTCATTGATTGGGCATCTCTCGTACGGGACAGGCTGAGAGAGTTGGGGTTGTTCAGCCTGGAGAAGAGAAGGCTCCGGGGAGACCTTATTGCAACCTTCCAGTACCTAAAGGAGGACTATAGGAAAGCTGGGGAGGGACTTTTTAAAAGGACTTGTAGTGATAAGATGAGAGGTAATGGGTCTAAACTGAAAGAGGGGAGATTTAGACATAAGGAAATTCTTCACTATAAGGGTGGTGCGACACTGGAACAGGTTACCCATAGAAGTTGTGGATGCTCCATCCCTGGAGGTGTTCAAGGCCAGGTTGGATGGGGCTTTGAGCAACCTGGTCTAGTGAGAGGTGTCCCTGTCATGGCAGAGGGGTTGGGACTAGATGATCTTCAAGGTCCCTTCCAACCCAAACCAGTCTCTGATTCTATGAGAAGCGATACTACTAAATTGAGGGTGACCCAGTGTAAACAGATGATAATTTCAAGTTGCTTTGACACTCGGGGCTCCTGTTTAGTGCAGAACATGCTGAACATGGAAAGAGCTTTTTTGTCCTTCAGTCAATTTTAATCATGAATTTTCTTTTAAATTAAACTGAATATAGGAAAGGAGTCTGGTGGTTTGTTTTCTGAGCCATTTAACTATTATATTAACAATTTTGAACTCGCTTATGCGTGAGGAACCCACGTTTACTCTATTATCATCTATTCCAACTGCTTCCTGAGGAAGTTTCCATCCATAAGTGTTTTATATTCATCACTCTTAACTACATGACCTCACACTGCTCATGCTGAAACACTTAATTTTCCAGTAATCCAGATGGTTCCCAATCAGCAACCTTGTTACATTATTTATGTTCTTAGTAAACTTTATTTCCAGATCAAATATGAAGTCTCTTGCTGCCAAGAACCAATTCCTGAGGGATTTAATTAGAAATATGTCCCACTGAGTCCTCATTGATGACACAGACCTGTAATCCTAGTTTTAATTTACTTGCTATGAATTATATGTGCACAACTGTTCTGGTTTCTCTGTTTCCTACTGAAAAAGTCAATGTACCAACGTGTTATATCAACACTGCTCCTGTTTACCAAACATACTCTGTAATTGCATGGAAATAAATGTCAATCTGAAGAGACACACTTTCCATATGTTCTAACTGTGTCATTTAAGTCAAATTTCCTTATTTTTTCCTTGTTCCTATACAAGAAGTCAGATGTTTTGTTTGGGTTTTTTTTTCCCTGGATCAATGAAAAGTTGACACTAAGTTCCCAAATTTGTTCCTTTCTTTTTTTTTTTTTTAGTATTGGCACCACCTCAACTCTCTTTGAGATTTTTTTTTTTCCCTGAGCTTCCCTAGATTTCTCAAAGCTTATGGAAAATCCACATTAACAGCACGCAAGTCTCTTTTGCCAGCTCTTAAAATTCTTGGATGTAAGCTATCTGGAGCTGCTGATTTAAAAACCGCCTTCCCTCTGTTCCTATGTCTGAGGCTTTCCTTCGCTATTGTTAGAATTTTCTGATACACGTTGGTTTTCTCCACAAAAGTAGAGCAGAAATGGGTCTGGATTTCCTGCTTTCTCTGAAATACCCTATAAAATATCCTTTATTATATATTTTTATATATTATATAACACATAATAGATAATATTATAATATTATATATAATGTATAAATGTTATATATTTATATATTGTATACAAAAATTATATGCTATATAGTTCATATATTTTTAGATATTATTTATATATAAAATATAACATATGTTTATAATATTCATATTATACGATATATGAATATATTACAATATATTTTTATATTTATATATTTTATATAAATATATATTTTAGATATAAATAAAATATTATATTTTTATGTATTACTTCATATATTTTTTATTATATAATATATCCTTTATGTTATTTACATTAATAAGTATTTATTGTAAACATGAGTTTTTGCTTACCTTCTGAATATTTTGCCCTTTTTTGCTTCTAATTCACATTTTGTATTATGCCTGCTCTTCCTTTGGTTACATATTGTGTTTATTGTAGGTTTTTCTGCCCAACTAATGCTAACTTTAGTTATCAATTTGTGAGTTTTGACTTAAAATACACTGTTGGCATGTGCTTTTTCAATGAAGACTCCAGGAGTGTTTTCCTTGTGTCACATAATTATAAGATAAATGATTAATATAAGATAATGCTTTTAATATGACTTACTAACCTGTGGCAGAAAATTTAATACCTGATTTCATGATTTATCACACAGAATATTGTTTCATGTGCATTCATGATACTTTCTGATTTGCAGGGATTTTTTTATCAATTATTGGGGTGGGGTTTCTTTTCCTCCTTGTCTTTGACCAGTTTGTCCTTTAGAAACAATCCTGAGTAAAGAACTGAATGTTTTGTTATCCATTTATTTTCCACTAGCTTATAGTAAATCCAAGTAGATTCAATTTATGCTTTCAAATGAGTAATTCAGTTCTTATTAAATAAATTTGTATGTGTAGGGAGTGAGGTTCTTGTCAGGTTTGTGCTCATTTGCTTAATTTTAGCCTGATCATCTTTACTTTGTGCTGAATGAATGGTCTCCTGATTCTTTAGCCACATAATGTCATCACATTTAATCGTGCTAAATTTTGCCAGGAAAGAGTTTTGTTTTCTTTTTTTTCCCCTGGCAGGCTAAATTATACAGGTTTTTTATCCAGAAAAGGTGTCCCAATGTTCTACAAATCTAAATCCATTTAGTCTAGATGTCAACTCACCTCTGGTCTTTTTGCTTTAAATTACAACCAACGTATTGCCAAAATATATTCTTATTTACTTGAAAAATCACTTCCTTCTCCAAGGTCTTTGAGATCTGAACATGCTTTTAAAGTTTTTTTTTTGCACTTCAGGTAATAAAATACCTGTGAAGCAAGATTGTACCTGAGGCCTCTAAGGAAATCATCAGTAGGTGGTGGAGTATCTAAACCAGTCAGCAGCAATCCCATCAGAGCTGCTTTCAAGCCTTTTAAGAAAGTCTTCAGCATCTGCTTGGTCTTCATTGTAGGTATCTGCTGAGCCTCTTCTGCTAACCTGAAGTCACTCGGTTGTATCATGTCTCAGAACTCTCCTCCAAGGTCTTTGCTCAGCAGTTAGATATTACCTGCTCATACCCCTTTGTCCTCTCTAGGTTTAGAACATCTGTTTTCACTGTGTCCACACGAGCCTCTGCTATTGAAACTTCCAGAAAACCCACCAGAATTGAAAATAGGCCCTTTTAAAGGACTGATTTGTGCCTCTGGGTTGTTGCTAACTGGCCACTGGTGTTCTCTGCAGGTAGGAGGTGGACAGACTGCCCAGAGCATGAGCACCAGCCTGCACCTGGAGTTCTCATATTGCACCTGGCCCCTCCGTTCTCAATTCTCTAAATTTTCATGCCAGTTCTGGCATAAAGCTCACCACATAAAAATGAAATACCAGGCTCTTTTCACCTTGAAGATTTCTCATGTAACCATGGAAAATATGAACTAGATCCATGACTCAGAAGAGGAGCAATTGTGCTTTGATGGAGCCCTTTACTGTTGACAAACGCTGGAAATACTGATCATTAAGAGACTTTATAAAGTGGGCAGCATGAACTTCATAGTTACCACAAGCTCTTCCCTTCTAAATATGTACTTTACACATGACAGATAATTGGCGAGTCTCAAGATTTTGGGGGTTTTTTTCCATCTTGATGAATTATGTCTCCTCTGCTTGGCTGGAAGAATGTTTGTTGCCTCTCTTCTTGCTCTGAAGATGTGATGCTTCTGTCAAAGTTCTGATAAAGAAACAGCAATTTTTTGCAGAGAATATTTGCAACTCACATAGTCTGGACAGCACCAAGGTGGCTTATTGATTAGCAAAGTGATTTGCCAGTAATCAGTGAACTATATTGTGGGGAAGTTCTGCTGCTCTGGTATTGCTTTCCCACCCCAAGCTTTCTCCCAACAATCCCAGATTCTCATGCTGTTAGTTTTCAAGCTAACTTTTTTTGTCTCAAAAGGCTGTGGGTAATCGAATCCCCTGGTTACTGTTTAATCTGGGTGGTCATTGTCTGAAGCAGCTTTGTTATTGTTGATTTCCTCTTGGCTTTATCAGGTTTTGGGCAAACATCCTCTCAGAACATGTCGATTTGAGTATTCTGTCCACACACACTATTTACACTCACATTCCTCCCGTATCATCTGTTGTTATCCTGGCCAAGGTACCAAGAAGGGGGAAGCACAAAATTCCTGTGCAGAAAATCTCCAGCATCAGTCCAGGGAAAGCAGAATGAGTGGACACACAAACAAAACTGGGGGTTTGCATCTAGTTCTCACTGTGGAAATCACCTTGGAAGGCTTAATGAGTGAAGGTTAATCAAATATAAAAGTAGATTCCAAATGACACACATCTCCTCAGTCCAGATCTGGCCAGTTGAGGCAGCAGCACTTGGCATTGTTTGGTGTGATCAGTTTTACTTCGAAAAATTAGATAGTTCAAGAAGATTGCAAGAGTTTGTAACACATGTTGAAATGTTGCAGCTACTCAAAAAATAGAGAATCATAGGATCATTTTGGTTGGAAGAGACCTTTAAGATTAAGTCCAACCATTCCCCCAGCACTGCCAGATCACCACTAAACCATGTCCCTCAGCACCACATCTCCATGACTGTTAAACCCCTCCATGGATGGGGACTCCACCACTGCCCTGAGCAGCCTGGGTCAGGCCTTGGCAACCCTTTCAGGGAAGAAATTGATCCTAATGTCCAACCTAAACCTCCCCTGGTGCAACTTGAGGCTGTTTCCTCTTGTCCTATCACTCATTACTTGAGAGAAGAGACCAACCCCACCTGGCTACGACCTCCTTTCAAGGAGTTATTGAGAGCCAGAAGGTCTCCGCTGAGCCTCCTTTTCTCCAGGCTCAGGACCTCCAGGTCCCTCAGCTGCTTCTCACCCTCTAGACCCTTCCCCAGGTTTGTTGCCCTTCTTTGGACATGCTCCAGCCTCTCAATGTCCTTCTTGCAACTGACCCCAGTACAGGAGGATGATCCCTTACCTAGTCCTGCTGGCCATGGTACTTTGGATATAGCAAGCTGTTTTAACAACGGAATTGGAAATGGCTTCCAAGATGCAGATTGGTTTTGCTGGTCTTACCTCACTGGCTTCTCTACAGAAGTGTACTCGGAGTGTTTAGGAGCTGGTGTGTACAAATCCTCACAATCCTGTGCTAATAAAGACCTTGGGGCTGTCTTTCCTCCTTATTTTTGCCTCCTGCAAGGACCTTGGATGAAGCTACCATCAACAGGGAGTTTGCATGGTCGGATGTCTCACCTTGAGGAGGAAAATGCTGATTAATTTTACAGCAATAATATTTACCGATATATGTAGTCCACACATTTTTGCCCATGACCCTTGTCTACTCTTTTAGAGCCCAGTTATGAAGTCACTGATCAAATTTTTTTGCTTCCCAAGACCACTTTAATCTAATCTAATTCTTCGGCGAGACAGAGGAGGAGGGAATTGTTTCACGGTGCTTGTGCTGCCTCTACCACGGAGCAGGGATAATTTAAGGAATGACACTGACCTCACACTGCCTGACAACTTGAGGAAAACCCTCTCTTGATATAGAATGCATCACATCTTGGAGTTTTGTAAAGTTTTTCCTCATCCTTTTAAAATTAGTTTCCTCCTTGTGATGTTCTTGATTGAACTGGTTTTGAGATGCTGAAAAATTTCACAAGTGCTTACCAGGGAAGACGAGGAGATTTAAAACAAGAGGGAATCACCCTCTTGATGGTGCAGGACTATTAGAGCAGGATATTAGTTGCATCTACATCTAGGTGTCAGATTGACTTCTGCAGGACTTGTGAAGAGCTGCCCTTCCCAACCCTGGACTCTGTGAAGAAAGACTAAAGCCAGGTCAGTAACGCTCCTATTGTGACCTGACCCTCTGTGAACCAGTCAAGCCAAATTCCTCACACCCTGACAGAAACAGGAATAACAACATAAACCTTAGGACCTGGAACTAAAGGAGATACTGTGGTGTTAGAGATGTGCTTTAGAAACAGGAATTAGTAGCACCGAGGAAATCATCACACTGTGATTGCTCTGAACAGCTGGTGGGATCCACAGCATCGCATGAAAGTGATCCAAGGGGCATCAAATCTGAAGAAGTTTTGGTTTCAAAGGGCTTGCTAACTTCTCTAAAAAAATCTAATGTGGCAAAGCAGCAGCTGCAGGGGGGCAGCAACAACAACCGTAGGGGCTGTAATTGTATTTCACACAAGACCCAGCAGTTCTGTTTGAGAGAACAGCTCACAGGAGGGTACAGAAGGTTCTTAAAATTGTCTTTCACCTAAATATGCTGCAGAAGTTCTTCCTTTGCTTGCAATGAAAACACATCCTTTCACACCAGGCTATAAAACGTCATCACTACTAATATGGAATATGGTTTGGTTAGTCTCCCAGGAAATAATATAAACCAGAGAAGTCTTTTTTTCCCCTTCAACAATCACTTAAATGTTGTACGAGCAACTCATGATCACAATTCCAACATTCCTACATCTATGCTCAGTGAAAACTCTCATCAAAAGCTTTTCCAAGCCCAGATCAAGGAGTGGTATTGCCTACAGGTTTAACACTGAGGAGAAGAGAGTATTAATGCTCAGAAGGGTTGTGGCCAAGCATTCAATTTTTAGGCAAATTAAATTAATTGTTGTGATATACATATGAGTATGGTAGCCATGTGAAAAAAAAAATCCAGAAATATTAATACTTGTTGTTTTTTCAGCACTAGGATCTCATGTTTTTAAGTACAAAATACATATATTACAAAGGAACCTTTCAATAATTGTGACTGTTGGGAGATGTTTCTGAGAGCAGCCAGCAGGCACTTTGCTCTTCCAATGGCCTCTTCTCACACCCCTGCAGCAGGTATAGTCCCTTTTCAAGGGTCCTTTACATGTTCAGAGGAAGAACTGTTCCCCATACACCTTTTGAAAGTGTTCCTGGTGTGGGGTAGAGCCAATCACTTTGTTCTGGTGGGTACAAATGCTTATGCTAAAAAGCATCATTATGTTAATAACTAGGGATTGGTTCTCCTCTTTCCAATAAAAAACCTAAATAAAACACCACAAAAAAACCAAACCCACACATCTTAGATACAGAAAACTGAGCTTTTTACTCTTTAAATCTTCTGTATATAAAATAAATTTCATTTCCAATGAATAACCCACCATTACTTGCATACTAGCACACGTTGATCAACCAATTTTGCTATTCAATATGGCACTAACCAGTCATCCCCCTTAAAAGAGAAGACACCTAATGTCAGTCACTTCACTCCCAAAAGCTATGCAAGGATTGACAAGTTTAAAGGAGGTCTGGAGAAGTTCTGTCTCTTTCCATACAGAGAAATTCGGGTGATGTTCATCTGCTGGAACATCCCTACCATGACACATTCCTTTGTGTGGGGCTTTGGTGTTATCTGCAAACCATTTTAGAGGAACTGTTTGAAAAGAGAGAAACAAGGATGTGGCCAAAGTGTATAATATAATATCTGTCTAAACTTACTATATTATATATTATATAATTATTAATTTTATATTATATAATACACACTAGTAATCTTGGCATCATTAGGTTGGAAAAGACCATCATCAAGTCCAACCTTCATCCCAGCATCTCCCTGACCCCTAGACCATGTCCCAGTAATTATTACTAAAAAAACCCCCCAAAATCCAGCCTCCTCAGCCTATTAATTCCCATATTTGCACTTTATCAGCATATTTATCAGCTTTTTAATTATCTCTGCTCAGGTGCAACTTTCTCCACTTGTCTCTGGAGCCATCTTCACTCGTGCCCTATCTGAATTAAGCCCCTTTCACCATTTTTGAACTAAGTGGCTGAGAAAAACATCATGGCTCAAAAAGAAACCTGGTTTTCCTTACGCCCCTTTTTGGGGGCAGCGACTTAAAAGGGGCTGGACATTTACGTTTCCAATTTGCAGCCTGCTCTGCTCTTTGTAGCCTGGCATATGTGCAGCAGAATATTTATGAAGTTATGAATTCCCCTATTATCCCAGGTGCCCTGCAAAGGCAAATGCAATCACCTCCCTGCTCTGCTGAACACTCAGGCTATTGAACCTCAGGCTGGGTACAGAGCAAATCTCAGCCTCCCACTCGGAGAAGTCCAGGGGTGGATGGTGCCTCTACTACCAAATTGTCCTGTGGCATTCTTAGCTGATGGCAGACTGGGAGACATGCCAGTACACTTTTTTTTTTTTTGGTTCCATTTTCCTTCTTCAACTGGTTTTAAGGCTTTTCATTTGACAGCAGGACAAATATTTGGCAGCTGGGTTAACTGAAGCATAGAAAGAGGCTCTTTGAGCACTGCATTAAGGTATTTGCAGCAGATAAATGGCTAAAATAAAGTATAAGCAAAATGGTCAAAGTACACTTGATTTTAAAAATAAACATTCGTTTTTCTACCACTATTTTCATCTTTGTTCCAGCGGATTAATTTATAAAACACAGATGCCAATACTGCAAAAATTGATGTACAAATCAAATATTAAGCATCCATTAAAGTCCCACTGCATTTGCAAATATTTGTGGCATATCCTGTAAAGCACTTTTTTGCTTTGTTTTCTTTGCTGCAGATACATCTTACCATAGAACACAGAAGCAACCCAAACACCTTCATGTTGACATCCTCATGCTTCCCATCCTACCTTCTGTACTAAGGATGCATCCACCTCAAAGTTATATAGTATTTTCATCACAGAACTGTAGGGATTGGAAGGGACCTCTGAAGATCATCTCGTCCAACCCTCCTGCCAAAGCAGGGGCACCAGAGCAGATTGCCCAGGATCATGTCCAGGTGAGTTTGGAATCTCTTCAGAGAAGGAGACTCCACAACCTCTCTGGGCAGCCTGGGCCAGTCTCTGTCACCTTCACAGCAAAGAAGTTTTTCCTCCTGTTCAGATGGAACCTTCTGGGTTCCAGTTTGTGCCCATTGCCCCTTGTCCTGTCACTGAGCACCAGTAAAAAGAGTCTGGCCCCATCCTCTGGACCTCCACCCTTTAGCTATTGATCAGCATTGATCAGATCCCCTCTCAGGCTTCTCTTCCCCAGCTCAACAGCCCCAGGGCTCTCAGCCTGGGTTAAAAAAAATAACTAAGCACCGAAGAAGCCTCCAAGGAAGGAGAAGAAACAACAGAAGCAGCCAGGAGCAGGGTTACAGAGGCTCCTGGTGGATGGGAAGCCAGAAGCCATGCCAAAGAGAACCAGATAATCATTCCCTACTTAATTATCAAATATACTTAACTATCAAATATGTAACACTCCCGCCAAACCCAAATAAAGAGTGTAGCATCAGAATTATGCTTACTTTTTAAAAATTGATCATGAAATATCTGTTGATATTTCTATTTGGGAACCAACGACACTAAACCTTCAGTAACAGCCATAGTAAGTGAAGAGCAATTCAGAATAATAAAATTACACTCCTGTGCTTTTTCTTTCCCTCCTTTCTCATTCTTCCTAGAGACTGTTTATTACAATTGCATACTTGCCACCTCCTCTTGCCTTTCTTAGACTCACTCAACTGCTTAAGTCGTTGTTGCACTTCACAGAACTCACGTGCAAGTTGCTTTTCATCGTGAAGAAAAGCAGGAAAAAAAAAAACATTGACCCAAACCCATTCCAGCACTAACTAATATTGGTTCTTATTTGGGGATTTAGTTTAAATTAGATAAAATTACATAATACACCCTGCCAAGGCATTTAGCCCACAGAAAGAAAAAGTGATGTCCCAGCTTCTAGAAGGACTTGGGGAGAAATGTGGATTAAGAGAATCCCATAAGAGTTGTGACACTTCATGGAACTAGCATAAACCCTATAATTTATAATTTTTGGAATATCAAGAAGAAGAAATCTGTCAAGCTTCTCTGTTAGATCTAGTGATGGCAGGTTTATAAAAGAAAAAAAAAAAACACCAAAAAATCCCTAATCATTGAAAGCTGATCCCCTCCAAGACAACAAAGCCACTGCAGAGAACCAAAGTGTGTTCCTTGCACGTGTCTTGTCCCTGGAGGAAACACAGAAGAGGCTCATGCTAGAAACACGTTTGTAGGAGAACCCAGGAGCTGCCTGAAATTCAAACATCTATAAATGTTATAATTGCAGAACTTTTGTGGTTGGAAGGGACCTCTGGAGATTGTCCAGTCCAACCCCCTGTTCAGAGCAGGGTCAACTCTGCTTGCTCAGCACCCTGTGCAGTTGGTACAGAGCTGGCAACCCACTTCGAGGTTGGATGCTGTTGGCCACCTTTGCCACAAGGGTGCATCACGGGTTCATGGTCAGCTTGGTGCCTGCCAGGAGCTCCAGGTCCTTTCCTACAAAGCTGCTTTCCAGCCTGTCAGCCCCCAGCCTGTGCTGCTGCATGGGGTTATCCTCCACCAGGTACCAGGCTTTGCAGCTCCCTGCATTGGTTCCCAGCTGTAGATTTCTTCAGCTTGGTAAGGTCCCTCAATGCCAGCACAACCCTCTGAGGTATTGACCACTCCATTTAGAGGTTGACTGCCTTGTAGTTTTCCAGGTTCTCCTTTTTGGACACCTTGCAGATAGAAGTTAGATTTGCTTTCTTCCGGTCGTCAGCAATCTCTCCTAACCACCCTGACCTTCCAAAGATAATCAGGAGTGGCCTCACAGTGACATCAGCAAAATCCATCAGCATCTGTGAATTCATCCCATCAGGTCCCATGAACTTGTGTATGTTCCCTAACCTGACTCTAACAATGATAAATTTTCCTTGCTCCAGATTTCCCACTGGTCTCTTAACTCTTATACATTTATTTTTTATGTCTGATTTTAATCAGAAGCTCCTTGTTTTATCCTTGGAGGAATCCTGCCACGTTTGCTTGATTTCCTCCTCATTGGGATGGACCAATCTTGAGCTTAGAGAAGGCGATCCTTGAAAAACAACCAGGTGTCCTGGGCCTCTCTTCTCTCCAGGACTATATCCCATGGAAGTCTTCAAGAAATAACTTTCCTGATTAGATGGCTGACATCTGTACAAGATAATGAGGAGATACTATATTAAAGAATTAATAGACAGATAGGATTTGTTTAGATGGAGCCAATATTGCTTTGCTTGGAAGTAGTTGTCCTTCACAACTATGTTGAATTATATTGAAATGCTTTAGGAGCATCAGCAGCGTTCAGGTAAGAAGCTGGTTGATATGTTCCCTTCAGGAAAAAAAAAAAATAGTAAGCAGCTCTATTTAGAAGAGAAAATCTTGAGCTGGATAAGTCAAAAGACAGGAGCAGAGGGTGAAGGTAAAGTGTCAGTTCTCACCACTAGAGAAAGTGCCCACTGGTGTTGCACAGGGTCCTGTGCTGTTCAGCACACCCAGAAGTGAAATGCAGGAGGATGAGCCATAAGATAAATTCACTGGTGCTAGAGTTATTTAGGACACTGAGTGCAAGGTCCAGCTACAAACCAGCAGAAGGAAGCTCAGGGTAGATTGATGTGAAGTGAGGCAAACAGGCAAAATAATCCTCATTGCAGAGAACCACGGATTCTGAGCTATCAGGCCTGAGATGTTTCTTGATGAGAATGAACTCAAAGCTGGTTAGCAATCAAAAAAAGCAAATCAAGTATTGGATGTTACTGAAAAATAGAGGACAATATTATGACAGCAGATTATGACTTGCCCATCTCTAGAGTGCTGTGCAGAGTTCCCTCTCAAAAGAGAGCCCAGTAACATCTACAGAGCTGATTACACTTCAAGAGCAGGTCTTGGCCATCCAGTATTCTTCTGGCAAGTACAACAGAGAATTTGAAGGGTGCTTGATTTTTCACAGAGCCTCAAGTAGTACTTCTTGATGCTAAAGTATCATTGAGCACAACATGGCAAGTTTCTAGCAGCTTAAGCAACAAGCTACCCAGGCTGGCAAAAGAAATACAACACACAAACATCTAGGAACTACTAAAACACTTTAATTCCATTTTTTATTATATTCTTTTGAAGACAGGATAGACATTTTTGGGTAAGGCTGGATGGTAAGGTGAGGCACGGCGATGGGCTTATCAGACACTATCTCACATGCCCTCAGCTAATCATTTTACAAGGTAACTGGCTTGTGATAGGTTTTAATAAAGAAGAAATATCTTCTAAGAGTTATGCAACACACAAAAAACCCATAAATTGTGGTTCTATAGCATAGTTTTAACAGAGAAAACACAGGAAATTATCCCAGAATTTACCTTAGGTTTGTCTCTAGACACTATTCTACAGTTCCACTTGAAGAACAAGAAATAGTTAAGCTCAGATCTGCTTTACAAACCATTCATTTCAATGACCAACCCAAATACCATAAAGACCTACAGAATCATCTCAAATTCACATAGCTGCTCATTTCCAGGATTTCACGGGGCTAAGAACAGATGTGTGTCAGAAATCAGGAAACTGTCTCAATTCCTTCAGGATTTTTTTTTTCCCAGTATGGGAGCAAGGGGGAGGAGAGGCAAAGAAGAAAAAATTTGACTGAAACATCACTTTCTGCTCTCTTAAAAAGAAGCAGAGCAGCAACATCAGCTACAGCAGCCAGATCTTTGTGGCTCCAGATAAGGGCTGAGATCTGGACAGATCTCTAATTATCAGTTCTGATAAATCAGGGAGCAGAGCTCTCCCCCCTCACCATCGCCTACAGCACTTCCTTTCCCAGACACGTTACAACCAGATTAGCAAAGATAGGAGATAAGACATCAGAAACAACAAATAGTTCAATAGTGTGTGCTCTGAGCACTGGCAGAGGATCATTATCACTGCTTGAAGCAATCTCCCTTTTCAGGACTTCCAGCATCTCACCTAACACTGACCTGTGCTTTCTGAAGGGTGAGTAATCCCCCTCTTACCTTGATTTATGGTATTTTTTTTGGTATCTATACATCTCACTTCATGTTTTCCCAATTACTTTTAAACTCCCCCTCCAAAGCTGGGGAACTTTCTATTCCTTGTAAGATGCTAATACCTCAGATACTGAAGTTTACAATATACCAACTAGCAAGTTGTAGCTAACACAGAGGTCTTATAAAAGTACAGGTTATTAGTATTATATCTTCTTAATCTTAACAGCCTTATACTGACAAAAATGTTCCTTATTTCAACGGGGAGATTGAGTAGTTCACATTTTCCATTTCAGAAGCAGCATACACACTGAAATTAAGTACATCTAAGAAGAAGAAAAAAAAACCCTACACCACTGACATCCTGCATTTCTTTTTCTGCATTGATTTGTGATCCCTGCTCATTCCTTGGTAAGTGAAGGGGAAAAGCTCAAACGCACAAACCTAACCAGTGTAAAGAACAACTCGTATCTGACATTTTGGAAATACCAGAAGGCATTACTTACAAAGAACCTTCCAAAGGCAACCTTTTTTTGTACTAATTTGAAAACAACTATTTTTCTGCACATCACATTCCCCAGTTCCTCCCTGAGCAAGGCAGCACACAACAAACCAACCAGGAAAAGTCCTATTTGCAGCACCTTGACCCCTGCCTCTATCCCTTTCCACAGTAAAAACCCATAGTTTTGTTAAACCTCTTTATTTCTAATCTTATATCAAAACAGTTTCTTTTTTTTTCAGTATAAAAACAGCAACAAAGCTTTAAGATCACACAGGGGCTCGACTCACTCTGTTCAGAGGACAGGCAGAGGGAAAGAAAAGTCAACACTAAAAGGAACATGAAGAGTCTGAGGTTTCTCTAGAGGCTCCCCTTGATGGCCCTGAGGCTGGGCAGCAGCTGAGCTGTGCTCAGACGTTCCTCTACGTTGGCCTTCCAGCAGCAGCTAATGATGTTCTGGAGTCTCTGGCCCATTGGTGACTCGTGGAAGATGGCACCAGCCAGAGAAGGACGCAGGTTGTAGGCCACCACTGCGTAGAGCACGTGCTGCCGCTCGCCCGTGTAGGGCTGCTCCCGCATCACCATTTGCCAGAGGGTGATAGCAAAGGAGTAGATGTCCGCCTTGGCAGTGACCCTCTCCCCTTTGAGAAGCTCAGGGGCACGGTGTGTGTATGTGCCTCCCTGCTGGCAAACGTGGGGGCTGTGGGACAAGCCCTCCTCCAGTTTCTGGGAGCAGCCAAAGTCTCCAATCTTGCACACGCCCTGCTCGGTGATGAAGATGTTTGCAGGCTTCAGGTCCAAGTGCACGATGCCCTGTGAGTGGAGAAAGGCCAAGCCGGTCACAATGTCACAAGAGTAGCACACGGTGTCTTCCATGCTCAGGGTGTTCCTTCTACATCCTCGTTCATCATCCTCACCCTTACTCCACACATCGCCAGTGCCATAGATCACATGGTGCAGGGTGATGCTGCCCACATACTCCATGATGATGGTGCCCAGGCTATTCTGGCTGGCTGGGGCACACGTGCTGGCAGCCACCACACGTACCACGTTCTCGTGCTGCAGCCTGGCCACGTTGAGCTCAGCCCAGAAGCTCTGTCGCGATGCCAGCCGGTTTTTGCTGCTCTTCTTCACCTGCTTCACAGCCACGGTCGCACCATGGTAGGTGGCTTTGTAGACTGAACCGAAGCCTCCAGAGCCCAGGGGCTGGAGGAGGCAGAGCTGGTCCCAGTTGATGGAGCACCAGGCCAGGCGTGGAGGCAAGCGGCGGGTCCTGGCTGCAGGAGCTCCCCCCAGGAAACTTTTGCTGTCCTTGCCAGGGATAACTAAGGGGCTGCTGCAGGGCCGCAGATCTGAAGATGGGGAAAACTCCAGAGGAAGAAAACAGTTAAGAGGAATGGGTGAGGGCATAATAAGGTGGAGAAAACAGCAGGAACTTACTAAGACAGAAGACTGAAAAGTTCCCCTGACAGAAAGGACTCCAGAGGGGCTTCCAAAGCCTTTTATCCTCTCTCCACCCTTCTCCCTCCCACCTCCAAATGAGCTGCATCTGGCAGCCTGAACCTGATCAGGCTCACCTGGGATCATTCTTCTTCAGCTCTGAGGTAAATCTCTAGAAAGTCAAGGCACATGATTTAAAGCTAAAAGATGAGTTGTGATGGAAATAAAAAGGTGAAGAAAGCAGATGAAGTGGTGGTGGAGAAAGAAAGGAATTTTTATGCCTATTTTCTGAGTGCTATTAGGGCTCTAATTCTTGCATGGAATTCTGTGCCACACAGTGTGTAAAACCAGCACAGAGACATCTCTGCTGGGAATTCTCCAAGAACTTCAGGCTCCTCTGGGAGAATTGCACTTGCTATGACCTGTTCTCACCAGGTTAAGGAGGCAGAGAAGGTTCAAAGGGAAAGTTGGTTGAGAGAGAGAAGGTAGAAGGATGCATGGATGAAGGGCCTGGGAGTGGACCTGTTGAGCTGACAACTACAGGAGTGTATCTGGAGACTGTGAATGCTACAGAACACAGCAGCAAAATCCATGTTCATAAAACAGAGGGTTAGGATTAGGGCTGTTCCCAAATTTCTCTGGTTGAAGTCTCATTTGGGATTATATAACAGACCTTCCATAGTACTTTTTTCAAACTCCATGTCCTCCCCACTCCTTCCAGTTGTCCCTTTTTTTTGGCAATTTTCTTTTCTGCTATAAATCTTTTGGTTTGCCCCTGTCATGGCAGGCATGTTGTATTGTTCTGGGGGAATACACTGGATTTTGAACAGGAAGAGGGGTGTGTTTTGGGATCTAAAAAGCCTTAATGTAACTTACTGTCCTGTCTCAAGCTGACTGCTGAGGACCAGAGAAGGGGGACACCCAGTGTCCTTCAAACATGAATGCAATTAAAGCAGATTTTAAAGCAAGCAAGAGTGCATAGTTATATTTTCTTCCACAATCATCACTTTATTTCTTTATACATTTGGTTGGTGTACTGTGTAACAAACCCTTGAAGGCTTGACTGTTCAGTGGCTTCCAAGAACTGTTTTAAAATACAGAGACAGCACTACATTTCTATTAAATCACTTTAAAATCTTGCTAAAGAAGTAAAATTTCTCTCTTATATACTTAAATTACAGTTCTAATCTGCACACATCACAGTTCCTCACCCTGTGCCACAGTGATTTCTGAGAGGTTCTCCTCCCAGTTTCAAATCAAAGTTTTCTTTTTTCTCCATTTACTGCCAGACCCTGTGATCTCAGTTTAGGATTTGATGATGAACCTGATGCATCTAGTGTTTCACAGTCCAAATGGTGCCTCCAGACACACCTCCTAGACCTCAAATGATACCCAGAGCTGTCTGAAAGCAGCTCTGATACCATCGATGGCAGAGGTGTAAGTGATACCAGGATTTGAAGCCATTCCCATACACAGCCTTGCTCTGAAGACAGGCCACTGATTAACCACCTTTTTTTTTACTACGAGCACAAGCTAGAAAAGAATCCAGTTCACGTTTCAGAGTTTGGTTGTTTTGGTGAGACAAATAACACCTTGGAATAGCAAATACAAGTGGGTTTTCATTAAAGCAGTGGGAGGTAAACCCAAATGCAGAGAACAAATCCATTTGCAGGAGTTGTGATGCTATTTCACTGCTGAGACATAATAATAATAAACTTTTAAGAAGGTTAATCCCAAGTTTATAAATAAGAAGCTCATGTTTCAAACACACATTGCCAAACAGCTGCTTGATGGCTTTTTTCCTTCCCAGTAAGGTTACTCCATGTGTTAAGAGCACGAAGCAAGGGCTCTCCTTACCTGAAAGTGCTGAGGTTTTAACTGGAGGCACTTGGCAAAGCAGGTGAGGTTTCACGGCTTTTACTGGGGCCTCAGTGACCACCACTGACCAGGGTGGACCTGGGATAACAACCCGGGACAATCTGCTGTAGATGAGCATCACAATTGCAAAAGAGCACCTTGAGGCAAGCTAAGAGCATCTAAACTTGGGGTTAAAACTAATGAGAAGTGAAATCCAGGTTGTTCACCCACAGCAGCACGTTCTGGCCATGCACAGATGGGTACCTGACCTGGCATGAGATGAGCTTTGCAGTCCTGTCCCCTGCAGCAAAGCTGCTTTTGCTGGGTCACAGGGTGATGAGGAAAAGGAATGGTGGAATTGGAGACTTGTAGCTGAAGGACTAGAAAACGGCTTTAGTGCTCAATGAATAGGATTCATCTACAGTGAAGGTCCCTGAGGTAACGTTGGTGCTGTTCCCCAGCTCAGAGACAGCCGCTTTCCCAGGCACATGGATGTGTAAAGGGGCCAGTCCCTCCCAGCAGCTCCCACAGTCCCAGTGCCACAGCTGGTGCCACAGCAAACATGGTCCCTGCAAACACCACGACTGCAGAGCGGGAGAGGCAAGAGGATCAGCTCAGTTTGGTGGCTCTGAAACGAGGGCCTGGGCACTTTAGTGAGCAAATCAGCAGAGGTTGCCCTGAGTTAGAGGGTTTTAAACCTGCCTGGTTAAAATGGGTTGTACAGTGCAAGTGTGTTGTTACACAGTTTTCATCAAGGAAAAATTCTATTCTAATTCTAATTCTATTCTATTCTAATTTCTATTTCTATTCTACTCTATTCTGTCCTGTTCTGATTTCTATTCCATTCCATTCTATTCCATTCTATGCCATTCCACTCCACTCCATTCCATTCCATTCTATGAAGCAGGAGCTTCTTGTAAAGATGCTGCTGAAGATAAATCTACCCAAGCTGAATAGAGAACATCAACTATGGGGCAATCCTGACATACTTGAATGGCATGAGGAGCCAGACACTGACACTGTAAGAGGAGACAATTTTCAGGTGAGGACAGACTTTGGTGAGTCCAGGAGTTTAATCTGTGTTTATTTGTCACTAACATTTGATATTTGATACTCCTGGGCTGCAGCTCGGATGTTGCTTGTTCACGGGGTGTCCCTCAACCACCCAGAGCCCCTGCTCTATTTTCATTCTCAATGTCAGTGCTTGTGAGGGAACTTCAGGATTTACCCACGACCATGTGTGTGGAACTTTAACACAAAGGCAGCAAGGCAGAGGGAGCTTCATTTCAGAGGCACAGCCCACAGAGCTCCTCTGCTGAAATTATATCTGCCCCACCACGAGGCCAGCTGACAAACACCTTCCTCGCGGGACTCTGTGCACCCCTTAGATAAATTGCTGCCTCTCAAAGATTAATCAAGTGTTTGGAAGAAGCTCTCCCACCTTGCCAGGGAAACCAGACGCTGTGGTAACTGGGAGATAACTTTACACGCTGCAGGATTCATTCTGGACTTGTGAAAGGCACTTAGGTGTTTTGAAGTAAACCAAAATGAAATAAAATTAATTTCTCAGCTTTTCCAGGGCTGGTTTCTGTGAAAGCAACACTAAATCCTTCTTCTTCTTCTTCTTCCCTGTACCCTGCAGGTCAGTGCCACAGGGAAAATCAGCCCCATGGGCAAACTGCTGAGGATCAACTCCAATAATGCCCAGCCCAGCCCCACGGTGTATTTCTATGGTCCTGTTCTCAGGGCCCTTGGCTGAATGTCAGTGTCTCCTCAGCCCCCTCGGGGACAAAACTCACCTTGTAGCTGGTGATTTTATGACACAAAAGCCCCTAAAGGAGACAAGGTTGTGGGATGACGATGACATTGAAGACAACTATTAATTGTATTTTTTAAAATACTCACTTCTCTGAAATCATTGATTTCTTGAGGACACACACACAGACACCATTACAACAAATAAGTATAATTATATAAAAATACTGCACAAGATATTCCACCTTAATCCTCCAATATGCTTCTCAAACTTTCAAGCACAGACTATGGAGCTCCTCCTGCTGTCCTCCTTGCTGCCCCTGCAGTGCCAGCTACAGCAACCGCACCTTTGGGAAACTTAATTTCCATCCTATTTAACATGGCATTTTGATTTGCAAAGCAGGGAAGCCAACAGTGTGTAGCTGCTCAGTTCTGCTGGGCCAGCAGCAGCTCTGCAGCAGTTTGGGATTTCTCTGTCAAAAAAAATAAAATTATCCTAGGGCACATGGGAAGGAAAAGGAGGGTGATGGGGAAACCATCATAGTCTTTCTCTTCCACTCTTGAGGACAACCAGACCAGGTATAGAGGACACTGATGGACCATTTTCCTGTGTTTTCTTAATGGAAATTTTGGAAAGGGCGGTTACAGGAGAGCGGAAGATGCCCATGGCTCTGAATTTAACAAGGAAAGCTCTGGAGGGACTGCACCAAAAGATCTCTAGGTAAAGCATAAATATCATGCAGGGAATCCCATTCCTGGCTGAGTTTCTAGAGGTGTCCATCTGGAAGGAGGATACATTAATTCAGTAACAGTGGGCGAGACCAGCTGTGATAGTGACACAATGGTTGGTTTTCTCTCGGGGTGGGGGAATAAATGGTTTTGTAGAGGATCTGTTGAGCTTTTGTCTCTCAATATAACAAGGCCCACTCAAACAGCTAGAAACCTGTGGCACAGAAGCTGTAGGTCAGCTCAGAGAAACGGGGCAGGCGTTGCAAGAAAGGAAAAATATCTGTGTATGGAGAGGTGAAAACCAGCAACAATCTGTAACAAACATCTCTCTCAGACTGGGTTACAGCACAAAATTTAGAAAGTCAAGGCTTGGAAAAGAGAGGAACTCAAAAGCAGGAAACACAGTCAATGCTGAGGATGTTAAGAAAGTATTTTCCAAAAAGCAATGAAATGTGAAAAGCTGGTCTTCTGCTCTCCTGGCAAGCAGCCTAGGGTAGGCAAGGACTGTGGCACGAGCAGAGGCAGCTCTGCCATTGTGAGCAGGCTACTCGTCTGGCTGAGGAGCACCTCTGCCCTACCCATCAGCATCAGGAGCATCTCTTCCCTACACATCAGTGCCAGGAGCAACTCTTCCCTCCCATCAGCACCAGGAGCACCTCTTCCCCCTCTTCCCCACATATCAGAGCCAGGATTCTTCCACACTACTGTGGGGCAGATGGGAGGTCTAAGGGATCAAAGCCACGGAGTTTCTCCTGGAGATAGCTCAGAGAGACAACCCACACCCTGTGTCTAGCACACACCATGTTCTTACAGTTTATCCTGTGAACTGCAACACCCGATGTGAACGACTGGTGTTAACCTGAAATGGAGAATCACTCACCTACGTCCCCCAAACGAGTGGTCCCAACCCATGAGTGATCCCAACCCCCAAACTCACCTTCCAGTGTCTCACAGTGTTTCAAAGTGCTCTTTGATGGCAAACTCAAATGCTTCCTTCAGATCTGTCTTGTCACAGACATGGCAGCATCATCCATTTGCTCCTCGGGGAAATCACGAAAGGCAGATGCTTATGCTTTAAGATTTTCTGGAAAACCAACATTTTTCCAGTTACACCTTAGAAACATGGTGAAACCTTGGGAAACTCAGGGTAACCACACCCAGCAAACCTGGATGTATCCCGTCATCCCTTACTGTAATCCCAAACACCCAGATCAAGATTCTCTATTGAAATGCCAGGCGTAAGTTATTCATTAACTAAAACCATTCTGTAATTTTATTGATATATTTTGTGGAGTTCACATATTTTTGTACAGCAAACATAACACTGTAGGCCACAAGAAGCTGCAGCACTATTGTTTAATAGCAGCAAGGTATATTTTATAATCAGGGTATGTGGACAATAAATAGTCTGTTTCTTTGGATGTGAATGTTTAAAATGAAATTCTGCTGCAGCTTCATAATGTGATTGCTATTTTACAGAGCTTATACACAAAAATATATATGCAATCTTTTTGTCTATATTTTATACAAATACAACAGTAGTTTGTGAATACATTTTTAAAGTACATATACATGATAAGCAACTCAATTTCCCATATCACAGGATAGCAAATTTTAAATGCAAGAAACATATACAAATTCAGTCTGGAATGCAGGGTTTTCTCTGTTTTGTTTTGTTTTTTTCTCTATTTTTGACTCAAAACTTTTCTCATCAAAACATTTTAGCATACAAGTCCAAACAATTTTTTTATTCCCACTAGCTAAAAATATAATTTCAACAATTCGAGTTGGGTTTGGGTGTGTCATCATTTCCCAATATACTTTTTCCCATTTTTTGCCTAAATTCAAAGGCTTTTAGTAATATATAGCATGTTCTTCACTCCACACCATATAAAAAAAGCCCGCATTTAATTTGAACTAGCAGTCACCTATTTTTGTGAACAAGAGCTGGGCTTGTCAGCGTTTCAATTTGCATGTCCAAAATTCTACTTCTGCAAGTGCATATGAATACATCGTGGTGTTGCACAAAGTTCATTAATGACAAATTAAGTCACAGTATAAAAATATATCATACAACTATAGGTCTAGTATAGTCCTTTTTTTTTTTTTTTTTTCTCTATGGGTAAAAATACATCTGCATGAGACAGGGAGGTTTGTAGCACCATGAGAGGAGTTGTATCCCAAGTTACATTAGCAGCATGATCCAATATAACAATATTGCAGGAGTGTTTCTGAGGAGATAAAACATTCACTCTGGTTCAACTGTACCACTGAAGCTTATACTGAAAAGTGTTTACATATGATTAGCAAGAGTTCTGTGTCGCTTCCAGGGCTAGATAACTGTTATCAAAAGACACTGCCTTCCAACAAAAGTCAGACACCCTCATTGCAGGAAAGCTTCGGGACGATCCCAAGGCGTTTGGAACGACTGGGGTGTTGTGTGGACGCCAAGTAGCCTGTGGGTTTAAGTGTACACTGGGAGGCTGCAGGATGGGCAGCTGAGCCTACACGGGTTACTACACACGAGATAAGTACATGTAGTTCAGAGGCTTATCTAGAGGCAGAGAAGAATAGAGGGTGAGCTGCTAAACCAGTGTATGAGACAGACATAACGAAGGGTGCAATCCTGCTCCCCTCGGCCTTTACGGATGCAGGATCAGGCCCTAAGTTAACTTCAGACAGCAGCATAGTGATGATAGGATACGAGAAAAGAAATGATCTGTATCAAATACTGCATGTTGAACGTTTTTGCCATAGTTCACCATCCAGAACTCCAGAGGACACAGTTTGCAACTGGTGAGGACAAACTCCTAATTGTTTTTTTGACTGGTATTCAAAATGGCAGTAGAAGACAGTGTAGTTTGAAACATGTAAACCTAGTAAAAACCATTGTAAAACCCTTAAGAAAGACACGCTGGTTCTGTGCAATATAGCAAATTGATAAGAAAACACTGTAAAAATGTACCTGTTTAAAATTACAATGTCTACCATTTTGTACACAAAGCATTATACCAAAGGCCTACATATATGTAATCTAATGGCACTTGAAACAAATTATAATAAAAGGTTTTATAATAAAAAGCATAACCTGTAAGAAATTTTCTTAAAAGGTTTAGGTTTTCTTTTTGAAAGTGCTATATCTTGTAATATGTGTAACATAGAGGTTGACCAAGCTTTATTTTAAAAAATATTGGCCTATAATACAAGTTTAGCTCACTAGGCAAATGATCCTGAAAATATGTACTCTTAACATTCATTATTAGCTTAATAAAGCAATCAGCTCTGGCTCATGTTTCAGTCAGTATATGGTTTTTAAAAACCGCTACTGCCAAATTAACAATAAATCACTCTATTCCACAATTTACTACTAAATAAAGCACAAGCAACAAGTACACAAAAATATATATATTTCAAAAAAAAAACCAAAAACAAAACAAAAAACAAACAAAAGAAAAACCAAAACCAAAACAACCTTACTAGAAGTTTAGAAGTTGCACAAAGAGTGGTGCATGATCAGCCAGCCCTCCCCCCTCCCGCCGAGAATCTGAAATGGAGAAAACAGGGTTTAAAAAACCGATGGTGTTTTAATCAGTGTTGACTCTGGAGCTGGAGTTTGGAGTATCACTGCTGGAGTGATGTCCCAAAGCCCCCCGGGGGTGGTTGGATTGCTCATGGTGTGGTCACCCTACATCCTCGCTCAGCGGCACACGCTCGGGGCAGCCACCCGCTGAAACCCTGACTGAATGAGGTTCAATATCTTGTCTGAGGTCCCTAATTCTCAAGTGAAATGTCCGGCTAACTCCAAAGTGAAATGTCGATCCCTTCTCGGGAAGCTAAGGCACGAACAAAGGAGTAAGGATCCTGGCTACGGGTGTTGGCAAAGTGTCTGTTGGGTTTTGTTTGTTTAATGAAGTCTAACTGGTGACTGAGATTGGTAAAGAGCAGCTTTGGGCTGGAAACTGGGGTGCCAGAGGCTGCCCAGGATGGGCAGCGCTGCCCACACGATGCTGAGCACCCCCAACTTCCCTTTGCTGCAGGGACATAACCCTCTGGAGGAATTAAGCCCATTTATCTCCATCTCAGATCGATTTAAAATAGTGAGAATAAACCCGAGTCCTTCCTAGATGCGTTAACGGTTGTCGATTTGAACTAGAATCCCATTTGGTTGCATTGACCTTGTGCTCTGTTCATCTGTGTTTTCCTGTCTTTTAGAAAGGTGAAGAGGAAAAAAAGCAATATTGAACAAATCATTCAACTGAAGATGTAAGTAAGCGAGCAATCTGTTTCACAGAAACCAGAGGCAGCAGTCATGAAGCAGAGCTAAAAGCCCACTTTGAGATAACGTGCTCCTAAACACAAAATCTAGGAGTAGTTTGCAGAATTTCAAAAGGTATTTTCCTTATTAATACATCCTTATTTTAATGCCTTTGGAACACAAACACATTTATAAAAATGTTATCTTTCAGTAATAAAATTTAAATACACATATGTATAAAATAGTAAAACTACACCTGCATATTGCTCCTAGAATTAAAAAAAAAAAACAAGTAGGAGCTACCGATAAAACATCTGGAGCATGAGCTCCTTAAATGGGAGCAACTTTTGTTTCTGTGAAGTATATTTAGTTTAACCACTTAAAACCTTGTACTTAAAACCTCATTATTGTTTGAGAGATACTAATGGACTTGATTTCTATTTTTTAATTCCTTGTACAAAAATGACAAGGAAAAGAATGTTACTGTTGAATTACAGCAAATCCGAGTTTGCTTTCTTGCATCACAGGGTTGGGGGTTTTTTTTATTTTTTTCCTCTTTTGGTTATTAGGGGTTGGGGGATAGAATATATTGCATTAGGTAAAAGTGGTGTAAGCAATATGCTTTTACTTCACTCCTAAGAGTCCTGTCTTTAAATCTTGGCAGTGGGCAAAAAGTCCCTAACCAAGTACCCAGGTGTAGAAAGTGTGATTAACATCTAAATTGTTGCTTAGGAGGACATAACACACCATGTAACACGACTGAAAAGATCATTCAGATTTAAAAAAAAAAAGACAACAAAAAAACTGGTATTTGCAAATTTACATTCACTCTCTGACTGCACACTAGTTTTGAACTGAAAATAGATACACACTTTCTGGCTGGACTTAATCCACCCTTTGGCGGTGGCAGCTGGGAGAAGACTGATGCCTACAAATGTGAATACTCTACTGGAAGATTCCTATGCAGTACTCTTTCTAGGCTACTAAAGAGAAAATAAACCCCAGCAATTTAAGAATTAAAACAAAAACTGCGACAAAATATTCTGCATTACTACGTTACAACACTTTTATATTTCAAGATCAGCCATGAATTTCTCCTGTTTCCCTCTACCAGAGTCATGAAAGCACAACAACACAGTTCCAAATTCAACTTGAAACATTTGTCATTTAGGCAAGCAGAGATTCTCGGATGAAATCCTGTTCAGCCCTGAATTTAGAGAATTAAACTAAATTTTTTTCTTCTGTTATCCGTAACAGGCCACAAAAATTTAAGCCAGAAAGTGGCAAAACTCTTAATGTCTTTTATAATGACTTCAATACAAGTCAAAATGCTATATATATGTACATGTGTATATATGGATTTCTATATATACACATCCAAATACTTCAGAAAAATCTGAATTCTACAATTATTATAAAAAATTTAGATTTGTCATTAGAGAACAGATCAGATGTGTCACCATTTGGGAAGGGGATTTGTCTGGAAACGGACTCGAGAATTTTTTTTTCCCAAATCTTCAAGGAATCTTTGTGATATGTATTTTAACTGGATTCTTTGCAAATAGTAAAACATATCAAAAGGTAAAAACAGTAGTTTTACCACTGACATCAATACAACAGAGTAGCTGGTATGGTTGAAAAAGTTTTAAGAAAGGGTTGAGAGCTTGCTTGGGATGACTTTCTACTGAACAGCTTAAATGTGTCAATTGGCAGTGAAACTGAAAACAATACAATGAGACTTTTTTTTAAAAAAAAAAAAACACAACAAAGTAAACACAGCTGAGAATAAACACTTTCAAAACATTTTTAAAAAGTTAATTTAAATTTCTTACTGGCTTCATGAGATCGGTACTGTACAAAAGCAGAGAACTGATAATGTCTTATAGTAGGCACTAAGTTAAAAATGGTCACCTAAGGCAATTCTACAAATAGACAGTAACAAGCCAGCTTTATACATCCTACTGGAAAGCTTGATGAAATCGTGGGAGGGTGGTGGTTGTGCTTAGACTGCTCGTGAAAGCTGCTGACAACGAGTGCAGAGACCCAAGACCTATACTATTGCTAGGATCTTGTGGATCCTGGGTTTGTGGTGGAAGCTGAGCCATAGAAGAATGTGCCTCCTCTTGCGTGTAGCTCATTCCGAGGTTCCCCACTGACACAGAAGGGTTATAGGGAGGGCCGTTGACAGGTATGAAGTTGAAGAGCTGAGAAAAGTCCAATGATGGGGTGTTTAGAGGTTCGCTAATAGGAACGGAGCCCTTGGAAAGGGAAACCTCCCCAGACCCATCATCTAGTGGCCCTACTTGTGGATCCAGACCGAGTTTCGATGAAGACGCTTGAGAATCCTGGGATGAAGAAGGCATACCACTTTGCAACTCCATTAAGTAACTTTCGATTTCCCCTTTCAATGGCTGTTCTTTTTCAGGCATAGAAATTGCATATGAGGTAGTACCGAGCGGGTATTTCAACGATAGCTGGTGAGAAGGGTGGACAGACTCCATATCTATTGGACAAGGCATTCCCAATGGTAACGATGTGGCAACCATTTGGTGTGCAGATGCAGAACTCTGCATGGACTGAATCTGAGTGTTGTAGAGATTTAATTGCAAAGTGTTTGTAAATGGCTTTGATGTCAGTTCACTGGAAGGTAAAGACATCACTGGAAGCAGCTCATCCTTAATAGGCACAGAAACGTTGCAGGTAAAGGGATCTAGAAGGTCCATTGGCTCTGTTTTGACCTTCAAAAGTTCTTGGTTGTGACTTTTCTTCATGTGGCGCGTGAGGTGGTCCTTCCGCCCAAATCTCTGTGCACAGTACTGACAGAGGAAGTCCTTTCTTCCAGTGTGCACTACCATGTGTCTACGGACATCCTTTCGGGTGTAGAACCGACGATCACAGTGTTCACACTGGTGTTTTTTCTCCTTCACTCCACCCGATGACTTGCCTGCGTGAGTTTTGAGGTGCTCCAGCAGCACGCCCGTGCTTTCAAAAGTCTGCAAACATACCTTACAGGTGAGGTCACCGCTCGTTGCAGCATGCAAAGCCAGGTGACGTTTGAACCCGAGCTTGGTATTGTAGTTCTTTCCACATTCTTCACACTTAAAGGCCTCTTTGTTGGGATTGTGTGTATGTAGGTGATTCTTTAGGTGATCTTTTCGGTGAAACATTTTCTCACAATAATTACACTTGTGGGTTTTCTCAGGAGAATGAGTAGCCATATGCCTTTAAACACAGATATATTCTGTAAGTAATTATTTTGATCAAAAAACACACGTGCTCATTTTTTTTTTAATGGCAGCTAAATACTACACTAAGGGCTGCTTTGCAACAGAACCTCTTTAACTGAAAGCATGACACTACAAAGACAGTTTGACAAATTTAAATATAGCAAAACGCGAGCCATTTCTCTTAAATTGACACTTTAGTTTTGGAGGGTTTTAGCTACTGTAACAGGGGTATATGGGCAAGCATCAAAGTACTCGTGTAAAAGTCCATAGCCAAAAGATTTGCAGTCCATACTCTTTTTTTTTTTTTTTTCTTGTGACAATTCCTTATACAAATGAAAACTCTACGCTCATTAGAAAAAAAGAAAAGAAAACAAAAACAACAAACAAACAAACAGAAAACAAAAGCAGAAAACAAATGAAGAAACAAAATCAAAGACATTAGCTTGCAAACTTAGGAAATTTAGAATTCTAGCAACAATCCAATGGCTACTTTAATTAACACATCCTCTCTGCAATCAGCTGAAGGCGTACACAAATATATACTTTTACACGGCTTAACACGGCCAACATAAAATAGATAATATAATCTGAAAGATAAATAGAGTTTAATACCTTAGTAATTTGTACTTAGAAACAAAGGCCTTGGTGCAGTCTTGTTGTGTGCACTTGTAGGGCCTCTCTCCTGTGTGAGAGTATGAGTGAACCTTTAATTTCTCAACACTGTTAAAGGCCTTGTCACACAGTTGGCAAGGAAAGTTTTTTCTTGGTTTGGTTTCACCACGCTTACGTTTCCCTGAAGGGACTTTCTGGGTATCTCTTACTTCTGACAAATCACCAGGAATGACAGTGGCCATCGCAGCCTAAACCAGGCCTTCTTGTTGGACACTTGGGAATTGCCCAACTCCACTAAATGATTTAGCTTTAGATGGCTTCTCAAGTTTCATGTGGTCGTAAAAGAAAGCAAAAGGGGACTGGAAAAAAAAAATAAGAAACAACTAGTTTGTAACTAAACTTAGATTTTGAAGTTTACTTGCTATGTGATGCTTCTGAATAAAACTTAAAAATAAAATTAGGTTCAGCTGGTCTAATGTAATACCTGCAGGTTTCTTTACACTCTTTGCTGCAACTCTTAAAAACGCATTGCTCAGGATGAACAGATCCACATATGCCCTGAAATCACACCTCACCACCTTCCCCTCGAGCACTGATGGAGAACAGTTTCCATCAGATTACGGGAGGCATCAGGCAAAGAACCTACCTCCCCAGACGGCTTTGGGCAGCTTCGGATTTCAAAGGATTGAAAGCAGTGCCTGTGGTGTTTGTACAGACACACACACACACGCACACACCATGCACACGGTTATCAGAGGGAAAATTTGTAAGCCTCAAAATGTTTGAAAACCTGTGTGAAGAGCAAGGGGCAAAGCTCATGTTCTTGGGAGTACCTCCTCACTGTCCTTACTGTACATCTACACATCTACTCTAGTAAAATGTGCATGCTGACAATGATTGGTAAAATTCTCCTGAAAACTTACCCTCTGCAAACAGAGACTTGATATATTAACAACAGAAATCCCATGGATTAAGGACAGACTAGATAGATTAGGGTTTTATCAGCCCACTGCTGGAGACCCCCACCCTCCTCATGCTACCCTGCAAGACTCATAAAGTGTTGATATTTGGTCTAGGTCAGGATGGAAGCTCAGCCCTGCTGGGGCTTTGCAAAGCGAGAACTAAACCAGAGGTTCTCAGCTAAAGGAGGTGCATGATGCTTATGCCTGACTTGTGGGGAAACAGCTTTAAATCCATCATCTGGTAAACGTATAGTAGCAACTGGGCACCTGCCACTACAGGGCACTCACCAGCCCTCCTCTGTCAGGGGTAGCTGACAGCTTTTCTTCATCATCAGAGCACAACTGCTACTATAGACACCAAAATCCAGTGGAACCCGTTGTGGGAAGGGTCGAGCGTGAGGCCTGCGACAGCGGGGCCAAGAGGAGGATGGTGGGAGGACGGCAAGCGTTTGCCAAGGCCAGAAAGCCCCAAAATTTGTCCTTTCTTCCTCAAAAGCAGCACACAGCCCCTCCCTGGCCACAGTGTCATGGCTCACAGCTGCTGTGCACCCGGCTCCTGCCAGGGCAGCTGCCCGAGAGGCGGCTGGGCCGGGTAGCACCAAGCCCAGGCAGCGGCCGTGGCAGGGGCTTGGTGGCCGCCCCCACAGCCCCCAGTAGCTGAGCAGGAGAAGCCAGCAGCTGCTGGGACAGGTGGAGCCGGGTGGCCGGGAGCCGGGCAGGGAGCACCAGGCTGCAGCTGCTCCATCCTAATGCCATCTCCCTCAGAAACTCTTCCCTGCTGGCAGTAGCTTGGAGGTGGCCTGGGTTCCATCTCAGCTGTCCTCTCTGCCCTGCTGAGGCTCAGCAGAGATGGAGGGAGCCAACTGCTCACTCAAGAGGGGACTAGAGAGCAGTGCCAAGGTGTGATGGGGACAAAACCCAGTGGTCCTTGCAAGAGCCACAGTGTGGCCCTGGAAGAAAGTGAGGGGAAGGAGAGCCTGCAGTTTTCTCAATGCATGGCAGCAGGACAGGAATTAGAGAGGCAGGGAGGGGGAGAAGGGGATGCACCTCTTCAATGTCTTGCATTTTATGAAATCTTCAGACAGATCTCCATGTGGAACATGTACACAGAGTATGTCTTTGTCTTTGCCTCTTCCTCCCTCAGCCCCGTAATTTTTCCCTTGTCTTTACAAGAGGAAAGAAGTCCTGGCACACCAAGATGGAAAACTGCTGCCTTTCAACCCTGAAGTCCTTGACTGGAAGGTTGAACTATGCTACCTTCTTGAAGCAAGAAGTTTTGCAAGACCACCTTCACTCCCCCAGATTTTATATGGAACCACTGAGCTCTTTAAAGATAACCAGTGACAGAAAAGGTGTTTTATTAAGAACTTATGATTTCAGATTTGTCTCAGACTCATTCCCACCCATGGGACGAAGCCTGGAGACATTAGTCCCATGAGTGGGAACATGCACAGGTCTTCAAAGTATCAGCTTAATTTTATTTTATGTTTCATAATCAACTATCTAGTTCATGAGTGAAAAAATGAAACAGTTGTTTAAAGCAATAATTTTCTGCACTAAAAGTAAATGAAGACCAGTTCCAAAGACTTCAATGAAGCCACCAATGTCATCAAAAGGAGGGTCCAATCCACAAAAAAGTTGTGATATATTTGTGGACTGAAACAATATTTTTCTATATATCCTTTAATCAGAATCTGGTAATAAAATTAAATTTGCATTCCTGTAAATGAACACACTGGTCTTCTATGTATATTGGCCTGAATATAGAATGGAATTTTTTGTAGCCTAATCTCTCCTGACAAATGAAGTTTGGGGGGAAAAAAAAAGAATCCAGCCTGCTGTATGCTTACATAGGGTCCATCTATACCACACAGGCACCTCTAGGAGACTTTCCCCACAGAGCTGACAGTGCAGCAGCCATGGCCCTCACTGCATGGCTGGGGCACCTGCCATCAAAATGGGGTAAAAAAGGGCTACGACCTCTTACACCCCCCTGCCAAATCCACATCCAGCCTGAGACAGGGCAGCGTTAGCAGCAAGGGGCAAAGGAACCAACCTCCTCCACAGTCTGCTGTAGGGGAGGGGGGTCATGTCACCGTGATGGGTCCAGAGCTCAGCAGCAAGTGGCCTCTGTGCCCAGTGGTGACAAGGGGAGCAGGCAAAGCTGGCTGGATAGAGGGAGGGACAATGCACAGAACCAGGATGGAGCCGTGGGACAGAGAGGTGCAGGGAATGCTGTGTAGGGGTTGGGAATATCTAAGGATACAGGATAGAGGTGAGCAGCTGGTAATGCTGGGAGCAGGTGGGGAGGAACCAAACGTGCACCAAGCTGGGGAGATGCAGGATGTGAGGCCGTGCAGAAGGATGACAGGCAGGGTCTGCTGCCAGGCCAAAAGCTGCTTGTTGTGGAACAGTGTACGAGGAATAACTGTTAAATTAACAACTCTGACAACTTCTCACTTCTGTTCTCAATGCCAAGATCACACCTCAGGCTGGAGGCCATCCTATATTCAGGCCAATATAGCATTTCTGTCATCTTCTCCAAAACCTCAGGTAACCTACTTGCCGTACCAGAACACTCACACAGATGAAGAATGCAGGTTTTGTTCTTCTATGATCAAAACTAATGAAGCTGACTTTGAGCTGTGTTTAAGCATCCTTAAAAATGCATCACTAGAACAAATGTAGTGTGGATCCAATCTTTGACAATGACAGTGTTTTATTAAAAAGCATGTATGCACTATTATCTCAGTACCATTTCTCAACAGATGAGGCAATTAAGAACTTCAGTATTCATCTCTGAATGCCAAATAACCACTTCCTCTTTTTTTTTTTTTGTGGATATATAGACTGAGCAATGGAGATAAAACTTAAAAAACCACCGATCCTCAAATATTACACTTTCCAAAGACCAGCTGAAAGAATTTTATGAGTAATATTGCCTGTTTGTGTCTCAACATATTATCACTTAAAATCCTCATTCTTACTGGTGCTTTCACAACTGCAGGATGAATGATTATATGCAGTATCAAATATAACAAACACATTACACAAAAGCTCATATATAATATTATTTTTAAAGAAGCATATACTTAAAAGCAGGATTAAAGCAGCCTCTGTTCAATGCACACCTGATGTTTGCCCACTAAAGTCCTCAGATTTTGGTCTTAACCAGTTCCGCTGACTCTTCTTGGAGGAAACCAGAATCCAGTACTTCCCATTTTTACTGGTCTGAAAAACAAAAGGAAGAACGGACTAGACTCCAGCGAAACCAGTGTATTCAGAAAGGCTGGGATGCAGCAAGACTGGGGGTTGGAAAGAATCGGAAAGGAAAAGTTAAAAGGGATAGATCCAACCCATGCACAGAACATTATGTACTGTTAATTACAAACTGTAGGAATCAATCGTTCTTGCATTCTCAGTAGCAATTACGCACTTCAATTTGCAGTATACTTACATCACTTCAACTAACGCTACGCTGGACAGTAACACATAAAGAGATAAAATTAGATAAAAGCAAAGGAGTTTTCAATACAGTTAAAAAAGAAACAACAACAAAAAATTCCACAGATCACAAATAATTTAGAAATAACAGTGAAACACGTAAAATGCTGGGCCCAGGCTTGAGCTTCTTACTCAGACAGAACTGAATAAGAGAAGATTTCTGGATTAGGCCCAACTTTACTAGAACCTAATGCCTTCATTCTGCTTAATTATACAGGAAATAGCAGCTTAAAAGGTGACCTGCAAAGGAAAATAAAATTAATTTAAAAAAAAATAATAAAGTCTCTTAATGATGTACATGCTACAGGTAAATCCCAATAGAGGGCAAGTCTGGGTGTGCCTGAGCAAATCCAGAGGGCCCTTCTGGAATTTCCCTTCTATCTCCCTTTTCCCCGCCACCATCCTCTTGTAAATTGGAAGCATGTCTTCCTTTCCTTGCTGGAAGGCCTCCTGGATAGCACGGGTACCCGTGGAAAACGTGTTCAGCACGGGGAGGTTTATCCCCCCCGACTCCTCCAGAGCAGCCGGGTGAAGGCCCGAGCAGCGCACACCCCACGTGGCACAGCAGCCTGGAGGAATTTGGCAGGAGCCCTGGAGGAACGTAACCTTCCCCTTCTCGCTTCCCATTCACTCCAGTAAAGTGTTCTTCCTTTTGGTACCCAGTTCAGCTCTGCACAGCCCCAGCCTCCTCTGCCGGTCAGCATGGACGGGAGCAAACCAGTGTCCTTGAACATCTACTAAAGGCAAAAGTGCTTCAGAGCAACCAACCGAAGCCCTCTGACAGCTCAGGAGCATTTATCTGGGGCTTTGTACGTACAGGCAGGAGGTACAAACAGCACCAGCACACCAGGAAAAAGTGAAATCTAATGAGCTAGGTGGGGGGGGCACAACCCTCACGTCCTCTTTTGGAGGTCCCCAAATCACTTTGTTTCAGGGAGAAAATGCTGATGACTCCTCACTCCCTCTCCCAGCAAGACCCTTACAAATTAGTTACCCTGTGATGCTGATCTCAACATCTTCCACTATCACAGCAGAAAGGAAGAGCTTCATTATGCAGATGGTTCTACTAACATAGCTCACAATAAACAGACAATATTTAAGACAATCCCATAAATATAACGTACTAAGTCCTCACGGACTTAGTCCCTCTCCTGTTGGTATTTACAGGCTATTTTCTGTTTGAGCAAAACTGCCAAATTCTATTTAAAATATTATAATGCCCTCTCAACAGTATTCAACATTTTCTCTTAAATGTTTACGGGACTCAATTCTCACCACACATCTAAAGCTGTCCTAGCAAAAGCAGATGCCCTTTAGATGTCCATTAGAGGCATGGAAAGACCATAGTATCAGGGGAAACTTAGGCAAGTGGAACAAGTAAACAAGCAAGATAAACACCAGTTGTAGTTAAAATGCTAAAGAGAATGGAGGAGGAAGGTCAGGTACGTTGTGGATGCTCCAACACTGGATGTATTCAAGATCAGGTTGGATGGGGCTTTGAGCAACCTGGTCTAGTGGAAGGTGCTTGACTGGCAAAGATACTGAAGTATTGGTGACTTCAGGGCTGCCTTTCTCCATGTTGAATTAAAATGTCTTCTGACTGATGCAGGGGTCTACATCACTGCTTATTCTTGGCAGGCCACCTGATTCACACTTCTTTGAACAGCATATCACTCTTTAAAGGAGACAGTGAGTGAAGCTTGTTCACCTTTGCTCACATTTAAAAGGAGAATCCTGTCTCTGGTAGCAGGATGCCAATTCTCCCTCATTTGTTCTTGGTTGGATGAGGCCAGATGGGGAAGAGGGAAACGAAGAGAGGTGTCTCTCCATGGCCCAAGTTCTCCTACATCTGGAAGCTCAAGCTGAGACTCTGATGCTGGAGGCCAAGAAGGAGGAAGAATGGGCACTGCTGGGACGAGATTGTTAACCTGAAGGTGGGTTTGGCCAAGGAGCCCGTCTAGCCCAGGGTTCATACCTGCACTTTCACAAAGTAGTACTTTATTTAATTTTCTACCTTTTTTATCATGTAATTTGGAAGAGATTTAACAGCAAGCAACATGTAGGCACATGTTTCTGCCCTAAGCAATGAAGACACCTGGCACGACTGTCTATAAACACCACACTGCCAAAGGGCAGGAGGGATCTCAAGCCCTGGAGTCCAGCCTCTGGCCATCAGAACCAACAGGTACATGGACTGGCAGCAACTGGGAATCAGCCGGGGTTTTACAGTGCCTGTTCCCTCACAAGCTGATGGAGAGATGAGGAAACACAAAGGGGTCCAGGCTGAGGCCCCCCTGCAGGAGGACACAACCAAATCCCAGCACGCAGCAGGAAAACCGCCCATGAAAGCTGCTGCAGGAAGATGGAATGATGTGGGCAAAACAGTAGAAATATCTATCCAGAGATCTTAGCTATAAACATAAGAACGACTTGGAGATAATAACACAGAAGACTTCACCCCTCAGGGAAAGAGCTGAACATCTAGAACACAATGAATTTACATGAGCATTGAAACCAAAACCAGGCAACCATTGTAGTCTACTGGTAGTGACAGCACATTACTGATGTCTACTGTGTGCAGAACAACAAGTATGCTGCAAAGTGTATTATAGAGAAGGTAGAAAAATACAATAATTAAGATACTTTATCAATTTGAAATTTTAAGGCAGTCTCTTTTGGGGGGTTTTTTTGAAAAACATCCACAAGAGAAAGTTACTGAAAGTGCATAAAGTTGAGCAGGAAACCCCCCAATCCTTTCAAACTGGTGTGAAATAAGGGGAGCAAGGGAACAAATGCACTAAAACGATTAAACCTCTTTTTTTTTCTAGGCAGTAAATACAGATTCCACTAGTAAACATCTGTTAAACACACATACCTTTTATTAATTAATAAAGGAAGTATTTGGAGGAAAAAAGCACTGGGTTGCTGTGGGACAGTGACCATCATAGAAAAATAGGTATTTATATAGCTTTGAGTATTAAGTACAATATGCTTTTTTCTTTTGATGATCACAAGACTTCTTGCAATTCTTGAAAGCTACACTACAGTCATGACATTTGGATAACCAGCTTTTTAATTTTAGAAAATAACTCATTCTTATAATATGCTATGCTAGAAAGAGTATTACATAACCTTTTACAGAATATAGAAAAAATATTCTGTCACGTCTGCCTTTTTTTTTTTCCCCTCTTAAGTTTCTGGAAAAGTAGAACATGAACTTACCAACATTTATTTTATCATGACCTAATAGTCTGTAATTTAAAGAAAAAAAATTTTAAAAAAATCACAATACTATCCAGCATCTCTTTATGGGCTTTCCATGTTTCAAATTACTTAGGTCTACTTTAAATCTTCAGATTTAAAGTTCTGGTTACTGCGTGTTCCAAAGGATTCCTGATTATATACTAAATTAAAGGAAACAAGAGCTGCCTCGAGTTAACCCAGCTGATAATTGTGGCTTTTTGGGCTTTTGAAGAATCTCTATGGCACTGCAGAGATGTTTTCCTAAAAACTTTGGAGAGGCTGTGATACAAATAATGCTGATACTGTAATTACTCTTAGAATGTATAAAACCTGCAGAAGTGCTTTCGTGTCTTTTGGAATCACACCATCACCACCACTCCCTCCCCACGGATCAGTTTTAAAGCGGTGATGCTTCTGTGAAACAAACTGTGGTCATTATTTAACTTACAGGATCATGTCATTTTTATAATAAATCCTCATCAAAAGCAAACCCTGTGTATGGATGAGGTAACACGGACACATCCTAAAGGTGCCTATGAGATTACACACTAATATGATCAAGAATTGATGTTCATAAGGAAAATTGTTTTCTTTTGGCCCAAGACATCTTAAAATGAGGCTTGGTGTGTGGACTAGATTGGTGGTACATCTAGGCCAGTATTCTGTCTCCAGTGGTAGTCAAAAGTACAGAAGAGGTCACGAATTCGTGGTATTTCTCACTGATATTCTTCTGACCTCCAGCTAGTTTGAGGAGTAGGATTCATCACTTTCAAAAAGTCATCCCACATGTCTCTCCACTACCAACTTATGGAGAACCTCTTCCTTTTGAAGACTCTGAACCTGCCTTCCCTCCTAAATGTGGATGTCCTTGTTTTGAAAGGCAGGGGTCTGCCTCTTCCTTCTTCTGCAGAGCTCCACAACCCTGCCCTCAGTTCATTCCTTTCCTAGACCAAAGTCACAGTTTACAGAAGTGTTCTTTATATGGAAGCCACCCCATGTAATTCATCATCCTTGCTGACCTTCTCTAAGCCTCTTCCAGCTATAACATAACCTTCCTGAGATGAAGGCTTCAGAAGTGCACACGCCACTCTGAAGGCAACTGGCCCATACACTACTGTAATGACATTCTCAATTTTATTCTCTATTTCTTTCCTCCTAACACCTGGGTTGTGTTTTGGTTGATCAATGAGCTCATGATCTCATAGAATCACCAATCGCAAGCCCCGATCTTACCCCTCAATGGTAATACTCAGCTCAAACTCATGATCTGATATATAAACAGGACTGTTCTGCCCAGTGTTCATCAGTTATCCTGATTTATCTACTCTGAATTTCACCACACGTTTTTTTGCATAGTCCTCAGCACTTTAATGTCCTTCTACTGTTCACCAAAGCTGGAGAACTCTTCACAGCAGATTTGCTCACCCAATTGCTCATCCCCTTACTGATATCATTTATGAATGTCCTGAACTGCACAGATCTCTGTGGAATGTAACTGAGACCTTCCTTTAATTGAGAATTGACCTCCTATTTCTACCCTTTGATCCTACCTTTTAATCTGTCATTTACTTGTGCAAAGACCTTCCCTCTTACACTATGGCTCCTCAGTTTCCTTCAAAAGCCTTTTTGATAAAGTTTACTTTGATTTTTGAACCAGAACATCTTTCATTCTTGCCAATGCTTCCAAAGAACTCCAGCTCCCTCAGACAGGACTCTTAACAAATACTGATTTGACTCTTCCCAAGTAGCCACATCTACCCAAATCTATTCTTTATTATAGTGTCTACCAAAACTGCCAGGTACAGATTCCAGGTTTGTTTGGTGCAGGCCTGCCTGGCCCAGACCACCCCTGAAACCATGATTTTACATACTTATATTTCAGAATATTTTTCTAAACCTGATTACTTTAGGATGTACACACAACTTGATGGGAAGTTACAAGTCTTGCTTTTTGAGATGGAGTCATCTAACATGAATTGTAACACAAGATGTTTTTAGCAGCTTCAGTAACTGGTCAAGTAAAAGGGTTTCTGGTGCTTTAGTCTGCTAGGTGGAAATCACAACGACATTGGTGAACCCAAGATAAACTCCACTCGCATGTATCACCACACAACACAATTCCTTTGCTACTACTGCTACAGCTGTGATGCTGGATGATTCCATCAACGACCTTATGAGCCTCAACACAACAGCCTTAGGGAAGGATGACTAAAGATGCAGAAACTCAGAGTAACACCAAAGCAAATCCCTCTTCAGAGCTGTCATCAGCGAGTCTTTCCAAGCCTGTGCAGCACAGGCACTGAATGTATTTCTGACTCTGTCCCTATTAGAACACACCTACACAGCTTCCTCTGACCAGGGGGACTTCCCAGAGGTGCTGTTCTGCTGAGAACATCCTGGTTAATGAGCTAAGCACACAGCTCTGTGGTTGTCCCACCTCCCGTTCAGCGTGCTGAGCAGTTCATTTGCAGTGCTCTGCTTCAGGCTGTCATGCAACACATTTTGGGATGCACATCTAAGTCTATAGGAGTTCTGAGATTTGACGCCAGGTTAATGGACAATTAAAAGCAGTCATGTGTAATTTAGAACTACATGATCTAATGTAGCAGCGGGAGATGAAGCAGGCAGTTAGTATCCAGAACAGTCACCTGGAGTACAATTTTTGGATTCAGGTGACTGGCAGCAACTACTGGATTCAGCTTCAGGCAGCAAAAGCAGAACCTGCCCTAAGTCCACCCAGCTTCTGGCCTGGAGCTGCATCAACAGAAAACCGATCTGGGAGCTCCTGTCAGCCTGAGGAAATGTCACAATGACGTAGTCACCAAACAACTTTACCCTTAAATCACAAGGTAATCAGCTTGGTACTGGCAGGGCAACCATGTCAGGAAGGATGACAGTAGCATGAGGAGGTTTCTCCACGTCACATCAATGCACAGGAGGTCATGGAGACCTTTCAAGGGATAGAGTTCCCTACTGGCACAGAAGCAGGTTGTGACACGCATACCTGTTGTCCTACTCTGTCCCAGCTCCACCTCCCAAACACATCAGACTTTATCAGCACAATGGTATATTCCTTCACTGTCTTGCTGGACACTTTATCACAGTAGGCATTCATCAATACTAATAATGGGTGGCCTACAATGAAAGACTTGTGTCCTGCAAGGTAAGTTTTGTTCTCCACAGTCAAGACACCAAGAGAGGAGACCAAGACACCAGAGCATTTAAGCAACTTAGTAGCCTCCACTTCCCTGCTTTCCGAGCCTACACTAAGTGAGGGGATTAAAACTCACACAAGACTTTGCCTTGAACAGCTGCAGACTGGCAGTGGGGCAGGTTTCCAGAAAGGTGGAAAGAAGATGGTGACAAAAAAGATGAAATAAAAATAGTCTTATGAGTGTATGGTATGCATCAATGTTCCATGCACATTATGGGGAAAAAAATCCTGGAAGGCAGATGGAAACATGGAATGGAGATGCTTTTATGAGTCCTGGAGAATGTATTCATCTAAAGCGCTCTCCAACAAGATGCTCGAGCTCCATTCACACTGTGGGAAAGTAGCTATAGGCTAGAAAAAAAAAATGCAATAAAAAAAGGTATGTTTTAGTTGAATTTTATTTTTAAAAAGTAGTGAAGAGATGAGTTTTACAACAGTTATGTGTTCAATTAATTTTTCAGACAGGCACTCTGAAAAATGGTTTTATTTACTGATTGAGCTGATGGTGCTTTTTCAATGTAAAAATAATGACCTTAAAAACCAACTAGGTCATGCAGGGAGTGCTCTTCTAGAGGATGTACACAAGATCCTGAAAACTGTCAGGAAACCTCTCCAATTACCTCAACTGACACAGTGGTCTCAACATGGAACATCTTCTATGTTTTGCAGGGTGTTGGAGGTTAAGTGCTCGACCAGTGTTTTGTAACAACTATTTATGTTTAGCACTCACTGTATTGCCTGTTTCTTGTGCCCTTCCAGAATCACAAAATCCATTTCAACCTTCTGGGAGTTCTCCAGGAAATCCTTCTTCCACCACCACTCTGCCTTTGCAACCTCCTGCTGAGCTGAGCTGACAGTCTCAAGGTTCAGATCCACCTTTAGTTTATCTTCTGAAATCTGATGGCTATCTTTTAGCTACTAATTCCCCTCTTCCTCTGGGCTGCAGCTAAGAGAAATCAGAAAAAATAAAGATGTTACTGGTCAGCCCACTCACGACAAGCTCTATTTTCATACTGCTAACTAGTTTCCTCCCTTATGACCACATTCAAATTCTTTTCCCCCAACTTTTCTTTTCACCGTCTTCCCTTCAAGCCTGCGAGATGCCTTCCAAATTACTTCCACATACTACATGTGCTGTTGTAGGTTTTTCTGGGACATACGTAATGGGGTAAGTTGGTTGCTATTGTTTCAAAACTTGAAATGGTTGGGCACTGCTGGATAGGATGCATTTGAGTATAAAGGGTTTTGCTTTTGTTTTTTTTCTTTTTAAAAGGAAAAAAAAAAATGGTAGGCGTTACATTTGTAACTACATACATGTGCAACTCGCTGTCCTTATGCTGAAGGATGTTACTCCCCAGCAAATTCCTGGGAGATGTACAGAGACAACAAACAAACTGTGACAATATGCTGCAAAGCTGCCTATCAACAAGCTTCATCCAGGAGTGTCAGAGGAGCATTTCCTTAAAGAAAAAAAAACAAAGAAGGAAAAAACCCCAACGCCTCCTTTACCTGCAACATTTGAGTCAAACCTCCCTCCCACACACTCCTTTTATGGCTCCTACAAATCACTGTAAAACACACTGCAAAGTTAAGAAAATTCTGTAGCAGTTGTTAGATGTACACGAGCTCACTCTACTAAAGAAAAGCTTTAGAATAGGAACATAGCTCAAAATTCCTGGTGCAGTTCCCCCTGAGCAAAGATCGAGCACGCTAATGAAACTTCATGACAGCACAGCTTCATCTTTGGGTAGGATTTAGAAAGGCTCTGAGCATGACTAAGGTCTGGAGCAGGGGGGCAGCATAACCAAAGCTGGGGAAGGCTGCGACGAGCAAGGAGGAAATGAGAGGAGACCAAAGCAGCTGAGAAAGGAGGCTGAAAAGGGCAACTCGTGTTTGGGACTTGGCACAGCAAAGAAATAACACCGTGAAAGCTTTAAAGGGAGACTGATGAGAGGATGTCATTTCAGGGAGGGGAGCAGGAGTTAATAAATAAATATATTTATATATGAAAAAATGTAAAAGCATCAAAAATGTGATCGAAAGCTCTTCTACTTGTGGAGTCAGGTACTGGAGAAACAAACTACAAAGCCCCAAGTCAGCAGCACAGATGTGATGGATGCCACTGACTGGGAGGAAGGCAAACCAAGACTTGCCCAGAAGGACGCTGCACAGACAAGGGTGTAGGCATCAGCAGGAGGAAACACAGAGTCCCACATAACACCATCCATCCTCTACATCTGTGCATCACCTCAAACACACGGTTCCCTCCAGCCATCAAACTCTCTCCTCTTAAAGCCACACGAGGAGCTGAGCTCTGGGGACTGTGGAGGTGAGCTGTGGTGGGATGGGTGTGCTCCTTGCTGTGTCTAGCTGGGCTGGGCTGCTTCATGCCTTTCCCACAGCCCCAGGGCTCCCCAAGGCAGACAGGGAGTGGTGGTGGGAGCCAGGCTCCATGCTGACATCAGCATCAAGAGCAGGGTCACCTCTCTCCTTCTAGAGATCTCCAGGCTTCCCAAATAGGGCAAGGTAGCTAGGGGACAGAGCTGCAAAGACTTGGGCAGTGAAGATAACCTGATGCCACTCCTCATGGGATGGATCTTTTACACAGACAGAGAGTGCAGAGAACAAGGGGAGGGAGAAGACACAGAGGTACAAGGGAGCTGATACAGTAAAGTTTCTGAGAAGTCCTTCAGTACAGCAGGACTGATAACCAAAGGTAGCTGAGTGAAGACTGAACAGAATTTGCTGGGTTTGACATGCAAAAGTTTGGGGTAGGGCACACCAACAGTAAAGGTTGTTACTCTGGATGGGACGGTAAGAGAAGTGAAGGGGTCTACAGACAGTAGCTGGAGTGCAGAAGTTCGGAGGCGGCCAGGGAGTGACACTGCGTCTGTGTGGACAAGGAACCCCCAGCAAATAAATAAAACAAGACTCTGATCCAAGTTTGAGAACGGCCAAGTTAAATGACAAGGGGAAGGCTGCTACCTGAGCGAGAGAGCTCTGCTCCAGAAAAAGTAGTTTAAACCCTCCTGTGCAGTTATTGTGCAATTGGGCATGCAATACTTACTGGATGGGTCTCCTCCTCCAGCTTCTGCAGGATCCTGTAGCTGTGTCTTGGGTATTGTTCACGTCTGGGGAGTCACAGTGCTTGCAGCAGGCCCAGGCCCAGCTGGACACTACGGTGTAGGTGAGGCTACTGACCTTTACTTGCTGGGTTTTTACCCGGTTACCCTGGGCCTCTGCTGTGGCACTGTGCACCATCCGGGGGGAAAAATAAAGCACTCCTGGATTTGGTGGTAATGTCACTTGCAAAACCACAGCCCAGAGCATGTATGAGGGCCCTGAGCAAGAATCCCGTTGTGTTTCTTTGTCTTCTGCTACATCCTTTGTGGTCCTTTGTGTTGATTGCTCCCCAGGGCCAGGTTCAGGCGTGCTCTCTTTCATTTATCTGGGCAGTGACCTGTATGTGTCCATCCTGTAATGATTTGTATCCAAGTAGGGCCAGACGTACCTGAACTGGAGGCCACCAGAGCCTTGGCAGACTCTCCAGAACTAATCAATTGTTACAACCAACTTGCTTAGAGCCCCTATCACAAAGAGCAGCACTCTTGGCTACCTGCCAACATGTATGGACCATTCACCTCCAGTCAGGATGATCCTGGAGTAAAGAAGGACACATGTAGCGAGCCAGGTGGGAAGAAATACAAACTCCAGCACATTATAAGCAATTAACCCAAAGAAATCTTAAAGTGGAAACTAACTCATCACAACAGTATTTGCTACAGTAAATAGTCCTTTTTTGATACAACTCTGAGAATGAAGTTCAGCATGGACACACGATGCTCTAAGAGTGTGTTCAAGGTAACATCCTACCATGGACTAAACCACAGTAAATTGTTTTTGTTAATTATTTCCCAGTGATCAAGAGCCTAGACATTCTTTCTCACTACCTCCATTTTAAGGTTCACAAAGGCACAATCCTACCTATTATCTGCTTGAGTGAATCCTGTGTTTCCATACTTAGAAAAGGAAAATAGAAGTAAAAAAGAAAAGGCAGTAAATTGTCCATGCAGTTTCTGTTTGTCAGGGCAAATCTTTTTTCCAACATACAGGAAGGATATCACACAGAAGGTAAAAAATATTCCCACAATACATTATTCCTCATCCTCTGCCTTGAAGAGACTAAGAGATAACACAAAGAGGTTTGAGCAACAGCAAAGTGTATCTCCTCTAAGCCACTAAGATACTGAAAGAACGCACAAGGTGAACTCTCATTTCAGATCTGCTTAGTCCTGGTCCCATCTTTCCCATGTTCCCCTCTGTGATTTAGAGCAAAAGCAGCTCCTATCTACTGCGTGTGCATGTTTATCAACCTCCAATCATTGTTTTAATAAAGAAAGAAACCCACGTAACTAAATCCAGCCTACCTCTCTGTCAGGCATGCCCTTCTCTTGCAACCTGACCCGACCATCCCCAGTTTCTAACGTGCAGTCCTCACTACTCAGCTCTCATAGATCCACTACTGGCCATCAGCAACCCCAGTGTCGTGCTCCTCCTTCAAAGGTTTTGCTGCTCCCATGGTAAAATCTGAGGAATGGCTTCAGGCTCCTTGCTGCAAAAGCCCAGAGGTCACTGTGTTCTGTGAATCAAGGGTTGGAGCTCTCTACTAGGTATGCTCTCTACTATATATTATCTATCAAAGGCCTGGATGTTAAGAAGACTGCACTACAAACAGGAGTGTTTATTTACAGATATCATTAATAATTTGCAAGGAAATGTAATAAATGGGTCACATATGAAGAGCTGAAGCACCCAGTGGCTAATTGGCTATTGCAGCTATCTTAATTAACCTCAGTATTGCATCAAATGCTGTAAGAGAGCGACAGATCCTTAATGCCAAGTTAGTCATTTTCAGTAACAGTTCTCATGGAATTTTTTCCTTCTAAATAATCAAAACAATTGGTCATTGGACCTTATAAGGAAAAGTGCCATTCCAAACAAAATTTCATAAAATACAGCTGCTTTAACTTCACGGTTTCCTCCAGCATGTCTGCAGCACCTGAATTTTGGGGCTGCATTTTTATGTTTGTTTGTTTTTTTTTTTAAATAAGACAGCAAGACAAAACTATCAAAGTAACTCATAGTAAAGTAACTTGCTCAGAGGGTTTCATCTGTTCTTATGACAGTGAGAGACATTCAATGAAACCACAGCGTAGCAAATTTTAAACTAATAAACACCAAGACTCTAACAGCAAAGTTTTAGCCTGTGAGATTTACTGCCAGAAGGTAGCATGCAGTTAGACAGACAAGTATTACATAGATAACTAGATCATCCAGAATTGTAACGTGATTCCAAGAGGGCTTCAGAAAAAATACTACCAACCCTCTTTTTTCAGGGCAAAATTCAGATCAGCAGAGAGGTAAAGAATAGAGGATCTTCTCCTCTGTATCTCATGGTTCTACCACCCCTTGAAGCACCTGATAGCAGCTAATATCAAGACAAAATACAGGACTAGACAGAACAGTAGTCAGAATTCCTGTGTTGTATGAGATCTAGAGAGGATAATGCTTCCATGAACTCCAAACAGCAGCTTCCCATCTCTCCAGAGCATCTTTTGAAACATGCAGTTGAGCTTGCATTGAGTCGAGCAAAGTATATGGTTTAAGACCTCGGGCACTGGGATACCTGCCAAGTCACAACAAATATGTATACATAATCTAATCTACTTCAATTTTGAGTGGAAACTCTGTGCCCTTTAGATATATCCCTCAAGGCTACGAATAGCATACTTGTTGGACAGGATGAAGTTTCCCTGTGTAAGTAATAACTGAGCTCTTCTGGCATCTAACCGCACCTCCCGGCTTCTTCCAAACCCAAAGACTGGGGAGGGAGGAGTGAGGAGGAAGGTGAGGAGGTCTGGAGATAGGGGCAAAAGGAGAGTAAGGAAAACAGAGACAAATTATGGGTGGATTAGGAACAACTAAGAAGTTATAAGAAAGCAAACTCTTCCCCTTGTGCCCCTTATTAAAAGTTACAATAAAGAAAACTCTTCCCCTTATGCCCCTTTATGTGGCAGGTGATGAGTTGGTAAAAATAATCCCCCAAATGGAGAATGCCATGAAGAGAAAGGAGCCTAAAAACAGTGAAAGGAAGCCAAGCAGAGGGAAAGCAGCAGCCTTAACAAACAGCAAGGTAACGCTCACTGTCCAGAGATCTGAAGGATTATTCACAGCCTTGGAATGGTCACCTTTTCTTAGGAAAAACTGGCTAGAAAGCAAGCCAAGGAAATCCTTGTGAGCCTGTACTGGCTTCAACATCCAAAAAGAAAGGTTACAAAAATCAAACCAGTTTAGAATACACATGAATGTAAACAAACAGGAGCGTATTGGGACAGCACAAAGCAGTAGTTAAATAACTGAGCTGCCTTCTGAAATGAGGGACTATTAGTATTTTTCTTTAAAAACAGGTGACTATTAGGTTTGAATAACTAAAATTGGGTTTCATACCGCACTTGTTTCCGTGACCTGTGAACCTTCTGCTTAGAAAAGTTAAACAATGGGATAAATTTTCATGAGAGACCTTTGCATTTGGACTCTAGAAGAAAAGTTTCACTGGCAGCCTTACTTCCTACCACTAACCAATCTCTTATAATATCTACTAATCCTTTAAAACACTTGGTCTAATTGCATACAATAATGGGCAGACTTATCTGAAGCAGATCAAGTGTGGTCTGCACTACTTGTTTTAGCAGGATATTTTCTTTCCTTTACATCTAACAGCTACAACTACAAATTCTGAACTGCAACTGCCCAGCTTACCCAAATCTGAGTACCAGAGAGAAGCCAAGGGAGATGTGGAGACTCGTGCCCGTGCCATCAGTGTTTGTAACTGCACAAACGAGCAGTCTTTAAGGCAAAAGAAATACTTGTGAACACAAAGCGTGGATTCAGGACCAGCTAAGGCTGGGTAACGTGGTCTGACAGCACGGCACCCACCCAAGCTTGCTATCATTAAGAACACTTGAGAAAGTAACACATAGAAACTTGGCTGTAGAACTTGCATTTCTTTCCAGTCTCCTATCGTATCGCAGAAATCTGCCAGAGTGAAGAAAGGTATGAATCCCCTTCTCCTGCAGAGAGAGCTGGAAGCTCATCTTACTAAATCACACTCATTACATATTATCAACCACACACAATTCACTTATTTCTGATCTGTAGTGATGATACATCTTCCATTCCTCTCCCCAAACAAATCGTGCTCTCACCAGTTAGCACAAGCTGCCACCACAACCAGTGCTGGGGGAAACATCTGTTAAAGGGCTGGGCATGAAATGGTCAAAAAGAGTTTGGGTTATGCTAAGGAATGGCTGAGAAAACGGCCACAATGCGACCAAAACAGGTAGGATGGCCTGATCATTTCAACATGTCCCCTTCTGAAATCATCTGTCTCCTTACCAAAGCAGGGAGGTGCTTTCAGTGCAGCCTGTATCTCAAATAGGAACAGAATATGTCAATCATCTGCATGTCAGTCTCACTGCTACCAGAACTGTCACCAAAACTTTAGGGTTTGTACCCAAAAGGTTGTACTTGCAAAGAAGAGGGCTGATACTTCCCTTGAATTACAGAGCCACAGAAACTAGCATTGTGAGACATCACCTTTTTAAAAAAAACAAACAAAACAAAACACTCAACCAAACCCAACACAAAACAAAACAATGAAGAATCACTCAGCATAAAAAGAGCTCTGGTACAGATAATTGCTGCCAGTTAACCTCAAGGCCTGATCCCTCATCAGATTTGATAGCTGCCTTGGCAAGCAGCTTCAGCAGTTACTTTCTCATCTCTGGACCCAATCCCAAAAGCAAAGCAGCTATCTCCAAAATTAGGTAACTCCACCTAAGCAAGTGCCTTGTTTACTGGGTCGGCCATAGGAAGAGGCAACTGTCCCCAGTCAACACCCCAAGCTGGCTGGACATGACCCACCTCCTTGCTGGAGGCCAGGCTGGGCAGCAAAAGCAGTGCCAGGCTCAAGCATCTGTGAGCAGCTCAGAGCCTGAGGGAAACAGCTCTGGCACAACCTGTTGGTTAATGCTTTGGGATTGGAGGCGGACACATCTGTCCAGCTGTCATGTTGATGAGGGCACAGGACAGTGCTCTGTTTCACTCAGTGAGAAATCTGCCATACTACCACCGGAGAAGCAGTCTGTTGAGCTGAGAAGAGAGGGGTTAGTTTGAGAACAGTACAGCAGGAAAAACAGCAGATCAAGAGGAGATGACAACAGATTTCATTCTGAAGGGTGGAAGGATGTTATTTATGGACTTCTGCCAAGACTGGTCTTCAATATTTTTGATTCAACATTTTCATTTATGAGTTTTTTAATGCTTTCAAGTGAGTGCTACCAAAATGTGTAAAAAATATGAAACTAGGAGGAACCAGAAGTACAGAGCTGACTGGAACAACATGCAAGAAAAACAGCAACAAATCTTAAGGACAGTTGTGATAGAAGTGGAATAAAATAACAGCAAAGGGCAGAGACATAAAGAATAAGTTTAAGTTTATGAAAAGTAAGTTTAGGCTGGAACTTAAAAGGGTTCCTAGACAACAAACACTGACTTTAAGTTTACACATCAGAAGATAGGGATAGAGGAAAAACTGTAACTAGTTCACAAGCAGATCTACACAGGTTGACAGAGCCAGACACGGTTTCTGTGACAGCAAAGCATCTGGCTCAGCCAGGGCCATTTGTTCCCGTCCTGGGGGATTTGTTCCAGCTCTGGGTCCCTTAATACTCTTCAGAACACAACAGTGGACCTAGTGGGTCAGAGCAGCTGTCCACCCAGCCCAGCATCCTCGCCCAGTAACAGCCAACAGCAGATCATGAGAAAGGCAAGCGGGAATATTTTGGGGAAGTATCACCAGTTGTGATTTAGGGACTTCTTGAGCTAGATAGATTTAATAGTTCTCTTTTCCACTATTTTGGCAGACCCCTCTTGTGCCCGTGTAAGCTTTTTTACCACAACATCCCACGACAAGGAGTTCCCAGCTTAATTTCACACTTTATTAACAACTGCTTTCTTTTAGCTTGTTCTGAACCCAGTTTCCACTATTCCTCTTTTCTCTCAGCTAATGATTTTGCTCCCCCTTCATCCCATTTATGTCACTCATGATTTCCTTTGTCTGTGATATGACACCTCTATTGTATTCCCCCTTTTTGAGTCTCTTACCAGGCTGAAAAGTCTAAGCCTACTTAGGTCATCCATGTGTAGAAGCTGTTTCACTACTTTTTTTAATATTGATCACCTTGTGTATTTTCACCATTCTATATACACCTTTTGTACAGTACTCAGGAGACACACACACCACGGATTGCTGCTGGTTTTATTTCTTTCCTAACTATTAATTTTCAATGTCCATCTAAGTATTACACTAAGCTTGACCTCTACATCAGGCAAGTCAGTACAACCTTAAATAACAATGAGGGGTCGTAGGAGGACACATGAACAAACACAACATATCAGTGAAGAGAAAACACAACTTGGAGAAGGAAATCAAGCTCCGGGAAGGAAGTGGAGCTCTCTGAAGGAATCAATGAACATGTAGATAAGGGACATGTAACTCAATGGCATCCATGTCTACCTACACTGAAGAAGCTGGAGACTGACAGGCCAAGCCGAACAGATGGGAAATTACTGCCATCAAAAGAGCTGGAGATGTGACACGAAATGAGGACACAAGCTCAAGAAGGATAGGTACCTGTTCTTCACACGTTTCTGCTACAGAACTTCAAGGTGTTTAGACACTTGTTTAGAAAAGCTTGAGAGGTCACAGGAAAAAGTTATGGCAAAAGTCCAGTAAAGGTTGGCAAATACAAACCCACCACGTCTGGCTCAGGACATCTTTGACAAGTGAATTATTGAGTATTAGAATACTCTGGGAAAGCCATCTCTACATGCTTGCCCTGCTCCTGTGCCTTCCACCACACCTCTGGTTCTGCCACTGTCAGAACACCAGGCTTTGATATACACGCAACTGTAATTATTCTTACTAAACAAAAAGCAAACACAGAATTTGATCAGCGTTTATCAGGTTGATTAGAAGTAGTATTTGCTACCTCAGGCCTTGATTGGGCTGGTGAGACGTGTGATAACAGTTCTCTAACGACTCTTGATTTGAAAGCAGGACAATTCCTCTGTTAATTTACCCAGGAACCAACACAGTAGGTACAAATGCTAACTCAAATCTGGAGTATTTGACTACAGGCAGAATGAGTAGGATCGCACATCACCATGATGTCAAACACTTGCCATCCTAAGACAAACTCCTTCACATATGACAACTCAGAACTCTGCCAAACTGCCATTGTTAGGGCTGAAATTTTACAAGCTCGTGTCTGTTTCAGTGTTTCCTATCTTCACTTTTCAGTCATTCAAAACAGTGCAGCCATTTCAATAAAATAAAGAACGGAAAAAAAGTCTTGTCTGTGTCAAAAGATTCTGGCAGACTTTCCCTACTTTTCCTTTTCCTAAAGTTTGTTTCCCTGTCCTTTGGGATGGCGGCTTGAAGTTAGACAGTGATAGTGGTAGAGCTGTCGCTGCTGTGAACTCTACCCAAATGTGGCCAATTCCTTGATTACTTATTCCACAAGCCCTCCAGTTACTCAGAAACCAACCTTTTGAGACTGATAATTGAACACTGCCCTGGAGGACTTCAATTCTACCAGAGATCTCTGTGTCATTTAAATTGAATGCTATGGAAGAGGACATTAATTTTCCAGGTCCTTGGCATAGGCCTACAAGGAGTGATTTGCAGAAGTACTCAGTGCCTGCAGCTGCAGGGAAGACAGTGAAAGCTGCCTTCTCAATAGATTAGGAAGATGATGGTTTTGAAGAACTCGGCCTAGTCATCTCAAACCAGGTTCTCCCAAAAAAAGCCACAGAAATTTGTTTCTTAAAAAGAACAACCCTCAGAAAACCCACAAGAGCTGTTTACTTTATTCTCACTCACATTTGATCCTGTGCATGCACTGCAGGCTCTCCTGTTTTGGCATCTGGGTGCTTCTAGTACAAGTCTCATGATGTAGGTTGGGCAAGTAGCATCTCTCCATTGCAAGAGTCAGAAACAAGGTACGAGTAAGCAGATATTTCAGGAGGGTATGGACAGTAGAGCAGGATTTCTCAAAGTATCCAGAGCCTGAGGCAAAACATCCAACGTGCTAGAGAGCATACCAGAACTCTGTATAAATATGTTCCATTGTCAAGATCCATGGATTCGTTTCCAGCCAGCAAACTGGCTTGTGAACTCCCATCTGCGGGATACATACAGCGCTGAGAACCATCATCCCACTGGGTATTTGCCTTCAGTGACACGGGGCCTGAAAAGTAGGATAGCACAGGAATGCCCATGGAGGTGACTGAGGGGGGCACAATTTGGCTTTGTGTAAATGAGAGACTACTGAATTTCCTATTTTACTTAAAAACAGTAATGTCAGCCACTCATTAAACTCATACACAAAATTAACAAGGTGCATATACACAACTGCAAGTCCTGTAACTGCTTTTTCCCCCTTTCCTTTCCACATGTCTCAGTTCTCCTCCTTCAAGTAACACTGCAAGCTTGTCAGGGGAAGGACAGATGCCTGCTGGGTTTTCCTTTTCAGCCTCTAGTACACTGAATCCTAAAAATGGACACTACTTTTTAAGACATGAACAAAGCAACACAACTCCAAAAGCCTCCTTTAGTACTATTTATTCTTACCCGGTCATCAGTGCTTAGAAACAAACATTCTTCCTGTCCACTGCTCTCCTGTGAAAGACCACAGTATCTATAGTTACTGGAGAAGAGTGCTTCAGTTATCTAGGCTCTGATCCTTCCCATGCTTTACTTCTCAGCTTGCCCCAGAAGGTTTGTTTTCTCAGAGGACACCAGAACCAACATTTCTCTCTTTCCAAAGGCAGCTACTGAAATTCTCTCTCATCACTGGGAAGCTTGTTGCTCCTTAAAAGAACCAAATACCAAGATCACATCTGAAACTGAAGAGTCACTTGTGATCAACTTACAACTTGCAGCCAACTTGCCAGGCCTCTGCCAGTAGAAGGAAAGGGGTGAGACTGCAACTCTAGCCCTGAGAAATGCTGTCAGAGAGCACAGGCTGAGCCCTCTTAAAAAAGGGCTACCAGCTTCCCCCAAACCATATTTCTTCTTAGTTGTAGGTCTTCCTGTCAAAGGAAAGTGAGCAGGTGGCACACACCACCACAGCAACACTGTGAAACTCTCATCAGAAGGGCAGAAATAGCATCAGAAACAGCACCTCATCTTGCTTCGAAATATCCACGATTTTCTAACAGCCCTAAGAAGCAAACATCCCAGGGAGGGATGGGGAGGTGGAGAAGGGAGCAGGGGGAAAAGGACTGTATCAAGCAAGACTCTTTCCTATTCCTTTCTTGAACCGTGTCTGCTTACAAGAGGCAATCTCACACAAATACAAGATATTTTTGACTGATCTTCTTGGGCTGTTTCTCCTCAGCCACTTGGAAATTAAATTTATTAAAGAAAAGACTGTATTTTTGGCTAGTGGTAGCCTAAGAGCTTTCCTCTTTACAATCCACGAGAGGATCCTTCCCTCTTCAGCTCAGTGGAGCAGCACAAACTTGTGGCTAAGAAATTTTGGGCATAATCCTGAAAGGAACAAACAAACAAGTCAAAGTCCAAATCCACGCAAATACCCTCTCAGGACAGCTGTTTATCTGATATAATCCTTCCAGCTGTGCAAAAGGTGCTCTAAACAAACAGAGCACATTGCAGAAGAAAGGGAAGCAGCCCAACACAACCTGTATTGTGTCAGAGCTCATCCCTGGGGAGGTGGTGAGAAGTCCAAGCCCAAGAAGCTGCGTGGCACACAGCAAAGGGCAGCAAGACCCAGGACCTGAAACTCTGCGGGCATCATGATGGGTCATCTCAAGGAATGCGTTAAGAACAGCACACAAGAATCCACTGAAGCACTCAGGTACTCAGAGGATGGAGGTATTTTGTAGGTATATGCTTGGGCACAATACGCTAGTGCTTTATCTATGAATTACTTCCCCCCACACAAATGTGCCTCTGTTCCCTCCTGCTCCCAGGTCACAGAGCACCAGCAGACTAAGTGGTGCAGAAATAAGAACACAAACATTTTTCTTTTGCAACTGATGAGTAATATGTGACTGAAAAAAAGATGAAAGCAGAGTAGCAAAGCAATCTGGTACAGGAAAAGGGCACGTTAAAAAAAAAAAAAAAAGTAGTCATGAAACATTCAGGAGAGGATGAATCAAAACAAAAAACAAACTGAACATTTCCTAGAAGTCAAAGATGTCAAAATACTAAACAGAAAGAGACTCGATTATGAAGAAATCTAAACACAGGCAAAAATAACAAGGGGCAGATCAACAAGGTGTTGTGAGGTATTATTCAAACGATGGTCCACCTTGAAAAGGTAGTTTTCAGATGCACTGACAACTCTGGACAACCTTATTTTATGCTCTCCATTTTTTCTTCAAGATATAAATGAAAACCATTGTTGAGGAAAACTGCACAAACTTGGGAGTAAATGTGAGAGTAACAAGATGGGAAATAAGTCATTGCCAGACAGGAAAAGAGAGAAAGCAGAAATCCAGAAAACCTGAAGTAGAATAACAAAGAGTTTAATCTTGTTGAGGGCAGTGGGACATGGTGATGATGGTTACAAACACATACTTGGTGATGATGGCTACAAACACATACTCTTCTGCTCCTCTTTCACTATAACAAATTTATCATGGACTTGACCTCTCATCTGTCTTGGTTTTTTAAATATAAAAGCTCCTCTTTGGTAAATACATCCTGATCTTTAAAACGTAATTATGGTCTGAAAGTTGACACTAAAAATAGCTTCATATTCATGTCTTCTTGATTTCTGTATCAATTTACTTGACTGCAACAGTCAAGCACACATCCTCTGGTCCTCACGACCAAAAGGAGTTGTTATGAGGGTTAGTCCTGAAGAGATGTTTGACAGGGTGGCACTTGGAAGTTTAAATCCGTAAAGAGTTGAAATATCAATGTGTAACTGTAAACATGCATATATAAAGGGCAAAGCATTCACAAATGTTTAGCAACTTTCTTAAGAGAAGCAAGCGTCTGAGTAAAAAAAAATAAAAATATTAGATTAGGGGAATGTGAAGAAAAGAATACATATCCCACTAATCCAGACTGGCATGCCAGGAAAACTTAAAGACAATTTGGAACAAACTTCACAAATTCTTACAATTAGGAAATACATGAGGAATAACATCATGAATAAGTCTTCAAATTAGCAAGTGACCAAGAAGTTTACACTGTGCCAATTTCAGTTCAAATCAAAATACTTCACGATACAAGCGTATTTTTAGTACTTTTACAAATAAATGAGTTCTTTGGAATAAGATTCTTCACCCACTAACACTCTCTTTTTTTCCCTGCAGTGTCAGAAACAGACATTTCAAGACGACTTTTGCAAATCTGCAAACTGAAAGGGACAATTAACATGCAATTTCATATGAAGTCAGAGTCTTTAAAAAAAAAAAAAAAAAGAACAAAACCCTTTTAAATCTGAATCTTGGAAAAGCTGGGGCTTTTTTTCTTCACTTTAACAACTGCCTGAAGTTACTATGGCACTAACCTGGTGACACACTTATTTACTCTATTTTCTTATGCCTGTTCTTCAGCTGTTGGCAGGAGCACAAGTTCATTTAGCAATGGCTCGGACCCCTCGCTCAGGGAATGTGTACGTAGTAGCTCCCTAATCTTGCTGCCCAGCTGCTGAGACGGTCACATGAGTCACTCGCTGCCTTTAGAGCAACACACACCACTTGCTGAATTTAGAGACATTCTCTCTTTCAGCACTGGCCACGCAGATAAATTGAGTAATACCTGATCCTGACCACAAACAAAACTCTCTAGGTGTTTTATTTTCTGTATCATTTAAGGCAGGGAGTCACAAGAACACGTTTTTAACTAACACAGTTAACCACCCAGCTCCACCAAGTGATTTATGCACCAGTTTTCAGCATTATCGTTTTCACTCCAGTCAGGCTGACTTCAGGAATCAGTTCAGATGTAGGTAACTTCAGTTAATTAATTGTTCAGTGAAAACCCAGCCCTGGAAGAAGGAGAAAGGCTGTCTGCCAGGACCATGGAATATACAGCTTCAGAACAAACCACTTCACAACAATTCCTGCCTTATCAGGATTTTAAACTGTCACTGTTTGGAACATCACCCTATTCGATGGTCTATTTAAAAACCATTTACACAAAGACTGGTGCTGTTACTTCCATGCAGCACTTTAGTTTACTGATACGTAAAACTCCTTGTTGGAAATACTCTATTTATTAACAATCTATAGGTGCTATGTAGGAAGTACTACCACGTACAAACAGTTCTCAGCCTTACAGCAAAACTCTGTGAGGAGACTCTTCTCTGGGCTGTCCCTGCACCCTCAGCACAGGCCCTGTGATGTTTCATTTTATCTATATCACATATCTCCTCTCCCTGCATCTCATTATTGACACTGCTCTTTGCAGATGGTTGTACGTGGATGTGATCAACAACACAATGTATTAAGCTCTGGTCACGTGTGTTCGCAGACTGACAGCGCAACAAAACCCCCCCAGAATCATCCTTCATAGTACAGGGCTAATGCCACCGAAACCGAGGAGTCTTTTAGATTATAGGAAACACAATCCTCCAGCTCAAAAATATACTGGCCCAAACTGGGAGAGGTGGTCAGGTGTGCCTGAAGAAAGCAGCCTGTCAAACCCTACCTAACTCTTAGTTTCAAGTACAGCCAAGCTTGCCTTAAAATGGTCTTTACAGACTTCTTGCCAGTAGGAAATCACAGTAGGCAATGGCCCAACTTGCCAGTCGAGCAGCAGCACATTTTCAAGTTAAATACTCTAATCTGTCAGATAACATTAAATAGAGCTCTGTAACTAGCCAGAATAGAGTATCAAATAGTAACAACTAAGTAAACTTTTCACTCGTGTTGTACCATTCTGAATTAACATTTTAAAAAGAAACAAAAGCAGTTCTTTCTGAGCCGTTGTAGCAAACTTTGTGCTGTAATTCAACAAACAAATTCCTTTTATTGGTATTTAACACCTAAAAAATTCTAGTCACTGATGTACACAGTGGCAGTCAACCTACAGGCAAATTTCAGACTAACACACACGTACCTGCTGTTTGTAGGAGTAACATCTGAGATTCCTAGAGACAAAAGATAAGGTAGAACTATTTTTTTTGTTGTTGTATTCTTTACACTTTAGAGAACTTTAGGCCAAGTCAGTATTGCTGTTTCCCACGTTTGTGTGACTCTCTACACGGCGAGAGTCTACAATTACAGGAATTGAAGGAGGAGAATACAATTTCAGAAAGCAAAGTGGCAGAGGAACACGGGGCAAGATTAGCAACAACTACTCCAGATGGATCTCACGAGTCTCCAATCCAGCCAGCACAAATTCACATCCTCCTTTACTACACCTTTCCTGTAATCAGTATAGTATTTCATTCAGGTATTTGGCTATCACAACATAATATTCTACATCAAAATGAGGAATTGCTCCCCCCCACACTGTGACAAGGTTTTTGTAGATGCCATTTTTCATCCCCAATTTGTCTCGAATAACCAGAATGCCTTCAAGCAGGCCAAACTCTGCTGACAGATAAAACAGTTCTTGGAAAAAGGGCTGCAATTTGATAATGCATGTGTTAGGAATTCTATTAAAGACATCTCTCTCCTTAAGAATTCAAGATATTTCTATGATAATCTGAAACCTTTCGGATGGACTCTAGTAAGAGGTGCTGCCTGGAATAAAAACATTGCCTACAGAATGATGTATGATGGCTTAGTGGATTAGCATGTTAAAAGCATAATCTCTTTTGACACAGTGGTCTTAAAAAAAAAAAAGTGTAAAATGTTAATTCTGTTTTCCAATAAACATAACTTTTGATCTGCTGAGTCAGAGGTGTTATGCATAATAACAACAGCAGGAGTACAATGCTATTTGTATTTGTATTTGTTTGGAGGAAAAAGCATGAGGACAATTCTGTACAAATAAGAAGAAAATCACGGAGCAGACAGAATTCAATTAATGGCAGATACATCAGAGGGGAACAGTAATTCTGAAAAACAAAACGCTTGTTTTCCAAAGTACAATCCACATCAGTAAAAATCAACTCCAAAGCCATGTAAAATTTACATTTGGGTTTTATAACACACACTTCCAACACCAGACTAAAATAGTGTGTGCTACTAAGTTGGTACCATATCACTTCTCTATGGATCACTTTTAATTCTGAATTCAAACCCACAAAATCAACAAACTCACTAACCTTAGAAAGCACTTTATCATGCACTATCTGAAGGTAGTAGAAGAGCTTTGTGTTTGTACAGCTCCCAGAAATAACCAGGGTTCTGAATACCTGTGCATGTCTAGGTACGTAACTTTTTTACTTCAAATTAAAAAAAGTTATGGATGTACTTGGACACAACTTTTTTCTTTTCTTTGATCTAGTTCTGATGGTTTTGTTACTAAAGGCTGTGCTCTTCTAAATGTACATTATGCATTATTTTCATAAATATATCAATATAACACACGTTCCCGTACTGAGAGATCCAAGCTATTGCTAAATGAATCTCCCACAACCTCTAAATATTATTGATTTGGTTGAAAAGTATCATCAGATTAGCACAGTAGTTCTTTTTCTTTGCTTTAAAGACTGTTAGATATCTTCCCAAGATCTTTAGTAAAAAGATTTTTGTCCTTTTCAAATACTGTAACTTCACATGTGGTTACATGAATTGTCCTTTGAAGTTGACAGACTTGTAAAAATCACCCTCAAGTGTCAATTTCTGATACTACAGGAAAAAATGAATGAGTGAAGGAAGTATCTTATTCCAAATAATTAATTGATTTGTAAAGGCCAGAGTAAAGCAGCTCCCTGCTCACTGTAGAAAGAGCCCAACCCTTCAGTGCAGGTCTGCTCCTTCCCCATTCAGGACACTGCAGTTCCATCATTAAGCAGCATCCCCTGCTGAGAAGCACATGATTCTACTGTTCCATGATGTACCCTCAATGACCACCAGTTTCTGAGAGATGCTAAAAAAAACCTGGTTTAACCTATAAAAAAAATTCTGAACAGCTTGATTCTTGACAACCTGAAAGATCACCCCTTTTCAGGAGTGCCACCTGAAACAATCTCAAATGCATGCTACAATTAAAAAAAACAACCAAACAGATGGGGAAATATCACTCACTCCCTGAGAAGCATTTCATCTTTAACATAGATCTCGTTCTGAGACAGGTTTAAAAAGCTGGCATTACAATGTAGTTACTACTCTACCTTTACTAATGACCTAGTCAGAATTTGATAGATGGAAATGATGATATTTGGAATTTGAAGTAGAGGCTGAGTATCTTGAAGGTCACAGTGAAAAGAATTCTCAGCATCCAACAGGATTTTAAAAAGCTTCGCCAGAGGAACCTGGGACATGCATTTTTATTGACTGTTTGTTCAATTTAATTTGTTTTGATTTATAGCAAAGTACTGTTGAAGAGGCCAAGAAAAATTTCAAATAATCTGGGCAAGATCAGATGGGGGAAAAAAAAGTCTCCGTCTTCCATCTACAGATGCTGCAGTTTGGGTCATTTAATAACTCTGCCAGCCAGTGCAACACCCTCAAAAAATATCACGGAACAAACTTCCTAAACAACTGATGGATGCAGCACGTGGAGGGGGAAAACAAACAGAATAATTTTATATCTCCACATAACCAGTCTAAAAATACCCAAAGCAAGAAGACAGAATATTTGCTCTTTGGGCCTGAGCTCTGCCATGCACAGGAGAGGAGTACACGTAGTTTTGACTCTTTGATGTACTCCCCAACAAATCACATCATGAAGTTCCAAAGTTGCTAAGCAACAGTTTAATCAGAAGAGGGATACAAATATATTGTGGTCATCATCCACTAGACCCTTTAACCTTCCTACAAAGGCCTAAGTTTCAAAAAGTTTGGAGATATGTATGTATGGATGGATAATCTTCAGAGCACTGTTGGCAGGAAGAGTGGTGGCAAAGTTTTGTTAGTTCTTCCTTCCCAAATAAATGCAAATCAGTGAAGCTCTGTTTTCTTCAAGCCATGGGTCTTACTATCTCAATGAAGCAACTTTGATTTAAGGACTACTTCACAGAACAGTTACAGAGCACTTGCAACCTGACAGCAAATTTCTGCCTGCCCTTAAGCTTTTTTCTTAAGCTACCTACATAAAACATCTATGCTAAAACTACCACCAAATATCAAACTACCTCCTTTATGATAAGTTGGATGCTTAGCAGAAAGGATTATTTGACTTTCAACCACAGTTTAACAACTAATGCTATGTGAGAGTAGAGGAGGTTTGGGGCATCCATAAAATCTTTGAGAGCTTGCTTAGAATTGAGAGACTTTCTATGGCTTGATTCCTGAGGAAAACTGGAACAAACTGCACAATACTCAAGTACTTATTCAGATAAAATCTTTAGGGAATTCAATCTGCCTAACGAAGAGTTGTGGAGTTCATCTCAAGATGACTGAATCTATTATCAGTTTCGAGGTTGCAACACTACTGTGACTGAAATCCTAAATTCATAGGACTTTAATATTTTGAGAGACTGAGAGGCAGTGATTTAAGTCATCAGAGCCCCTTCCTGACCACACCTCCCTTTCCATTCAGGGCTTGAAGAAAGAGCCAGTCTCCTTTTATGTTCAGGACTTTTATTAGGCAAACTACAGAAAAATACAAAATATTATTACATATTCAACCGCCCCAAACTAAAGCACCTTCCTACTCCAACTACTCCTGCTTTCAGTACAAATATTTAAGTATAATGAAGAGTAAGAAGTTTGTTTTACATGATGCCTAGATAAAAACTGTACTAGAAACCAAAATGTATTACTCAAGATGGACTTAACTTGCTTGTTCTCAAATATTCTGAAGTGGACAAGTTTTCAAAGGTAAAATAATATTATACTACAGGGGAGACTTTTAAAACCAGTTGTTGGGTTTTTTTTTTCCCCGAGAAACTTATTTCATAGTTTATCCTTCCTGAAAGTGCAATCTAGATTTCTGTTTGCCTTCTACAGCAACTGATGCTCAGAGTGGGTTTGAGTATTTCCTGGGAGAAATAGTGATACTACATATTTGATTAATACTACAAGGCTGCAAAATCTGACATCTTTTCCTCACAGGCTCGTTTTACTCTCATCCTGTTTGGGACTATTCCCATCATCCAAATACCATTATGATTAAGTTTCCCGTGTTACTCAACACCCAGTTTTTAGATTTGTAGCATCATCAGCACAAGTTAATTTCACAGGACTCCTCAGCACAACTTCTGTAGTACAGAAGTGATAAATATCAACGCTGAATGGGACATAAAATAATTCTGAGAGAACAAAAGAGTTTTAAATAAGTGAAAGAACTGCTGGGTTCAGAAAAGAGTGTATGCAAAAGAAAAGGAGACACTCGTGCAGCTAAGAAAAAAACCCTTTAAAATTACAACTGGGAAAACACTACATTTTACAAGTAATGAGAAATTAAACGAGTTTGATATAAATATTCCATATACACTTTTTAAAGCAACTTCAACACATATTAAACCCAGCCTGAATAATCAGGATAATTAATATATTATGATTCTCAGTTAACTTTTTAAGGAACAAATAATGTAACTTTGTTGTTTAGGAATAGAGCTGATTTCATTGTACTGGCATGCTTATAACTGTACCTAAACACCATTTAAAATAGCATGTAGCAACACCATCCTCTGACAGATGTAATAATATTTTTATTACTTTTTCTGAAACTGATTAAAATACAGCCATAAGCTATATGTTTGTTCTGGGGTATAATTAGAAGTGGTTAAATCTAAACACAATCCCACTATTCAAAAGAATTAAAAGAAAACTGTCAAGTCATGGGGGGGGGAGGATCTAGAGATTCAAATTAACTGGTATTTACTGGGATCAGCTATGTCTGAGCTCTTCTCTAAGCTATATGGTTCACCATTTCCTAGTGTCCTAGATGAAAGAAATTATGCGTTTATTGATCACAGTAACTTCCAGTGAACAAAATAAGCTTGAACAATGTCTGTGTTTAGCTTTTAAGCAGAGCACAAAACCCTGATGGGATTTTATATTTGTTTGATTTTAGTTTAATGCTCTTCTTAAAGCACTTGTAAGGGGAAGAGCACCAGTAACTGATAGCAGGTAGCTAAACCCATGGATTTCTGCCTTTGTTGTGTATCATCTCAGGAAAACTCAAGAACAGCTGTAGGCACTTTCTACTTTTACATATTTATATTGTGTCTATAGTTCCATGTGCTAAATATGGTATTATTAAGCCCTGCATGGAGGCAGCTGTAGTAAATGCACAATTAGTATAAATGAAAATTCCACACGTGACACTAAGAGTTTGAAGAAACGTAACATTTACAAACTTGTAAATGTTTTATTACTAACTACACAGGCTTGATTGAAATTTAATAGCTAGCTGCCAGAATCTCTCTTTCTGCCTTTTCTTCAAAAAGATCTATTTTTTTAAAAAATAAATTCCTATATCACAACTGATTCAAAAGCCATGACATTCTCCCTAAACAGATGGTTCCTTAAAATGTGTGTGTATCTATGTTACACATAAATGTAACATTCATGATAAATATATCCAGCAGACAATAAACACTTTTACTAGAACTGACAAGTGCTTGGGACAGTAAAGTCTGATTTGCATACACAGGGGCTCTGCTGTTCAAACATTTAGTGTAATGAGATCTCATTAACTGAGACTCAGATGATTTGCAGAGCTTTATAGAAAACTTATGCACTAGTGAATCTGATATCCTGTAGCATACAAATATATACTCAATAAATGAAGAGGAAAGAGAAATTTTTGGACATTTTCTTCGCTTTTTGATCACTTGGTTATTCACAGTAAACATGCCCAAGACAAAAATCAACCATTTACATCTATATTACATCTATTTGGCAGTCTCCAAAGTGTAATGTGACCCACAAGCATTAAAAACAAAGCTTAGAGGGGGAAAGTTAGCGATACACAGGCTCAGGCTCCCAGGTAAATTACCTGTACAATATGTTATTCTATGGCTAAATGATACCAAATTAAGTCTTATTTACAGTAATACAGAAGAGATTATTATTAGTTATCCTAACTTTAGTAAAAAAAACAACTTTGACAAATAATTCCCTTTAAACACTTTCTAATCTGATTTCTAGGGATATTCTCCTTTGAGAGAGGAATTTAGCACATTAAGAGCAAAAGAAGATTATAGCAATTCACTTTACTGTAACAGACACTTTTTGCATTTTTCCAAGTTCCTTTACATAGTTATTTCTTAATTGCAGCTGATGGCAATTTGAGGTTTTACTTTCCTGATTCCCACTTGACTTCTCAAAGCTGATTTGAGCTATTTTACTTTGGAGCTTTGAGTCACTGTTCTGTGTATTACAGCCACACTTGTCTGCATTCATTTGTTTTATCTAATCTCACTTTTTGGTTTTATACTAGTTCAGCCCTGTTTTTTTTCCTCCCTCTTTCCTTTCCTCTGAAGAAATAAAATAAAATTATGCACACTGGGCCACATTCTACTCTCTTTGTGCCCCTTCATAGGTCTGTCAAACCTGCCAGGGTTGGGCACATGTAAAATAGTCACGTATTTTAATGTATTGGACAAGGTATTTCTACACTTTGGAGAGACAGTGAATTAGGAAAGGAACAGAAGTTATTCCAAAGAAGGCTAGAATAGAAGCTGATTGATTCCTTCAACATGAGAATAACTATATAAGCTTTCCCACTCTTCCCTGTCAAGTGTGTACTTATGCAGTCATCTCAAAACCCTGCTATGGTTAATTTTAATGCCATGTTCCTACAGTAACTGTTTACAAGACATGCAGGGTCCATTTAAATATTAACAATTTTAATATATCCTAGGAGAAGGCCCCATCCTTTGTAACTGTTCTCACATAACTCTTTTAAAAAACATGTTACATCTTGTCAAAAATTTCAAACTTTCCTCTGATTCTATCCATTTCTGCTCTTTCATCCTTCTAAGATGAGACAGTAACAGGTGAACACTGATACTGAAGTAGACAAAAAATACTTTGACAAGCAAATCTAAATAAAAGTGAAACTGAACTTGCAGTATCCAGATCTATTCAATATTAGATTTTAATAACTTGCATACAATTGGAATTTTTCACATTTGATGTTTAGTGGACAACTGTACATTTAGAGTGCATTTGTAATTGCAATCTATTCAATTTCAGATAAAGGATCACTATATTCCTTAAAAAATTAAAAATAAAATATAGGCAGCTGTGTAAGTGATTCTATTGAAAGTTATTCAATGTTTTACATTCAAGTTACATGTTTGCACAATTTAAAAATCTATATAAATTTAATTAAATTCTAGATGTGATGTTTTCTATCAGCAGGAAAAATACACGACTCTCCACTACCAAAATGCTTAGATAAATGCAAAAAAAAAAATCCACTAGGCTTCAGAAATTTAAACATTTTATATTTGATCAATACAAAAATGTTACTTTGTTCTAATTTTTGAATTATTTTTAAATAGTTTCTGAAGGCTACCTAAACATTTGGTAATTGGTTAAAGATGCTTAACAGTTCAGTGGGTAGATGCTGCACAGTTCTTTCAAAAGCAATGCAAAGCTAAATCCTCACTAGAAGCAAATATTTGGAGAATATCTCCTTGAAAGCAAGTGCTCTATCACTTCGGTGGTGGTGGCTGCTAGCTCCTTTTAACTCTCTGCTCATTTGGGAATGGTCTAATTGCTCTAACATATTTCACATTTTCCACAATATCTCCCCTTGGTAAACAGATAAACTTGTTTAAGAACCCTCCCAAAAGGTATTTGCTGACAGAAACTGGTTTTAAAGCTGTAAGGGGCTATAGATAGGAAATTTTTAAAACTTGTGTTTTTGACTCTGAAGTAAAACATCTCTTTTAACAAAATCACCTTGAAGAGTTACAAACAGTGGTTTATTTAGCACAGGAGCAGTGCCCTCTTTAACCCATTAATTTTAAAACACAGGCTCTATCCTGAAAGGAGGAGGCTTAAGGGCACCATTTTGCAGAGATGGACGACCATGAGAAGTGCCTGGGCTTTGTGTGAGGTGCCTTTTGGAACTGCACAAACTTCAAAAAAGTTTCTTAATTTAAATCTCAAAGTTCTACATTGGGAAACTCATTTTTCAGGATAATCACCAAAAGAAAAATACACACCAAGAGACACCCTTGAACTAAGCCTTCAAGAAAAGCTGAATGCCTGACAATTTAGATTCCTGTTTTTACTATCAGTTGTAGAATAGTGTAGTTATTAACTTTTAAACATTATTGGATTGATAAGTATCTAAGAAGGATTTTAATACATTTACAGCTCCACAGTTTGCCTACAAAAAACAGTGTAACTTTACCAACAACAGCCCACAGTATTTGTTTCCTCAGATGTTTTAATTTTAGAAAATCTTGAAAAAATTGTACTGAATCATATATAGAATCTGAGCAACATATAATAGAGAAGATGATCTTAACTCTTAGAAGTAAGGAAGCTTTGAAAGTTACTTCTATTTTAATTAAACACCACATCATCCCTGTAAGAATAATTCAGTTTTCTACAAAAAGAGTGTCTGTAAAACAATCCTAAACAACATTCATCTTCTGCTATTATTATCACCATCTGGATTACACCTTAAAATTAAACCCGGTTTAGGAGAGCATCAAAATGTTTGAGAACACCCTTTCCTCTTTGTGCTCCCTACCTCCTGAAGTTTGTACCATGGTTGGATACACTGAATTTACTTGGTAATACATAAGTCAAGAAAGATACTCCACAACATGTGCTTTTCTCATGGTGTTATTACCAGGATCTGTACCTATTTTCAGCATTACAGTATTGATGATTTAGAAGCTCTTAAATAGACAAAAATGTAGTTCCACATTGAACACTTCATACTGATGGTCACAGACACAGTATTTGAAGAGTTCTTTAATACTGTTCTTGGTACCATTAACCAGTTTATTAACTTCAGTTCTGCACATCCACTACTATCTATCTACCCTGCTACATTAAGAATAGCATCACAGGGTGTACTGCTATTAATTTATCAAATTTCTATGCATTTCAGGATAATGTTACTTCAGACAATAAAAAGAAGAGATCAATGTAAGAAATATTTGGAAGGGAACTTTCAAGTATGAATTCTTGCTCACTATAAAAGAGATCTCTAAAGTACAAAAGATGGTTTTGGAAAAATGTTGAATTTCACTCCTTTATACAAACTGGTTAATCTTTCTTCCTTAATGAGCTTTTTTTTCTAGCCTAAGAGTAGTTAATGTGATTTAATTTTCACAACTGTGAGTCACTGGAAAACTTTGAGATTTCTTCCAGAATCTCAAACCACAAGACTATCCTAGTCAACAACTAGTGTACAACAGCTTCTTTGGCCACACTTGCAGCAAAGGTACAGATCATCCATGAATAAAGGCTGCTCCACACTGAGGGCTATCACAACTGATACACAACTTCCACAACTCCAAAGAAAACATCTGCTGAAATAGTCTTCCTACAAGCTCAGTACTCCACCTTCCCTCCCGAGAACCACATACCTGCATGCAATTTTTAATCCAGAATTAAATAGAAAGACCACAAAAACACTGCACGTGTAAAGGAAGCATCATAAACCCACATAAACATATCAAATTGCCATGGTAGGAGGCGATGCTTATTTTTTTAATGGGGTATTTCACTGAAAATGACAATACACCAGAGATAACAGGGACAAGCAGAGCATTTCACATCATTACAGTTAAACATTTCCAAGTTAAAAATTAAGCAAAAAAACAGTATCAGGCAGAACCCACACTAAAAGCACGCATGCACCCACACATGCACACATACCCCATGAAACCAGACAGCAGTTGAGATTATTTTTCTTGTTTCTGAACAAAGCCAGAGGCAATTCTTCCAAGTGATGTTATAATTACACTGCTAAGGTGTACTTGTAAAAAGCTCCTACTTTGACCAATTAAAACCTACAGTTATTTTCACTCTTTTCAAAACCTTTTGTGGCTTTCCAGAAGATTTAAGGATAGAACAAGCTCCCCAGTACTTTTCAACCAACTCAGGTGTCCCCAGCAAAACTGAATTTCTTCAAAGTAAGAATAACACACTTAACAACTCTTACAAAATGTCTGTGAAATTGCCCCCTACGCACACAGGTCTCCTCCCAGGGAATTCAGAGCCAGCACGACAGCACTAGTTTTTCACATTAAACAACCTGGGACTAGTTCATTTCTGCAACACCCATTCCAAAAAACGCTCTCCAAAACACCAAGAAAACTCCCCTGAAGACCTGCCACACACAAAAGAATTGCTTTGATCCAAACGAATCTGCACGTTTCCCTCTCTTATTCCGCCTTAATGCACCAGACCAGGGCTGATTTGATACCTTTCCATTAAAAAAACCAACAACGAACCATCCCTCTGCTAGAGGCAGAGGTGCTGCAGAGGTGCTGATAACCCCAGGAAAAGAGAAGCTGTCTCTTTAAAATGCCCTGCTCTGTCCCTGATCCCACGTGGAACCAACATCAGCAGCACTTTCGCATTAACTTCAACGTGAGGTGAGATGAGGCATCATTATGGCAGATAAAGAAAACGAGGAGGCTGGCAGGATACATTCTTTGGAGGAGTCAAGCAGGTGAACTGGCCGTGCCAGGGAAACCAGTAAGCACCCGCAGGAGAGGTGCCCTGCCCCGGAGCCCTCTCTGCTTTCCCCATGGAGCGCTCCCCTCAAGCCCCCACCACCCTGGAGAATCCCGTTTAAATAGAGGAGGGAGCCACCAGGAAAACTTGGAATTCAAAGGCAACGAAAACGCACTTTGGAAACCGGAAAGGTTTACTCTTTGCCTCACACATCCTAATTAGATCAGGAAAGTGACACTACAAAGGCATTACATTCCGGTCCGAAAAAAAAAAAAAAAAAAAAAAAAGAAATAATAAATAAANAAAAAAGAAATAATAAATAAAATAAAAAAGCCAGAGGAAAAGAAAAGAGCCCCCATCTCCCCAAACCCCCCCAAACATACAAAGAAAGCATTAAAAAAGAAAGTTATAAAGCAGCACATAGAGCATTTATCTTATCTAAGATCACTCCACATTACCCTCAAGTTATGCACTTTCTGCACTATCATCTCCCCCTACCTCTCTCTCCTGAAAGGGATTTTCACGTTTTCTCATTGTCGGTGGCGAGTTATAAGAGGCTTTTGCCTTTCCAAAGAATTCATCAACAAAAAAAAAATAATAAATATTAACTCCTTGCTCCCTGAAACCTTAAAACGGTCTCGGGAAGACACGGGTTTGATTCTGTTACCTTGAGGAAGAAAAGGGGGAGCAGCCCCGATTTTTAGGTATTTTTTGGCATTTTTTTCTGATTTTTATTTTGTTATATGCCTCAGTTCTCCCTCCATTTTGGTTGTTTATGATACTGACAACAAGCTGTCCCTGCTCTCTCTCTCTCTCTCTCCGGATCTCTCCTGCTTTCAGTTAGCAAACCCCCCTCCCCAATGCAACACGACTCAGCACTTACTTGGGTTCCCACTTTTCTCTAAACACACACCGATGGGGAAGGGAAAAGCTTCTGGGCCACTCGGAGGGGGAGAGCAGGCAAATTCGTTTCTTTATTACGAGAAAAAAAAAACTTTTGTCCAAAAAACGACGGGAAAGGGGGGTCGAGTGCCCCAAAGTCACTCCGGATCCCCCCAAAGACGCAGACGCCAGCTCCGAGAGACACCCCACGGGTAGCCAGGTCCACGGGGGAAATTTCTGTGCGAAATTCGGCCGGTTTGAGGCGGGGGGCGAATTTATATTAATTTTTTCCCTCATTTTTCGGCACCGCGGTCTCTAATGTCTTCC
>VYZX01014642.1:403495-573733 GCA_013401335.1 Brachypteracias leptosomus
AACGCGGGGCTTCTCTGCCTTCCCTCACCGGCGGCTGGGGCGGTGGGCACCGGCGTCTCCCCGGCCTGGCAACAGCGGCCTGCTCGGCCCCCACCCAGCTCCGCACCTGGCTTGTTCCCCAGCCTTTCGTCTGGAGGCTGAGGCGGACGCGGCAGCCCCGAGCTGCCGAGCGTCCTGACCCGCCGGCTGCTTCCTCCCGGCTTCTCCCTCTGAAAAAACGGTTAAAAAAACCTATAGAGGTTTTCTTTTTATACCGCTTTCTCTCCAGGGTGTAAGCTTTAATAAGCAGGTCTACTGCAGCCTAATTAGCAATTTTGTAAATATTTATGCGTTTAAAACAAACACTTTTCAATGGGTGGGAGCCTGCGGAGTAATATCCTGCCTGGAAAAGCCCCGGGGTTAGAGTCCTCGCAGCGAGCCGGCTCCTCCGCGGGGCCACTCACAGCCGTTAACGCCTCACGGCATAACGGGGACCTGCGGAACAGGCGAGCCCCGGTTGCGGTTGGGCTCCGACCTGCGAGGCGAGAGCAGGAAGGAGCCTTTCCCCGTGCAGAGCCGGGCGGGGGGAGCCCCTTCCTGCCCGGCCGCTCGTTGAGCCGCCCGGCAGCATTTCCCTGTGACCTGCCTGCCCTTCCAGCTGATAATGTTTCAAAGCCCGAAGTGCTCCGGAGAGGGGGAGAGAGAAGAACGTGTGCGGAAGGGAGCTCGCAGCCCTTTTTGGTAGGAGTCGGTGTGTTGAAGCATTTTGCCTGCTCCTGAACCGAGCCCCTTCGTGAGAACCTGAGCTGCCTCTTCATTAAGTAGGTGTTTAATTGTGCGCCTTGTTCCCTGAACTGGTCATGGTTGTGGACTCTGCTGATGTGATCAAACTGAAAGTGTTAATTGCAGTGTGTATGATGTAGGATGTGCCATCATCAGTGCTCAACTCAGGCACACTCATTCAGTCTGATACTGTACATCTTGAGGCATGTCAGCTTAGGTGGCCCTTACACCTCTAATGTCAGTGAAATACAGAGTTACAACACAGATGCAAACCTGTACAAATGTTGTGTTTGTGGTACTTGGATGAGGCATTGTGGTAATGCTGCTTTTATTTTCTTCATTTCTTTTCCTCCTACCTGAATGGAGGCTGTAGTGAAGTGGAGGTCAGCCTCTTCTCCCAAGGAACAAGCAATAGCGCAAGAGGAAATGGCCTCAGGTTGCACCGGGGAAGTTTACCTTGGATATTGTGAAAAATTTCTTCACTGAGACATTTGTGAAGCACTAGAATAGGCTGCCCAGGGCAGTGGTGGAGTCCCCATCCCTGGAGGGATTTAAAAGCTGTGGAGATGTGGTGCTGAGGGACGTGGTTTAGTGGTGACCTGGCAGTGCTGGGTTAACAGTTGGACTCAATCTTAAGGGTCTCCTCCAGCCTAAATGATTCTGTAATTCTTTGAACCCTAGGATGGTGCTGTTGTGCTTACATTTGAATTAGAAGTGCCTACTCAAAAATACTCCTGCACCCACAACCCCCCAAACGTTTGCTTAGCTTGTAAGTTTAACTTAAACACCGTGTAGCTCAAAGGAGAGTGGAAGGGTTTCCTGATGCTGTTCTTTAAAAGGCCTGTTTGCAGAAAGCAATCATGTGGAATGCAAAAAATACTCCAAGCACCAGGAGAGAGTATTTGTGCATAGGATGTAGAATGTAAGGCTTCTTCCCCTGGCATAGTTTAATCTTACCTAAAGAAGAAACTTCATCTAAATATTGTTTTCTGACTATGAGCTACTAAGAGTAGTATGTGACTTTTTTTTTTTTGGCTGTTACCAAGCAAAATTGTTTTTTTCTGCAAACTTGCTGTTATCAATCTCTAATGTCAACAGGAACAAGTTTACATTTAGAATTAATGGCAGTGTTTTTAGGAAGACCATGCAAGGATGTTCTTTCACAGTTTCCTTCTTCAGTGGTAGATTAATTTGCTGCAAAGAGCTCTCTCTTCCTCAGTCCTTTGTTCCAAGCTGTTACAGTGTAAGTGGGGCTGGTCCCTCCTTGCAGTAAAACCACTTTTTCCTGTTAAATACCAGATACAGCAACACAGGAGGTGTTTGGGCACTTGTTACACCTGAAGCAGCGGAGTGAGGATACAGGTGTGATCCAGCTAAGGAGTAAGCACAAACCTGGGAAAGTTTACTTGTATTTGTTCCCTCCCACTATTAATTGAAGTGTCTACAGGGTGTTGGCTGTGAACAGCTTCTGTGGAGCTGTTTCTCCTACACATGGTCACTTCCTCAATGACATGACAGGCTGGTGTGAGAGGCACTGCAGCAGCTCCACTCCCTGCAGGAATTTGTCAGGGAGTAAGCAGCCTTGGTGACAGGCTACACTTGCTGGGGTTGTCTTGCTGGTAGTGCTTTGGAAGTAAGTTTGCAACAAGTTTGTGGTGGTGGTTTGTCTCTTTTTAAAAAAAAACAAAAACATACACAGTTTGGTTGTGACTGGAAGGCCTTAAGTGCTGAAGTTCAGGCTTAATCCCAAATTACTATTCGAAGGAGATACTTAACCTGTTTCTTTTGTTTCTAAGCAGGGTGTGAGTGTCTGTCTACAATGTCCAGGCATGCACAACAGCTTAGAGACCACGATATCAATCCATGTATAGCGGTAAGATGGTCAAATTGGGATTTCTGGTTTTGTTTCAACATTAAATAATGCAATTTCCAGAGGATTATTTGGTGGATAGCACTATTGCGTTGGCATTGGGCATAAAAAGTTTTTTAGAGTCTGAAGTGTGAAATAGCAAGGAGTAATTGCTTGTAAATAGGAGTAGTACAACTGATAGCAATCTCTTCAATTTTCTGTTCTTAAAAACAGAGCCTGAAATGCTGGTTAGACAAGCTTGCATGACTTTTATGGGTTATCTTTTTTTTATGGGCATCTTTGTAAACAACTACTCATAGACTCTATCCTTACTATTTAAAGAGTACTGATGTCTGTTATCTCTAGATGAAGTCATTGGTAGGACTTACTGATTCTCCTTTGTGATAGATGTTCCTCTGCTCTCTTTGATAGTATTCTTTCCTCTGAGAAGCTGCCTCCTGCCTTCATAGATATTCTGGGACTTGTTAGACCTTTTAGACAGACTGCAGTAACTTCCCTCAGCCCTGAAGTATATTTTCCCTATTCAAGGAAACAGATGCCTCTACAAAATGTATGGATGACAACAACTATAAGAAGGATATGTGTACTGCTTATTTTCTCAAGTACAAGAACTGCAGAAAATTCTGGGTAAGCACAGTAGATTTTTCTAACCTACTCCATGCTTTGCTTTGAGCATGTTACTTCTGACACCACTTTCTGAACTCTTCACACTTAGCCAGTGCTGACTGCTGCTGGTTTTACAGGGACTTACAGGCCTGTGTAGCTTTGGGATGTTGCTGGAGGACTTAAGCAGATGCATATAAAGTACTTCACTTGGTTCTCCTAAGTTTACCCTCTTGGAGTGGGGGTCAGTTCTTGCAGTACCTGGTATCTTTCCCTCTGAATTTGAGTCAGATATTTCTAGTAATAATTTCTGTATAAGATGAATATAATGGAAAAACAGATGAACTTCTCTTACCTCTGAATTTTTTTCCATCTGTTTCAGTCATGTTTACTTTATATAAAGTTTAGAAGAGTTAATTTTTATTTGGTGGTGTCCTTATTTCCTTCTCTTGTGGTAGAAGATCATGAGGAACTACATGCAGTTAAACTGCTCTCTGCTATTTTCTTTCCTTATGCCATAGTAGTGGAGAGTCTTTTAGCTTGGTCTTTAAATACTTGCATAAACTACCAAAAACTTGTTTACAGACATTTGCATGTTAGTCTGAAATAGTGTAGTGGGAATACTGTAATTTCACTGTCTCCAATTAAATACTAGTGCATTTGGTTATCAGCTTATCAGACTTAGAGTATCTTGCTCTTGATACACAAAGAGTACTTCTATTAAAGAATCTTACTCATTTGGAGCTCAGAGGCAGAGACTTCTGAGAAATCAATGTTCTCATGGTGCCTTTCTTCTATTTTCAGCATGACATTATGATGCAAAGGAAAAGAAGTGGTGTGAAACCTGAGATGCCCTCAGCAGAAGAGAGGAAGAAAATGTTGGAATCAGTGGGGAAGCCCTACTGACTAGAAACCTGCACTGGCTGCTTTCACTGTACATATGAAGACTTATCAGTGGCACATTGCCCTTTTATGAACTGGATTTTACAATTGGCAAATCTTGGATTAAAATAAGCCCTGAAATTTTGGAATGTGTGAACTTTCTAGGATAGAACATCTTGGTTTTATTCATACTCCCTGTCATGGGAGCTCAACCTCTCACTGGAGAACATGGGTATCAACACAACTTGTGTCTAGACACCTTGGATGTAGAAACCAACTTGCCATGAAATGTTAAATATACAATTAATGGGACTCACAAAGTGTGTTTGAAAAGAGGGAGCTGGTGAGTGTTGCAGTGTAGATCTGAAGATGGAGCAGGTGGAGAGACTGGATGTGCAACATACCTTGTACCCAGCTATTCTGCCTGATAGTGTGGATTTACTATGAGTGATCTTACCACTATTTTCATGAGTTGTATTTTTATTGTGTCCTTGTTTAAATAAGACTGTTAATGAATTAAAATCCCAATCCAACAAGCTTGTCATTAGGCCTCCTGCTGCACTCACCAGTGGCAGCAGAAGCCAGCAATAAATCAGACCCGTCGGCTTTTGCTTGTTACAAGGTTAGAAGGGTTATTGAAGACAGAAGTGAGATCCTTGGGTCTGAACTGAATAGTACCTTCTGTGGATAGTAAACAGATACTTTGCTGGTGGGGAGGTGGGGGGGGACTTGTAGACATGTAAACATATACTCTGAGTGACATGGCAGGTTTAACTATAGAACATCTATCTAAGACTCTGGACAGCTGGAGCCCTGGGTTTGGAAATGCTTACTCATACAAGACTGTGAAGCTCCATTTGAACAGGTTAATCTTAAGTAGGATCAATTCCTTAACTAAACTGCACAACTAAGTGTAAATTAGTTGCTGTCTACTGGAAACGCTGGTTTTTTTACCTCCAGTACCTTCTGGTGTCCTGGCTTAAAAGCTTGCACCCGGTGGTAAAACAAAAAAACACTGTCATGAGCTCAAGTTCCATGTGAAATCCTTTAGGGCTTGCTGCGATCCAGTTGGCAGAACTCTGGCTGACCTCATGGAGGATGGTATAAAAGTGTTGTCTCTATTTAGACTGTTTTGGAAAGACTTCATGGCTTCCTGTTTCTCCTTCTGTCTGGCTTGTCTCACTTCTTTCCACAGGAGGCCTATTTCTATGCTTAGTGGGATTTTTATGCTGTTTCCACCTTCCCCTTTTTTTTTTGACCTGACTGGTAACTAATGGAGTTGTGCTTTTTCCTCCTCTTTTCTGTCAGAACTCAGATGAGTTCTGAAGTGGATTGATGGTATCCTTTCTGTCCTAGGATGAATGTGTAACCCTGTGCCTTCTGAGCATTGTTTGCTGAGCATAGTTCTGCAGCCTCCAAGCCATGTCACAGATCCTCTAGGCAGATCCTCACAAGGGAAATAGACTTTCTTCAATCAAGATCATCACATTCTTTATTTTAAATTACTTTCTCAGCCCTTACAAGTCAAACTTTGATGACATCTTTGTGGAACAGAGAAGAAACTTCCATTACAGGTTCAAAGGCTCTTTCTTGCCACCTTCTTCCAAGACCCTCCTACATACTGGTCTTTTTGTCCATTTGGTACTAACTCTTTTTTACCAATCTGAGCATTTTGGTCTGTTCATTCCAACGTTTTTAGTAGCTTTCTTCTGTCTCTGATCTAATGATGTGGCCCTGCAATGACTTTCTAACACAGCTCCCATTGAAGGTCTTGTGTTCTCTGTTCTCTCTTAGCTGTAAAGTAAGGAGTTCTCCTCACAAAGTTTCACTAATGAACTCTTCCTCATTGGCCATGCCTCTGATCTTCCTGTTCCTCTGCAGTTTTGAGGGAGCTGATGGTCCTCTTTCCCTTAGGGGTATGACTCTTGACTCTTCTGGCTTTGTTTGAGGGCACATTCTCTCCCACTTGCCACCCCTGCTGTATCTTTGGGCATATTCTTTGCTCCTGTGGCTTTAGCTACTGTTCTAGTTCTCAATCTTATGTTGCTGTGCTCATGTTTTGGGCTTACATTAAAATCTAATGTGTGTTTTATGCAAGAAAACCAGCATCTCCTCTTGATGTGATTATGCTGATTCTTCCTTGAATAATCACAAGTTCCTCAAAGTCATCTCATTTCCATAGGTTTCCCTTTCAAGTTTTCCTTGAGTGTGGAAATGTCCTTTCTCCTATGTGAATTGTTGTATTTACTTTTTTCCTGCCAATATTTACTTGGAAAGCTTCCACTGTTTTGTTGTTTTCTTTTAAAGGATGACTGACTTACCTTTAGACATTTAACAGGTACCTTCTCCTGCTTTGTAAAGTGTTTGTAAAGAGCTAGTGCTGGACTTCAAGTCAGAAAAGGAGATGCATACCCTGCTTTTAAGTATCAGTGTGAGCATGTTGGATCCCAGGATAGGTTCAGGCACGTGCTGTGCAGGAACAGGGTTCTAATATTAGACTTTCCAATCACCACTGGACACAGGGTAAGCTCCTTGTGGGTGTTATGACAAAACTGAGTTTAGGGAAGAACTGAGGGTGACTTAAGCAGTGACCTCACAGATTTAATTCAGATAATCAGTCATCTGTTGTAGGGAATGCAGTTTATGCCCTGATTTCCATGGCATATGCCTTATTGTTGAATAACCCAACTTCATGATGAATATTGGAAAGCAACATGTTTTCTTTTCCATGTCATAATGCATCTCAGGAGTAATCCATTAGTTTGAGTTTTCATCATTTTTTCCCCTCACAGGAGGTTGCTGTCCTTGCTTCTCTACTGAAGTTAGAGCAGTAAGTTACAATAGCTAAAACATGGGCTCTTATGTATGAGATGGTTGAGTTTTTCCATTAATTTTTGTGGTGTGATAGATTAACCCTCTTTGGTTGTGAGCCAAAGATAATGGTCTTTTCATCATACCCGAGAGCTTATATTCCACACTTCACTGCAACACAGATCAGCTGTAGCCCACTGGGCAGGAAGAAGTTGGGCTGAATTCTTAGTCTTGTACTAACCCAGAAAATATACCATGATTGGCTGATATAAATTAATTCAGAAGTGGGGAAAGACCTGTGGGGTTAGTTTAATCATTTGGCTTGTACAAGGACCAAATTTGGATAGTGATGTTAATGTTTCTTTTTTTGTTTGACAGCTGGATGGTGCTGTTGCACAACAGACTGTATGAAAACAGAATCACTCCACCCACTTCTGGCTCTTTAAAGCTTTTTTTTTAGCTTCTTCCCACAGGCTTCTGCAGGAGAAAGGGAGGATCCGTGCTGTCTACGCTATAAATGGAGGAGGAGAAGAGTCTAAATCCCTGCTGGAAAATGGGAGGTTTCTGTGAGAGAGCAGCTTTGGAATATGGTCCTTGGGAGAGTATTTTTCACTATGCTGTGGTGGTTGACCACAGGTGAGCACTGAGCAGCAGCAACAGGCTGGCTGCTGGGCCCAGGGGCATGTCCAGATCCCACCTGTCCATTGTACCAGCACATCCTTCCCATGACCCTGCACTCCAAGGCCTTTCCATGTTTGACTCTGGAAGTTTGCTGCTGCCACACTTTGAATGAGTCTATGCTCCTCAAGGATTTAGAAGAAAGTCATCTAACTCTAGAGTCCTGAAAACATCTTTGGGTCTAATAGCTGAAGCTTTGGAAGGCAGGGAGTTGCAGGTGCTGCAGCTCTGAGTTCATTTCATGGTCTTCTGATAAAACTTATGCACTTATGTGTGATATAGGGGAAGTTTCTCCAAAACTAGGATGATGTGGAGTGTACAAAGTTCCTCTGCCCCAAGCATTTGGAGGCTGCCCCTAATTCATGCTACAAGTATCCACATCATTAAGATCAGTCTTCCAAAATAGCTACAAAAAATAGTAGTAGTAGTATGAAAAAACCTTAGAAAAATCACACCCTATTGCAAGCTTTTATTCTCTTGCAAGAATTTGAGGCAACTGGAGGAAATAGTTCTGTAAGTATTAAAGTAAAAGTAAAACAAGCATTCTACTTAAGAGGTTTTTAAAATTTTGTTATAGTCTGTGTCATAGGAGAAATGAAAGAGGGAAGTGCTGCATTTATACTGATTAATTGCAGCATCCCTACCATTCTGTGATTAAAGATAGAAAAAGGATACTCTTAGCAGCAAACTCTGAGACTAAAAGTGTGCCTATATAAAAAGCTAATTGGGTACCTAGTGAAAGCATCTCTCTAATTTTTTTTTTTTTAAGTTGTGGTAGCCCTTTCTCAAATGCTTTCCAGTCTCCTTTGTTGTATGGTGCTGCATCATGTTTAACTCAGGCTGTCACAGCACCCTGCCATTTCTTATAGTCTGTAGAATGCTGCACATGATGGTGGCACTGGAGAAATGGTAAAAATCATGCTGAGGTTTCTTAGGCTGAAAGCTACGATGGATTTTCATGTCTTTCAGGTACTGAAGTAACATGGCAGATTGTCTATTAGCAGTTCTTTCCCTAGAAAGTCTTCTGAGGGGGGGCATAAGGGCTGTTTAAAATGAAATGCTTCCTCCTGGTGCTGTCTGGAAGTAATTCCTTTTAATAATATCTAACAAAATCAGACAAGTTGGGTGTCTCTTCAGTAGGACAAAGGTTTCATTTGGTGGTGGGTTGTTTTTGTTGGTGTTTTTTGAAACAAGCATACATCTATTTTAAGAACATTATTTTAATTATTTTCTTTATCCAGGCTTTTACCCCTTTTGAAATTGACGTTTGCATGAACTTCTAGGTCTTCTATTCCCCAAGAATTATTCCCTGTTTCAGGGGCTGTGTGGGTGCGTATTTATTTTATTTTATTTTTGCACTATTGCATTTGAGCAGATTCTGGAGCCCCAACCCTAACCTATTTAAATCTATCTGCAGCTATTCCACAACCTGCTATTTTTGGTGATTGGGTTTTTGGGTGTCTTTTGTTTTGTTTTAAACACAAACATTAATTGTTGGTGAATCAGGTTTTGCATTGCATCACTCTTCCAATCATTATTCTTTCTCAGAAGTCCCACTTGGGCTACCTCATTGCCTATTTTACTTTGATAAATGGCTGCAAGCATTGATAAATGCGCTGCAAACACTAATATTTAAGTGACTTTGGTAGGACACAGACTTGAAACAAAAATTACTCAATCCCTGCAGCTTTCTTTAACACTATTTTCAAACAGTTTCAAAACCATCTTGTCTCTTTATTTCCTATTTCTTCTGGGTCCCACCAGCAGATGTGAGCTATGAGCCACCTCTTGAAGCTGCTATGTAACATATTTCTTATTAATGCCAAACTCTATCTGGAAAATGTTTTTACCCTTTTATGCTAAACATTGCCACAACTATTGCCTTTTCTTTTAGCTTTTTCTCTGTATTATACTTTTCATTCTCTAGTAAAGGGGTCACTTGTATGTACCATCCTCAACACCTTGGTTCTTTATCTCTCACCACTCAGTATTTTAAATTTACACCTTCTCCAACATACTCTGGTGTGTTGGGTGTTTTTTTGTTTCTTTTTTTTTCATAAAGTTTTTTACACTCACCCTTTGCTTTAGGAAAGATGCTGTTAAATCCCTGTACTCCTGCACCTTAACAGTTCTGTTTTGTTGTTTAACTCTTCATGTGACTATTACCTGGCACAAAACTTATCCTTTGTGACAGGCAATATTAATATCTGTTGTCCTGTAAAACAAGAATAATCACCCTCAGTCATTGCAAAAACAGTTTCATGTGAGCTGTGGGTCAGTAGATTTAAAATAAAGTAACAAATCAACAGAGGAATTTTTGCCTATGCCCTTCTTGGCCACCTGGGCACACACTGGCTCATACTCGGCTGGCTGTTGACCAACACACCCAGGTCCTTTTTTTGTTGGGCAGCTTTCAAGCCACTCTGCCCCAAGCCTGTGGGCTTGTTTTGACACTTGGACTTGTTGAACCTCACACCATTGACCTTGTCCCATTGATGCATCCTCTCCAGATCACTCTGTAGAGCCTCCCTGCCCTCAAGCAGGTTGCACAACTTGATGTCATCTGCAATCTTGCTGAGGGTGCCCTCAATCTCATCCAGATCATTGATAAAGATGTTAAGCACAACCCTCATAAGCATGTGAAGAATCTAAATGTTTTTCATTGACAAGAAAAGCTGGCAATTGTTCTGTCAAGGTTTTGCACAGAACTAGCCTGCTGGTAATGCTGCTTTTATTGTGTCACCTGTGACTCTCAAGATTTTTCTTGCCTTGAAAGGTGTGGATCCCTGAGCAGTCCTTGGCTCTGGAGTTACATGTGACTGCTGAAGTGATTGGTGAACGTGGCTGCAGATGAAAAGTAGGGGACAGGAGTTTTGTGGTATTTTCTCCCAATTTTTGTTGAGTAGTGGAAATTAATAAGTTGCTGCACTAGAATCTGTTACACACTGAAGCAAGCACTGTACTAAGTAACAAGGATGGAATGGAGAGAAGGGACATCTCAAAGCAGGGTGTGTGCTACGAATTTGCCATCTCCTGTGGTATCAGTCTTCAGAACTTTGTCTCTAGGTTTCCTAGGGGTGAATGGTTTTGAAGAGATGTTACTGATGGTCTCAGAAATGCTGTGGTTCAGTATTCTTCTATTCAACAAAAGTAGTTCCTTAAATAAGTTAGATGACAGTTTAAGATCCTTGGCTGGTCCTATAGAGGATGAAAGAACCACTTTGACTCTCAAAATGTAGATCCCTAGTGGTCTGTTCGCTGTCTCTGTGTTTGGACATCTACTGCCTGTGGATGCCAAACACTGATATCAGAGGTTCCTGGTGCTTTGTGTTCTCAGCACTTGGGTGCTGGCAGCACTGATGGACCAAGTGTCTCTCCTGACCTCGGTGCTGCTGGGATTTATGGAATAAACATTTCACTCCATCAGCCCTGGGGAGCGATGGGTGAAGCCTGCTAGTGTGGGGGTGAGCAGAAGGAAATTTATTTTTCTGCAGGGTGTTACCTGATGATCATATTTATTCCCTTCAGCAACTATTCAAAGTCCCTCCTTCCAGCCCTCCAGCTGGTGCCTCTCTGCAGTCCCCAGTTGATACTGGTGCAAAGCTCTAGCCTGGGGAATGCATCCAGCTGCAAAACAGCAAAGGGGAGAAAGGGAGGACCATTGCTTTCCAGCCCAGATGGAGCCCCAGAATCCTCACTGTGCAGCTGAGGCCAAGATGTGCCCCTGGGCTGGAAGGGACAATGTAGAGTGATGAGCAGAAGAGAGGGAGCAAATGGTGAAGCCACATCTGCCATCACAGGTCAAGCAAAGCTTTCTGTGCTTGAAAAGGGGCTTAGGTGTTCAAAGCTGTGTTGGGAGCTAGCAGCAGATAACAACTAGAAGCAGCCACAATTTCCTAACATCTCCAGCTGGACCATTTAAATTGTCTTCTTCTTGCCAGTGTGCCAGTCTTTTGACTCCTAGATGTGATCACCCCATGGTTAAGAGCTTTGAGCACACATCTGTGAGGAGCAGAGAAGCCCTGCCAGCGCTCCTGGAAGGTTTTACCCACCTATGTGTTAAAAGCACTTTTCAGGTTTCTGCCCTTTAAATTTTAATGCTCCAAACCCTGAGAATCAATTAGTCTAATAAATACTTTAACACCTCGGCTCTTTTAGGGTTGCTGTGGGACGAGCTCACAAAACGCTTTGGTTTTTCTGCGCTGCAGAGAAACTGCCAGGCAGGAGTTGGCAGAGAGCATCAGTATCTCTGTCAGCCTCCTCCAGTTGGCAGCAGCAGGAGATGGGCCTGCTGGAAAAGCTGCTGGAAAGCTGGAGGCTTGCAGAGAACCAGCTGCAGGGAAATCTCCGTTTGTCCCAAATGGGTACAGATCTGCCCCGTTTTCTGCTGGTCTGGGAACACAGGCTAATCATTTTTGAGTGACTTAACGAGGTCATTTGTTGCTGGTTGCCTCTGCAAAGCAGTGAGGAACTGGTGCTGTTTCTAAAATCAGCAATTTGCTGATTTAAAATATTAATGGATCCACTTAACGATTTTCTTTGCATCCAGGTCTGGAGTTGCTGCTCCCTTGCAGAGAATGATTTTTATGTTCCAGTTTTTCCTCACTATTTCTTTCCAGTCCAGCTTTCACATTTCTGGATCCTGCACCCACCCAAGAGAAAGAATATCCTCAGCTCAGCAAGGGATTAATATTTTTGATGAGATGTTTCTGACACAGGAGGTTCACAGATGTTCTTGCACAAGCCTTTTAAAGGACACTCGACATGTGGCGTCGCAAGAACACATTCAGCAAATTTTAGGTAAGCAAATTGACTTAATTTAATAAACTGCTTTTCATCAAACTAGACGGAGCCAAATCAAGGGCTGTGCCAAGAAAGTTATTTTTATGAGTGCAGTATAATTTGGTGCTTACTAAGCTATCTGGTTCACGTGGTGTTTTGGAGGGGATGAAGTAGAGCTGGTGATGTTGGGAGGTTTCCACCAGGAGCTCAGCAGGTTTGGTTGTCACAGAGCTACTCTGGGATGTAAAGAAGGGATTAATATTTTGCTGCACAACCCTGAAACTCAAATCCTACTTTGAAGTGAAATCCAAAGAGAGGTGAGCTGTTGTGTGCCAGCTTCGCTGCTTTCCATTTCATCAGCGATAAAAACCTGAGGGGGGCTGGAGTAGGAAGTTCTCCCAGCCCCAGAAGGCGTCCCAGGACTCTGCTTCCAGTCTCACAGTAACTTCTGGGGTTTCTAACAAGGGGAACCATTCACTGCCTTACATTCACAAGCACAGTGCTTTGAGTGAATGCTTTGGCACATGCAGAGCTCTTCTTTCAAAAGCCCATATTCAAGACAGATTTCAACATTTCTGGACAGCAAGTCATCTCTCTGCTTCCCCAAAGACCCAGAACCACAAAAGTCGGGTGCTTTTTATAATTAAGTGTGACTTCTCCAAAGAGAGATGACTGCACCACGAGAAAGGAATCTTTTTTTTTTGCCAGAAATTGCCTTCCTATATCACTTTCTCTACTGAAGGATGTGTGTGGGATTCGGGATGTGCTGGATCTTCACTGTGAGGCTTGCATGAGATTTTATAGATCATGTGCTTTTGATTATTGTCTGACACAGAGCCCGTCAGGCAGCTCACAGATAACCTTGATTCCCACAGTAGTTACCCAAATGACCTTTAAATGACTTGGTCAAAGAAAAAAATCCCAGTTATAGCTTTTCTCCTCACCTCAACCCCCCAAAGAGTTGCATGAAGATCAGATTTCTTTAAGAGATACAGGAATAAGACTTTGTTTATATTCCCCTTATTTACATTACAGCAATTGCTTAATAGGTCCTGCTGGGTCTGGGTAGATAGCACCTTCCCAGTGTGACCTACAGCTTACTGGGCTGCCAGAATGACAGCTTCACACTGAACTGTGGTGGCAGGTCCTTAGCATGGATCTTTTCTTGGAGCGAGGCATCCTCAAGCCCTTTATTTCACTGCCCTATCACTTCCACTTTCATTACCCAGCACGTCTTGTTAGGTAGGGTTTAATAAGTCCTTCATGATGTTATGTGAAGTAATCAGCCAGACCCACACCAGATGTCACTGCTTCAGCCACTGGAATAAGAGTTTTGTTAGCAAAGTAAGATAGAAATTAAATTAATTTTGAAACATTAGCATTTGGTTGTGAGAGTATCTGCCTGCTAAGTTGATTTTATGATTCTTAATATATATAGCCCTTAGACCATGCCATCATTTCCTGGTTGCTGAAGTGATACATTTTTTCTTTATAGTCATGTGGGGCTTGTTAAAAAGGATTTTTTATTTTATTATCTTAAAGTTAAAAGTATATTCTTATTCAATTTGATTATTCTTAAAGTTTAGCAACTCTGACAAAAGGAAAAAAACTTCTAAAAGGAATTTCTTTTAAAAAATCACAGAATCATGGAACAGTGGTGGTTGGAAGGGACTTCTGGAGATCATCTTGTCCAAACCCACTGCCAAAGCAGGTTTACCCAGAGGAAGTTGCCCAGGATCATGTCCAGGAGGGTTTGGAATCTCTCCAGAGAAGGAGACTCCACAACCTCTCTGGGCAGCCTGGGCCAGGGTTTCAACACCCTCATGGTAAGTAAGTTTTTCCTTATGCTGATGTGGAACTTCGTGGGTTCTAGTTTGTGCCCATTGCCCCTTCTCCTGTCACTGGGCACCACTGACAAGAGTCTGGCCCCATCCTCTTGCCCCCACCCTTTAGCTATTGATCAGCATTGATCAGATCCCCTCTCAGCCTTCTCTTCTCCAGCTCAACAGCCCCAGGGCCCTCAGACTTTCCTTGGCACAGGGAAGTCCCTTAATCATCCTTGTAGTCCTCTGTTGGACTTTCTCCAATAGTTCCTTGTCTCTCTTGAACTGGGGAGCCCAGAACTGGACACAATACTCCAGACGTGACCTCACCAGGGCAGAGTAGAGGAGGAGGAGAATCTCCCTTGACCTGCTGGTCACACTCTTCTTAATGCACCCCAGGATACAATTGGCCTTCTTGGCTAAAAGAGCACACTGCTGGCTCAGACATCAAATCTAGCCACTTCAAAATAAATGAAACAACACTAACTAGTTGTCTTTCAATAACTGATATTATTTATTTATGTTTTTTTAAAGTGGTAGCTGAGATCAGTAAACAAGACATTGTAAGGTGAGCCCAGTTGTGGGGCTGAGCTGTCTAACAGCTCATCACTGTCAGAGGGGGAAGCTCCTCTCCCTTTACCCCATCCCCTTGCCTAGGGACAGCCTCATCTTCAGCCTTCCTCCAGTTCCCACACTCTTCAGATCCTTCACTGAGCTGGTTGAACTTGCTAACCTGGCAGGTTAGAGGGAACAGCTCCTGTGGGGTGAGTGACTGGTCTTGGGTAATGTCACACTTGAGCAAAGTGCTGCTGCAAGCCCAGGGATGCAGAGCTAGGGGCACCTCCTGTCCGAGCGTGGGTTACCACCAACCAAAGTGATGAGTCAAGGCTCTGCAAACAGCTCATATCCTCTGTGGCTCACCAGAGAGACCTCTAACACCAGAAGACTCCAGTTACATGACAGTGGGTTTGATTCCAGTTTTCCCATCTAATTGTTTGACTTCCTAACAACAGAAGTCTGGGGGGAAAAAAAAGCCAAACCAACCTTTTGACTATTGCTTCCTGTTTTCTGAGGCCAAATCCAGAACAACAGTTTGTGTAATGATGATGAACTGTTAAATAATATTGTCCTTTTCCCTAGGGACTCTGTCATAAAAATTGTAAACAATATTTTGTGAATAAAGTTGCTGGCCTGTCCCTCCCAGATGGCACGAATTAGTGGAGGGAGGTTTCTTGTGCTTCCTTTCCCCAGCCATCCACCCCTCCCTGGCTTTTGGATGTGCTGCCCTTGGATGGGGATGACTCAGCTGCTGGTGAATCACCTGCTGAAGTGTTAGAAGTGATAGCTTGGCTCCATCTCCTCCAGCAACAGAGGCAGGGGAGCAAGAAAATTGTCTTCTACAGCTGGGAGAACTTTCCTGCTTGCACATCTAGATTTGCTGCAATTAGAGGTGGTTGCACAGATTTTACTGTGGCTTCAACAATCTCTGTTGGGATCTCGCTTCATAAAAGCTTCCTTGTCCAACTGCTTGTTCATGGTGGGGCTTTTCAGAGGCATTGCTGGAGGACTTTCTTGAGCAGAAAACCAGTTGGTGAATAGCTCACGTGCAATGTAACAGGAGAAATCCTGGTCAGGGATGTCTCACTGTTTTCCAGTTGGTGACTTGGAAAGCAATGAGATATTTCCAACCAGAGAGATTGTTCTGAAAAGAGATGGGATCTAGAAAAGCCTTCTGAAATCTTGCTATTTCAAGTTGCTCTTTTCTGGATTAGTGATGGTGGAGAAAGGACAAAAACTGAACACTGCATGGGAAACTTTGCCAGGCTCTACATCCCCATGGGATTGTACAAGTCCAGCCAGCTGCTAGGGATAAAAACATGGAGAACCTGTTGTCACTACATGAGCCTTTTGGACTATTTCTTTCAGTGTGGGTACCATCTTTTACTTAATAGTAAAAAAAAAAAAGTAGTGTATAAACCTGGTCTCAGCCTCTTACAAGCTAGAGGACACTGAGAAGATCATCTCCAAGTCTCTGCTGTGATCCTTGGCAAGAACCAGCATGCACTTTGTCCTCCACCTGCTGTGGTACTGAAGCTAAGCAGCAATAGTTCTGTGAATGGCTGAAGTTTGAAGCAAATAGAGTCCCAGCTTGTTACTCTGGCTGCCCACCATCAAGAAGGTAGAATTGAGTAAGTGCAGAGCAAAAAAATAAGCTCTATCTACAACAGTAATTGTTTTGCTGGGTGTTGTTTACTTTGGCCTCTTTGTTGTGTGGCTTAATAGATTTCTGGGGACTTGCTCCATCCTCAAGAAAAGCACATCTTCAGCTCTCCTCCCTACCCTGTGGAGAGCTGCACTATCAGGGTTCCTGTTCAGCTGGTTGGCTCATCCTTTCCCAACAGGTATTTCGTATCAGGATCCTCTGAGCCAAAACCCTCCTGCAAAACAGTGGTTACACAACGATGGTTAAATTCTCTGTCATGTAGGATAGAGAAAATGGTGCCAAAAAGGATTATTCAAAGTCATGTATCTGTAACTCCTCATTGTAGCCAAGCCAGAGGGTTCATCACCTGGCAGGACCAAGCTAAATGAGCAAGTGTATTTCTATCAATCCTTATTTTTGGAATGAGTCTGATTGTTATTAACATTTTTGTGGGGGAAGGTTTAAGGCTGTGGCAGAATTCCAATAGGAGTCACGTTTGCTCCTATAATCACACTCATGATCTCCATAAGCCTTCAAATTAGTCTTATGATAAGCCTGATGTTTGAGAAACAGATAGGAGATTTACCCAGAGGCATTCCTTCACATATTTTTCCATGATCATCCCACTTCTTTGAATATTAAACAATATTCCATTGTCTGGAATAGCAGACATTGGACTCAATGCTATTTGAAGTTCTTACACTCAGAGGTCACGTTCCAAAACATCACCACATGCAGAGAAATAAAGGCAAGAGCACACCAGCCTCAGTGGAAAGCCACTGCCAAGCACACCCAAACCTTAGAGCCAAACAAGAATTACCAGCATTGTACTGACTGCAATTGGCTTTTTTTTTTTTTGTCTTTCTACCTCAATTCATTTTCAAATCCTGAGCCATTTCAGTGTAGAAGGCTCCAGAATAATGAAGGTAACTATTTACCATTCTGTGAACTTTAGAATGAAGTTCAGCCTCATGTATATGTAGGTAAGCTCACAGGTTTTGGTTTTTTTTTCCTCACAAGGTAACACCTTTCATTAAGAGGGACCTTATTCAAGGGAGTACACTTTGTTTACAACTGATCCATTTCCTTAGTAGTCTTTAAAACACTAAGTCAATTTATAACTGCCCTTTCTCTATGCAGACAAAATACAAAGGTTCTTAATATTTTCCATCCAAGTCTCCTTTCAGTCCAACTTGGGAGTGGCAATAGGACGAGAGCCAAGGAATTTCCAGAAATCCTGAAGTGCTGGTAAGTCATTACTGACACAGTGCTGTGAATAGTTGGTTGATGAAAGTTAGATGTGGGACCATTCTGCCCTTGATTAGCAGCTAATCAGGTATTAGCTGATTATCAATGCATCCCAGCCAAAGTCAAAGCTTCTTGCTTGCTTACACAGTGGGGAAAGAAGAAGAGAAGAAGGGTGGTTACTTCCCCAGTTAGGAACAAGCACAATCTTTCAGCACTCCCTGACCTCAAATAGTCTCTGCAAGGGACTGTTTTCGTGACCACCTTTTCTGAGCCCCTTCCTCACCTCAAGTGATTCTCCATTTCCATGATCCTTTCCAGATCCTTTCTTTCTCTTAGGAAAAAAAAAACCCAAACCAACCAATAACTCAGGTGGAGAACATGGGTGGATACTGATGGTACGTGTTTGTGGCTTTGTTGGCTGCGATAGAGGAAGACAAAAAGCACAGGACAGGCACTCAGGGTGACAATAGTGCAGCAGCTCTTCTTTTTGATGGGAAAAATCCATTGTTTCCTTGTCATATTCTAAAAACATAATGGCAGAAGGGCTGGCTTTGGTCCTGGCTTGAGCTAGAACAGAACTAATTCTGCTCAGTGATTTTACTTCTCAGCTCAGTCTCTTCTCAGTAACTGCACTTGCTGAAGTTAAGGGCAGAGTTGAGCAGTGTCACTTCTAGCAGAGACAACGCTCCGTGTTTAGAGTTCCTGCCAAGGGTTGGTGTGTGCAGAAAGGCTCTTGCTTGTACTTGCTCCTGTGCAGACCAAGGTCACTGCTCAATCTTGTGTGACATGTTGGGGGTGCAGAAATTAAGATGTGGCACCTGTGGGGAGGAGCAGACAGGACAGGTGATCCCTGTATGTATTTCTATATATCCCATTTTACTATTATTATTTTCATTAAAGCTGCTTTACTTTTTAATTTTGTATCAGACATATTAAAAACTTGACTGGACACAGTACTGAGCAACCTGCTCTAATTGACTTTACTCTGAGCAGACATCCCTTCCAAGCTCAATGATTCTGTGAAGTTGTAAAATCCCTCTGGAGATGTACTTCTCTGGCACAGATTATCAGGTAAGATCCTCCCAGTGGTGTGAGAAACCTGAACCTGCTGAGAATTCACAAGCCCCACAGCCAGACTCATTGCTTCCAGTTTCCCCTCAGTAGAAGAACATGGTCACAGTTAAGAATGAAAAGCTACTTGCTCTCACAAAAGCTGGAGTTTGATACATACTATTCACATGTCTAATCCACTCCTCTCCTCCTTTGCTCTAGAATCCTGTACCCCTAGAATGTCAAAGCTAGGAGGAAAAATGTGCTGTTAGTCTGAAAAGGTGGAGTCTGCAAGACAGATACACCACAGAGTTATAAGTGGTTGACTTTGTGGGCAGTGCAGTGTACCTACAGTCAGCACATTTAGGTTTTTAATTAGTAACCTTCCTTTGCTGAAGAGTGCTGTGAAATGAGCAGAGTTTCTGAGGTAGAAAAGCTGCAGATCTGAAAGGAGAGCAAGGCAAATCTTTTCTTAATCAGTTTGAATTCTGTGTCTCATTAATGCATCATAAAGGTAAGATTACTTTTAACATACTTGTTTTACTCAGTGTTTCTTGCTCATAAGTAGTAAAGTAGTTGTGTGTAAACCTTTATCTGCTGGGAAACCACTACTTGTATAGACAAGGGAAATTAAGGTAGTTCCTAGGCCATCATGAGAAAAAATCCTCGTTAAAAATCACCCTTTTCTCCATCCTGTCCTTCAATTAATTGCATGCCAACGCATTTTAGTGTTAGTTTGCAAGTGTTAAATATAACATGAGGTGGGCTCAGCCAGCACATGCATAAATGACAGGCATTTCAGGTATAATCTTCCTTTTTCTTGGTTTGGATTTACTGAAAGTCAAAGGAGCTTTCAGCTTTTAAAGTAGCCACTGTCAAAAAAGGGCAAGGCCCCCTCAGTATGTGTCCCAAATAAATGGATAGTCCTGAGAATAAAGGGAAAGTAAAACAAGCCTCTGTAGACACAAGGCAACCTGCTGCCCATGCAATGCTATGGTTGTAATGATCCCAGTCACTCCAGTTCCAGCAGCTTCATTCCTTTCTGAAATAATCCTGAGAGAAGCTCTGATTATACAACATCATATCTGTGCTTTTAGTAGCTCATTGTCTTACTTGGCAAGATGATTGATAGCCCACTTAGACTGGCTGTCGTGCTTTGTAACTACAACTTTATTCTGCTGAGGAGGTGAAAATTTAAAATTGTTCTTAAAATATTGCACTTCGAAGACACAGAGCCTTCTACTACAAAGTTGCAGTCATAGTATTATCTTTTAAAATAAGACAAGTGATTAACAGCATAAATACATAATTTACATCCTTCCCTCTCCCCACCCTCAGATCCAGTCATCTGTGAGTCCCACGATCACCATCCCCAAGAATTAACATACTTCATTGGGTTTGCACCAACATGGCACATATTTTCATTTCACAAAGCTTCCATTTGTACAAATTTGAATCTGTTGTTTCAGGAAACTCTCCAATGCCTCAGCTTACCAGGGAATGGTAACAGCACCAGCAGTACAGCCCCTCCTCATGGTTCAGTGAATGGCAGTGAGAAGTCAGGTCCAGGAGAGGCTTTCCTGGCCCCCTGCCAGGCACGTGGTTTCTTGGTCCCTTCTCCCCCCAGAGTTGCCAAATTACTAGTTTGTGATGCAGGCTCATAGTTAAGGCATTATAAGAGGCATGACCAAAGGAACTACTTTCGATTAATGTATTTCCATAATGAGGTGAAAAGAAACCAGTTCAATGGATTAAAAAACCCAAATAGCTTGAGTGAAAGCTGTTGATTAAGTCAAATAAAAAGCAATTTCCTTACAAACTGTTACTAATGAGAAGTGAGGCACCTTAAGTTCACAGCTGCTAGAGGAGCTGCCATTGCCCACCACCACTTTTGACAAGTCCACTTTAGAGCTGCTGTTCTCTGAATTTTGCACTTTTCAGTCCTTCTTTGATCGACCTTTGAAGGCATCCATTGTACGGGGGACTCCCATATAATCCTGAACGGCAACAGTTGTCTTCACTGACATGATACTGGAAGGTGAGAGAATTGAAGAGAAAAAAACAAAACAGACATCAGAATTGTGCAGTTTTATCACAGACTCAGTTTTACCTGGCTAATGCTGGCCAAGACAGTATAGTCTCTAGAATATAGTAACACCAGTCCCCTCAAAATACCTGTTACACTCATTGACAGCCTGAGTTACTAGATCAATTCCCCAACTTCATGAAAATTCAACAAGTAGAAGCCTGCTTTGCACTTTTAGTCAAACATACTGAAACATCCCTGGATAGAAGAGAGAGGAAAAGAAGGCAAAGGTGTAACTCACTGTTTCAAAGCAATAAAAAAGTAAAGACTTCGTGGTATGAGCAGGATTTCTTGGTCCCGACGCACAGCAGTGACTATCTTCTCAGCCACATATTCTGGCTCCAGACCAGGAAGGACAGTTGGCCACCTGGAAGAGAAGACATCTCTTAATACCAATTGCTTTGGATTCACATTTTACTCAGAATAAGTCTCCAGTTTGCAGTTATTCAGCCAAAAGAAGAAATAAATACCACAAATCCCAACAACAAAACCTGCACTATGTTAGAGAGTGAGTGACCATTGGTATTTTTCCTCTGCACTGTCCTCTTATTAAGACACACTTGGCTTTTATTTGGGTCCCAAATGTTGTCATTATACAAGGACACTGAGCAAAGCTGTGCCACTGATTTCAGGAGGGGAATGAGGGTTTAGAAACCAGGGGGGACAACTGGAGTATCTGGCTTCTGCAGACGAAAGGACACTAAATACATTTCAGGTTTCAGCTTAAATGAATAATAAAGGACAAAGGGCTTTGCCATTTGGGTTGTGCAGTCGCTGGATAGCCCCATTAACACCCACCTGAGGCCCCACAAATGCCACAAGCAGAGAAAAGCCCAGCTCTTGATTTTCCTGAAGGAAATAGGAGTAGGTAACAAGCTACGTGTGCAAGCTGCATAAAACCCTCCCAAAGGTGTACTCACTTGGTTACATAGCCATCAAACATCCCTGTGTTAATGAAGAAAGGACACACAATTGTGGTTTTAACACCGGTTTTTCCCAGATCTCTCATCTCTAAGGCAATTGACTCTGCGAAACCAACTGCTCCAAATTTACTTGCACAGTAATCTGTAAAAGAAACAAAACATTTTTGTTTACTAATATGACTGCACTAAACTGGTTCAGTGAGTCCTGTCCCTGACCATGTACACAGGAGCAGTAAGTTTTGGACACAGAACAGGGACAAAACTATGCTCTAGTAAGTAAACTAATTAGCCACAGGCTGGTTGGTTGGGGTTTTTTTTGCAGTATACAACAGCAGCACTATAGTATAGAAATGATACATACACAGTACCTGCAGGAAATTACTGTCCAATAATAAAATCCTTTACAACAGAGTAGGAACTGTTCTCAGGATTAGGCTACTAATAAAATTTGCCTTTGATGTGATCTGCTCCTTCACTTTCCCTCTAAGTTAACTGTTGTTCTAGTCTGGCAGACAGAGTTTCTCATCACATCCCTGTTATCACCTTTCCACTCTCTACTGAAGAGCAGCAAATGAAATGCTCTTCTCATACCAGACCCTATCTTTGAATCCACACACTAGCTTCTTATGCATAAAACTCAAACTTTCAACACTCTCTAGTGTGGTTTCAATTTGTTTTCACTGTCCCTGCCTTGAAGCTAGGGGTTTTTTTTAATGTTACATCACCTTATTTCATTTTTCTCTGCCTTTGCATACATTTTCCAGAAACACCTTTTGAGTTTGCCCTAATCTCAACACTTTTTTCCATGGCTATAAGGGTCCTTTTGAATGAATGGCTGAGAGAATGCAAAATGAGATGTCACACCTCTGCCTCTGTAGCACCTCTGGATTTTAGGAGTTCTTTGAGTTAGGGGACTCTGCTTAGCTTGAGAACATGCTTGGGGGGAAAAAAAATAAAATAGCATCTTCCCCACCAAATACCAACAGGTTAACTCTGGAAACAGAGCTTCAATGTTGCTGAAGTTCCATATTGCTCCTTTAATATTATAAATTATATATATATATATACACACTACATATATACAATATTTATAAATTATACATATATATAATATTTATAAATTATATATATAATATGTATAATATTATTATAAATAATATAATATCATTTAAACATTCCTTTAATTGCCTTGGCAGAAAAATCTGTTTCACAGCACTGCTGAGCATCTGCAAAACCCTTTTGAAAGGAATCATCTATTTAGGGTCAGCTGGTTTACAGGCGAAGACCCAGAAACTAAAAATTAGGGGTTTTTTTCATGAGTACTGATTGCAGAGTTTCAATGGAACTGTTTGTTTAAGTGAACCTGAGCTTTAGCACAGTACCTGAAAGACGATTGACTCCATTCAGTCCTGCTACACTTGCAACACTAACCAAGTGCCCATGGTTAGAGGCCATCATGGCTGGGAGGAAGGCTTTGTAAGTCTGCAACACAAGGCAGAGTTGCCATGAAACATGTTTCTAAGCAAGCTACCTGCTAGAATTATTTTGAAGGTGGTGTTTTAAAAGAATTTCTCCCTACTGTTTAAATAAGCTTTCCCTCCCAGAAAAAAAACCCAACTAGGAATATGTTGTTTGAACTCTAAGCTGGGACCTCCCAGGCCCCACCAGTAGCACTTTCTCAACACCCAGGACAGGTGGTAACTGCTGAAAGTTAAGGACATAGCTTCAGATAGTCACTAAGCTTCTTTCAGCCTAAAGCTCAGCACTGAATGCTTCAAATGAGAACTGAGTGTTGACTGCAAATTCTCTAAAATGGCAAAAAAAATATTTTCATGTTTTCCTTCTATTAAATTCATTTAATCTTTGTGATTAAATGTATTTATGAAGAAACTGAAGCGTGTTTTAATATCCCCTTTGCAATTCTTCATGATAGGAACACCATATAGGTGACCTGCCTTCCCTGAAAGGAAGGAACAAGCATATTAAATTACCTATTTAGGACAAAAAGCCCCACTTATTATTAAAAGCACTATCTGAATACATGGTGTTTCTTACTGGAACTATCCCAACCACAAAGCAGCTAGGCCACTAAACACAAGAACACTTCTCTGTTACTAGAGCAGAAGCTTTTACCCTAGACCTGCTTTGTGCAAGTTAATATTGTAGGATTATAACATATGACTAGCTTCAGAATTTAGCAGATGGTAAACTTCAGTTCAGAAAATTTCTAAATATAAAGCAGTTTTGCTTCCACCTACCCACCCCAGAAGTTCCCAGGGGATCCATTCTTCCACCCTTTTTATTTTACAGCCTCCCAGGCATAGAAAGTAATTCCTTGTCTCTGTCCTGACTGAATTTCCAAGGAGCTACATATCCTTGCATATTCCCCCCAACTCCAAAAGGAGATATTAACACTGAAAACATACTAAAAGGCTGTTTTAGTAGGTATAGATGAAGTACAGGTATTACCCAGAAGTGTGCCAACACGTTCACTTCCATGGTTTTTTCCATCAGTGAATCTGGACAATCAAGAAACCTCTTCCCAGTTACAACGCCAGCGTTGTTGATGAGGATGCTAACATCACCAACTTCTTTTTTCACCTAAAACAAAAAGCCTCAAGATATTATGCAATTAACACAAAACATGCTTTGTAGTCAATACAAAACGTGCTTTCCAAGTTTTATGTCTCAAAAGGTAAGAAATAGAAATATTGCTCATTTCAACTAAGTGGAACTTATTATGCTTGTTATGAATCCAAACAACTCAGGTTCTTGCATGTTCTCACTAGAATTCTTATAAGAAGGGTCCCAGAAAATGTTGGCTAAAGAATAACATGTACACACTTAGTTCAGTGAGAGGAAGCACAGTCCTTAATTTAGCTCCAGATTCAGAACCTTCATGAACGTGTTCACTTGAGGGAACAACTATAGGCGAGCTGACATCAAGCTATTGTGTAAGGTCTCAGGAGGAAAATGAAAATATTTAATGTAATATTTGAAGTACAGCTCATTGAGCTATCTGGGAAAAAGGAAATTAATATGTTGTGTGTTGTTTAATTTGTGATTTTTAGATTGACTGCCAAACACCTGCTTTCCAGTAGCTTTGGTGAACCATATTGGTTTTATACCCTCTTGTCATGGAGTGCAGATCCCAGAAACTCATTTCTTACCAGTGTTTCCTTTACTAGGAGCCCACAGTGACTGAGGAAAGCACAAGCACATCAGGTAAGCTCACCTGTGTCATAGAATGAAAGGATCATTTACACCTACCCTTTATTCTAGCTTAAATTCCTCACCTTCCTTAAACTTGTTCCCATCTTTTCCATATTTGTTAACTAAGGGTTTAAAAAAACCCAGAAAGCAGCCTTGGAAGGATGATACAGAACAGCTTTTATAATAAATTCATTAATTTTACAATCAATTCATCAGCCAGAGCTCCTCTCCACCTTGATCATCACTCATCCTTGTCTATTCCTCTCTCAAAAAGTTGTCACGTAACAACTGAAATATTTCTGAAGCCACATGATCTCCACAAGCAGCTGTAGACAAGTTGTTCTAGTCACCAACCTCAGCATGTACTCTCATCACAAGGTACAAATAGTACCTATCAGAGACATCAATGGAATCATTAGTAAATGATGTGTTCATATGGCCTCATGTCAGATGAGCTACCAATTCTAGAAGCCTGGATCAGCACCCTAAATCCACCCTTTGGGGCAAATAAATACCCAAATAAGTGGTCACAAACAAAAGACAGACAGAGGCGGGGATGTGGTACATACAGATTAAAATTTGAGGACTGGGGCATTCCGGTTGGATGGGAGAAGGGAAATAAAAATAAAACCCTGATCAGCCCATTTCTAACTAGTGGCAAAAAACTGAACAACCTTCTCCTTTGCCACCTGTCTCTGCTCAGTCTTCCAAAATAGATCCACTTTGGATGGAATTCAAAGCAGATTCCAGAACCTTCTTGCAACCCAGACAAATAATTCAATAATTCCAGCTTTCCAACACCTCTCTTTGTTTATGCTGCTTGCCTACTAATTAGATGTGGCAGCTCTTTCCTCAGCAAACTGACTGGATAAATTTCCTTCTCTCGTAGAATCATAGAATGGTTTGGGTTGGAAGGAACCTCAAAGATCATCTAGTTCCAACCCCCCTGCCATGGCAGGTCCCACTAGACCAGGTTGCTCAAGAACTCATCCAACCTGGCCTCTCAGGTCTCCCCTGTGCATCACAGAGCTAAGACACTCAACCCAGGCTTCCACACTCTACTCTGAGGCCAAGTCCAGAAGACCTTTACCAAGCCAGCTTCTGGGGAGAGGGATAATGTCAACTTTCCAGAGCTCTAAACCTCTCCATTTGTACAGCACAGGAGATTATCTTCCAGGTGTTTGTTTTAGGTCTAGGCAATGCAAAACATCATGCAAACAGCTGATCTGGTTAAACCCCTTTTTCAGCTATAAACGTTATTCCCTCTTTGATTCTGCATTTGCATTTCTGCTTTTGTATTGAAATTTAGTAGCAGGCAATTGCCACGATTCCCAACAAAGCCAGGCTAGATGTGGCCTTGAGCAACCTGGTCTAGTTGGAGGCGTCCCTGCCATGGCAGGGGGGCTGGAACTAGATGATCTTTGAGGTCCCTTCCAACCCAAACCATTCTATGATGATTCTGTGTTTTATAGGCAGCATGAAATATCATCAGGCCGCATTCCTTTTGGGGTTGGGTACTTCTGGAACAGGAGCATTTGAAATAAATTGTAAGCTATAGCTCTTGATCTTCATCTTGTTGGCACAGGAAAGGAACAAGGACACCACATGTGCAGGGCTTTGTGAGTTTCTTCCTGAAGCGACTCTTTTCTGGTTCCTGTGTGGCTGGTGAAGTGCCAGAAGCAGGTATGTAAGGTTCATATACGTTTCATTTTGGCTTTGAGATTGTTTTACTGGGCACAAAGCTTTCAAGCATGCCCTGCCTGCATGAAGTGAGTTTGCTATCACCTTTACCTTGCTATAATCTGTGTCATTGCATGAAGCTGAAGCACCAGGGGGGAAATACAAAGCCTGAAATTGTGTTGCCCTATCTTGCAAAGCCTGATGCTGAACAGTACGAACCAAAGTCTATGAGACCATATTAAGTAGAAGGTGGCACCAAGCACTAATACTAAAGTCTTTTTGTCACTAATAAGATGGGACAGTTGTCAGTGTGTTCCTACATCAGTTGTCAGCAGGACATGATGTTTCTGAAGTAACAGGCACAGGGTATTTTCTTGTATGTGGATGAGCTGTTGGTGAACTGCTGACAGAAGCAGCAAATCATGCACCAAGACTCTTTTACCACTGCTTCCCTCCTGCCTACCTCTGGTTTTATCATCCCTAACCTGTCACACATCTACACCCTCTTCTCCTTTTAATGTGGCCAGAAAAGCTCTGCTACTGCTTTTCTCCATGGGACTGAAGTGCTGGCCCTTGAGTCATCAAAACCAAAGGTTGGTTTCCATCTTTTTCACTCATGTCCTTCACACTACAATACTCCCTCCTCCTCCACTCCCCTCAGCCCAGTTAGAGGCTTGGAGAAGTGGAGAGACACATGCAACCCCTCTGTCAGGATGGCAGATGTGCAGCTCAGCTGCTGTAATGGAGCTGCAAGGAGGACCAAGGGTGACCAGCACTCCCAGAACACAAACCCAGTAGTACCAGCATCTAACAAGCTGCAAGTCATGCACGAGCTTCACTCATCAGGAAGTTTGTTCCAGTCATTTCTGCACTGATAGAAAAACACAGAAGTTCCTCAAACAGCACCAAAGGACCAAAATATTATTTCAGCCAACAGAAGACAGTTGAATTTTTTTTTTTTTGTAAGAATTCATCCTCAGGCAAGCACTCACTGTGGAAACTTTCATGTCCAACAGTTAAGTTTAGCAACATTTTAAGCAAATGAAAACAGATTGTTATAATGGAAACTGTTGAGCAATTTTAGCTTTTGGCAATTCTACTGGTCTGCCTAAAATATCTAACCATGTGCTATGTTTACAAAGCTCTTCAGAAAGTAGGAAATATTTAAGACTTCAAGATACCTTTATTAGTTCTGATAAAGTGAGTCTGCAGAAATCTATTGGCAGCCATGGAATTATGTGAAAAATTGCCTAAGCAGTTAATCCTTTTTACAATGTATGGTCTTTAGGGTTTAGTTTTGGTAAAAAGCTGCCAAAACTTGAAACACTGCCTTAGCTTCAATAAATTGATTTTCTGCACTTGGCCAGCAAGTGCTTGCTCAGTAACTGAATGAATAAAGAGCCACCCCATTGAAAGGGGCTACTGAAAAAGAGAATCAGCTCTTTTTAAAGGAGCAGAGGTGCATAAGTCAGCCCTAAAAGTGTATTCTTGGAACAGGTAGTGTGTGCGATGCATTCTGAATGAATTAACTTTAATCTCTTGTTTTGAAGTCACTAAAACTTATCATACATCTCACACATGCTCATCTTAGAGTGATGCCAAAGGCACAAAGAAGATACTTTACCCGATCAGCCACTCTGTAGACATCCTGCCTTTTGCTGCAGTCACAGGTGTAAGAGTGCACTCTCCCTGAGCCATTCTCTCTGATCAGTCCACTGGTCTCCTTGAGCCCTTCTTCATTAATATCCCAGAGGACCACTGTGGCTCCAAGGCTGGCAAACTTCAATGCTAGAAGTCTTCCAATGCCACTTCCTGCTCCTGTTATCAGCACTATTTCACCACTAACACTCTTCTTCCTCCGAGGCACAATCAAGAACAGAAGTGACTCCAGAATATAATAAATAACAAGTCCGAGGACTTTCAGTGTTTCCAGGAAGAAGTTCATCTTGAGGTGATTTCTTCAGACACCTGAAGAAGAAAATGTTTACCAGAGATAATAAACCATAAAGAGAAAATGCAAACATCAATATTCCAAAACTGAAAAGCATTTTCAGATCCATCCTAAATATTTTTCTAGCCTGCTTCTGAGTGTTGTTCCAAAAAAATATATATAGGCTTACATGTGCACATCTGACCCATCTGTCCTGTGCCTGGGTCACCTCTAGGTTGCTCCCACTCTTCTCCAGAATGCAGCACACTATCAAGTTACCATTTGACAGAGGCAGGAACACCTGCCCTCATCTGCTTTAGAAAGTCCCCACCCCTCACATCATGGGTTTCCACCTCTGCTCTGACAGAACATGGACTCAAAAATTAGATTTAAAAAAAGTGATAGTTGTCCCTTGAGCATCTGTAGCAGAAATGTGTGGCACCTACAAATTAGAGCTTGTGGCTTGATCCAGCAACTTTAGTGCTCACCAGCTACTGCTTCAGGTCAGGACAAATTCTCCTTTTCGGACCAGGACTTCTTTGCTTTGTAGGCACACCTTGTCATCAAGGAATCACATGCAGACCAAGTCACAGTCCTAACGTGCTGAACAGCTGCCAGCACTGGGAGCTTCAGAATACAATAGGCTTATAAATCACCTAAACATCAGGTAAATTGCTGGCTGTCAGGACTGGCTTTTCAACTACCAGCACTGCCATTATGGAGGAGAACCTGCTTCTGCAAACAGTGTTTTGTTTAGGAACGAGCTGTGAAGCTGTTGACTTTCTTCTCTTCACCTCCTACATTAAGCAAATGTCATGGGCTTGAATCACAGCATCTCCAGGTCCAGGTTTAACTTCTCAGTTGGTGCTCATCACAGTAACACTAACACAGAGCAGGAATTTGAGTCCTTGAAAGAATATTATTTATTTCCCAGTATACAAATGCTATGTGAGAAATGCAGCCTTGGTCAAAGCAGGTTTGAATCTTTAACTAAGGTCTGAAGGATTCATATCTTCCTTCTCAGCTCAAGGCAGAGCACGCTGGCACTTACACTTCAACCTTCAGCACTGCATGCCTGGATTGATTACATCTCTTAGGTAACGTTGCTATCTCTGAGGTAATCACGTTTGACAACTGCCAAGAGATAAGTTACCTAGATCTCTGCTACTCTGAGCAAAGTTCTTCAAATGTGGCATGTGGACACACACATGCTCCTGTGAGTCTCGTGTTTTGTACATGGGAAGCAAGGCCAGTCTAGACAGAGCAAGTCGTTTCAGAAAGTTTTCTGGCAGAAACATTAGGACATCTTAAAACTATTCCAATAACAGAAAAACATTCAAAAACTTGGCAGGTAGGGAAACAAGTAGCTGTAGAGCTACTATAGATATAAGCAAAACCAGAGCTATACAGGAAAAGTGTTATTAAATTTCATGTACAGCAAAAAACCAGCAAGTTTTTGGAAACGAGTTCTTTGCTCAGTCAAGAAGCAAGAAATCTTTAAAATAAGTGCAGTTACTGAATTAACTTTATAACATTAACTTAATGCACTCAGTGTAACACCCTCCATTTGCACGGAAGCAGGTTGGTATCTCTGGAGTAGATAAGGATGTTACAGTTAATCCCTACGGAAAAACAATTGCTTTCAATCTATAGTACACAATTTGACCTAAAAGCAGTTTAGAACTTATGTCAGTAATTTATTATTATTATTTTGAGGGCTGGTAGTGACAGGATGAGGGATAATGTCTTTAAACTGGAAGAGGGGAGATTTAGATTAGAAATTAGGAAGTTTTTCACTTTGAGGGTGGTGAGACACTGGCACAGGTTGCCCAGGGAGGTTGTAGATGCCCCAACACTGGAGGTGTTCAAGATCAGGTTGGATGGGGCTTTGAGCAACCTGGTCTAGTGGGAGGTGTCCCTGCCCATGGCAGGGGAGTTGGAACTAGACAACCTTTGAGGTCTCTTCCAACCCAAACAATTCTATGATTACATAAATTAATCAGGCATTAGGCTTACGCAGGACAAAGATCTTAGAGAAGTACTGACTTTCTCTTAGAGAAGTGGTTATTTTAGGCATATGGACCCCAGGAGACTCTGTTAGAACACCAACTCTGCATCCTCAATGAGACACTTAATTTCCACTGACTGTCTCCCACCTAACCCAGCTTTGACCGGGCCAAGAGTCCTTCATTCTTGCTGCACCAGTACTGCTAATTACACCTGCCACCATAACCAAGTGCACCCATACAGATGATTAAATTAGCCACCACGCTTGGCTGATTTTGGCTCCTCAAGCAAAGTGAGCAGGGATCTATTTACAGGTGAACTAACCAAGGGTACCTTTGGCACACATCTCAGCCTCCTTCTGATGCCACGTCTTGGTTTTTAACATGCCTACGCCCACACAGACCTCAGTGTGGAGGGTTTTTGTACTGCAGTGTCCTATCAAAGGTCTTATCAGACAGATTTCTTTCTAAGTGTAGACAACTTTGCCAGCACAACTCTGCCTTGGCTCTTGCAGGCCCTCCACGCTCTCAGAACATAAGGAGAGAACTGGGGCTGGTATCTGCAGCAAAAAGCACCTCTGCTCGCCCAAGGGGTTAAAGGTTGATCACGAAGCCACACGAGCTGAGCTTGGCCAGCATGACCTTGTTCGATGCATCTGGAGGGCTTAGACCCACCCCAAGAAGAGTGGTCCCGTAGCCAAGGCAGCCCAAGGGTGCTTCCTCACCACCTGGAAGGCTCCAGCCGAGCTCACCCTCGCTCGGCTCACCGGGTCTGCTCGCCCAGTTAGCACCATTAAACCCCAGCCGCCCCACGGGCAGCCCCCGCCGCGGCTCAGGCCCAGCCTCCCCGGGACCCGCCGCTCCCCCCACCCCAAGAGCGGGACCAGCCCTCGCAGGGGCCAGAGGAGGCGGCTGGAAACGCGGCTCCCCGGCCACGCTCCCCGCCCAGCCCGTAACCCCCGCGGCCGTGGGGTACCTCCGGCAGCCGGGCTGAAGGACGGAGAGGGCTCCAGGACGGACGAGGAGCAGGCCGAGGGAAGTGCTAGGGCGGGCCGGCCCGGCCTTTATACCGGCAGCCCGGATGCCCGGGGGCGGGGCGGCGGGAAGGCGGGTCGGGGACTGCCCGGGACTGGAGGTGGGGTGAGCTCCGGCCCGGCTGGGTCCGGCCCGCCCCTGTTGGATCCTTGGTGAGGACGCAGGCAGGGCGGCGGGTTCTGAGGCAGGAGCAGCTTGTTGGGCCGGGTCTCCCCTCCACTTTCCCTTCGTGTTTGTTTAAAATTAAGTATTTATAATGTGCTCTTGATTTTTAATAACTTCTGTTGGAGAGGTGATCGGCAAAGACATCGGCAGCAGAGCTGAAGAGTCATTATCCCGCTCTGCTCTGGGGTCAGGTTTGGTCCCAGCTATACAAAAAAGATGTGGAGAGGGTCCAGAGAAGGGCCACAAAGGTGATCCAAGGACTGAGGAAAGGCAGAGAACTGGGTTTGCTCAGCCCAGAGAAAAGAAGGCTCAGGGGAGACCTTACCACTGTGTGCCAGTATTTAAAGGGCGGTGACAAAGAGGATGGAGACCCTTTTTTTACAAGGAATCACATGGAGAAGATGACAGGTAATGGGTACAAGTTACTTCTGGGGAGATTCCGACTGGACACGAGGAAACTTTTTCACAGTCATTGGAATAATCTCCCCGGGGAAGTGGTGAAGACCCCAGCATTGGACACGTTTAAGGTTCAGCTGGACAGGGTGCTGGGCCAGCTTGTCTAGACCGTGTTTTTGCCAAGAAAAGTTGGACCAGATGATTTCTGAGGTCCTTTCCAACCTGGTACTCCATGATTCTGTGACTGGGAGGAGGTGGATTTTGTGTGTCTGGAGTAGGGCTGATGCAGGAATTAACCTAGGTGGGCTGGGGAGGAGCAGAGAAATGGGTGTGGTTGCTGGAAGGATGGAACTGAGGGAGAAGATGGCATGGATTTTGGCTTCAGAGGAGGTCTGGATAAATCTGCTGGGCAGTATTGGGGTTCGAGACGTGTAGGATTTAGGGAAGTGTGTGTGAGGAATTCACTGCACTTGGAGTGGTGGTTGCTCCATGGAAAGAAGCCTGCACCTAAAGGTACGCCTGGTACGCAGTTTTGGGTCAGTGTCTAGGCTCAAGAGGTATTCATAGAAGAGAAATTTACTGCTGGATTAGAGTATTTTAGTGGGAGTTAACATATTATTGTGTTAATACAGTAAATTTCGGAGGCTAATGAGAGCCAAACAGTGACACAGATGAAATTTGAGGTCGGCTGCTCCTTTTTTTTTGTGGATTATATTGTTTACAGTGGCTCGCTTAAAACAAGGAAGTGTTACAAAGAAAAGAAGAAAACCCCATTCATTTCATTTTCAAAAAGGTTTAAATAAAATATGTACTTTGTAGTAACACTTGGAAATTAACGTTTAACATTGAGACTGACCTTATGATTGGAGTTGGAGGGTAGAAGGTGGGAGACCTGGCTCCTTTCCCCAGCTTGTACAAAGATTTCCTGCAAGTCATAAACTCGCTGAATAAAACTTGCTGAAGTAAAACTTCCCAAATATCCTGAGTTTTCTAGTTTGCATGATGTAAGGCTAAAATTAGCCTTAAGGTAAAGAAACCCTTTTTAAGGTTTTAAAACTAGTGTCTTCCACAGTGTGGGGTCAGAGAAGGCCCAAGTGGGATCATTACTCTCGATTCAAGTCCAGAAATGGAACAGCCCTAACTTGTATTAGACAGGGATGTCTCCCTCTTGCCACACATTATTTTTGGACTGGTTTGTGAGTGCTGGTGAAATCCCGGGAGCACAGAACAGGGACTGGTGTTGTTTGTGAGTTTTGTGTAACATTGTGCTGGATGTTTTCAAAGGAAATCGTGGTTGGTTGAGTCATAAGAATGAGTTTGAGGAACTCACTCTCCCTTTAGCTGTAGTACTTGTGCTGCTGATGATTTGTAGCTGGTTTTTATTGAGGGCAGTGCTGTATTTTGGCCTACTTTAATTTCCAGAAAGCTCTTGGCATTTGTTGTCAGGTAGGTATTGGCACTTCCAGTGGAACAGCGTAATCAGTAGCACACTAGATTGCTATTTATTCTGTGTAATCTGTGGTAGAGTCTTTACTACGCTGAGCTGACTTCACCACTGGGTAATCTTCATTATGGACGTGTCACAACAAATGAGGATAAAGCAAATAGAGAGTAAAGGTTGGTATGAGCTGGATAAATGCAACTGCAGGGTGACTTCAGAATAACAAAACACAACAACAGCCCAGCGTGCTGGTGGAGCTGTATTCTCTTAAAAGCTCCCTCTTATTTTTTCATTAATTTCTAACAGAGCACTCAAAATGTGATTAATATCTTGATATTAAAGCATTAATTACCCCCCACCTACCCTGGCTGTTAAAGTGGAATAGTGTGATATGCTTGTAAACAGCCTGATCTTTCTGCTTTCTTATAACTGGCAAGAAGTAGGAAGGCAATGCCACTGGTATATACACTATATACTGTGATTCATTCTATACACCTACAGTTAAAATTGTAGAATCCTAATAAGCTTTCAGGGGCAGTGTTCAGCTGCTTTAGCAGTTGCAGCCTACACAAACTTGGCCTTAGTCACATATTGCAACTTCCCAGAGAGGAGTGAGTTGTAGCTTGAAAATTGGGGCCTTGCTAATAGGGGTCAAATGTCTCCCGTGTTGCCTGTGAAGGAAGCAGAGTAAGCACCGCTTAGCCAGGATTCCTCAAAACGGACTTTTTATTCTTATTCCAGCAGAAGAAAACCATCAGGGGCAAAGGAGAGTCCAGTCAAAAGGAGGGATCATCATCCTAAGCACAGAAGCCTGAGCTGCATTCTGAACTTCAATTTCTCATACGCATTTCCATTGAGTCACATTCACCCTCTAAGGGGAGTTTGTTGAATTCCAGTTCCCTCTATCAGCAGACTGAAAATACAGAGATTTTGGAAGAGGCAAATGATTACCCACCAGTGCCCCCTGTGCTGTGTCTGGGCAGAGAGCCAAGCCCTGCTCAGCAAGGTCGAGACGTGCTGCGCTGACATCTGCTCAAGGTACTGACTAACTGCACAGCAAATAGACCCAGCAGCGTGGGGCACTGAGTCCCATGCTTCAGTCCCTGAAAATCAAATTAAGACAGGGACAAACTCTCATCAGAAGAGGAACATGCCAGCACTAGGTATCATCACGACGTAGCTGTTGGCTGCTCAGATCCCAGAGCTCACAGCTTGTCAAGTCTTGTTACAGTATGATGGTCGCTGTCAGGACCTGACACTTTGTCTTTTGTTCCATGAGTGTTTTACTGCAGTGGGATGAACCTCATCAGAACTTATGAGTAAAAACTCTGCAAGAAAATATTTGGGGTTTGCTTTTTCATCTGGGCCAGCTTGGTGATCAGATTTACCATGTGCCTGCACAGTGCAGAGGTTTGTGTGGGAAGAGGAGCAGAAGCTTGTGAAACCAGACTAAATTGGAGCTCCCATGGGCTCTGAAAGTGTGGAGTGGGCAGAAGCCTCTACTCTTGGCACAGGTAACATTATAGACAGGGGTGTGTCTGAAACCATCTTCTTTACCCAGGAGGGAATGCCTGTTATGTTAGTCCTCTAGTGCCAAAGTTGAATTAATCCCTGTGGATGTAGGTGACTGCATCAGCTCTTATGAGTGATTGGTGTTTGCTGATGCGAAAAGTGGTGTATACCCCTGAGTCATGGAAGCTGGTGCCCGTCTGTCATAGTAGGATTATGATGATGATGCTGTGAATGACTTAAACCCACATTTTCCACCTCCCCAGGAAGACGCATCAAATACCTGGTTAATTCTAGTGTGATATCGAAGTGTTAAAGCCTATACTCGGATATCAAATATATGTCCAAGTGGTGTTATGAATCAAGGCCTTGTCTAAGAGTGTCATGTTTCTGATCCCTCCATTAGGATTTTATTTGCAAATGTACAAGCTCCAGCTTTGATGCACCAAGAGCACAGATAATGAGTTGTCTGCCATAGTCAGCTGCAAAGGGATTGCTACTGGGTAGCTCTGCTCGCTGTCTTTGTGTGCTCCCCTATGTGTTCGTTGTATATGTTCCTCAGTAGCTCTGCTTTTAAGAGAACCTTCCTGTGGTGTAGGAGGAAGTGGCCCACAAGAGGTTTCTCTCTTTTCTACATAAAAAAAATATCTTTGTGAGTGGTTACTTGAGGAGTTTGGGCTAAAACTTCATTTACAACACAGATGTGTACAGCTTGTCAGGGAGAAGTTAAATAAAAGGTAATCCATAATAATGTAACTGAATAATAAACAGAGTGAGGCAGGTTCCTACCATTCGGGACTTGGAAAATTTTCTTTCTAATAAAAGGTAATGCAGGGTTTCTGGCATGGAAAAATTAGAGACACAGCAGGGAAGCAAAACTAGTAGAAGAGATCCGAGGTCTGCAGTGATGTCTGGGGAACGGGGCAGCAAGGCTGATAGCCAGCTAACAGAAAGAAAAGTTAGCAAGGTTTTAATTAATTGAGTGTATATGGAAGCAGCGGGTGGGAGAGTGTGTTCTAATAGAGGACTAAGCAGGGACTGGAGGAGAACATGGGGATGGGAACAGCAGGGTTTAACAAACCAAAGAATCGTTTAAACCTCTGTGCACTGGAGGGAAGACTCCAGGTGAGGCTGTGGTGAATACCTTATCTGGGCTTGCAGATGGGAAGCCACAGAATCCCAGCATGGTGGGGGTTGGACCTCTGAAGATCATCTAGTCCACCCCTTTGCCAGAGCAGGTTCACCTAGAGCAGGTTGCACAGGATGGCATCCAGGCAGGTTTTGGATGTCTCCAGAGATGGAGCCTGGCAGGTAGGAAGGGGCTGTAGGTGCAGATAAATGATAGGGGGAGAAGAAAACAAAGAAGTAAGGATTCTGTGCCAGCCCTAATCTTCATTTCTCTGCTTTTCCTTCTTTTCAAATTCTGTTGCTTTATGTTTTAGGTGGTAAATAGCCTGGGTGCAGAACTTCCAGCGTACTCTAATGCTCTCTCTCTCACGTGGCCACTAATTCTGAGTGTTCAGCTTCCTCCCATTCTTGTATCACTGTGAGCTACCATAAAAATAGGAAACTTGTTCTTTGCTCCCTGGTCCTTTCTTTACTTTGTGTTTTATAGGCCTCAGGGAGATGGGTGTTTCCAGCTCTGTGACGTCGTTTCTGGGTTACCAGCTGATGTGATTATTAAGCTTCAGGTTTTTTGGCTATGCTGAAGTAAAGTGCCTCTCAACATGAAGAATAGTACCCTGTGTCCCTCAAGGAAATTCTGGGAGAGCCAGAACATACATGTCTTGTGATGGTCGATTTTGGCTTGTTGTGTGTTTCTCAGGAGTTGAGATACTGTGTGAATTCACGAACATTGATCACAAAGTATTTACAGGAGTGTACTGGCTTGGACAAGGTTTCACTGCGTTCCCCTGGTTACTTCAGGAGAGCCTCAAACCACCTAAGTGATCCAGCTGGTATCTGAGGAACCAGAGATTCAATCATTTTTGCTTTGCCAGTTTTGGATCAAATTTAAATGTTGCTCTCCCACATCTGCAGACTTGGATTTCTGTGGTCCACTTAATAGTTTATTTTAAGCTGAACAGCTCCCCAGAAGAATTTTTTGCCTCCATTTGTTTGAAATGCATCCGCTGCATTTGTTAATACATTTTTTCCTTACAATAAACTGTTGTACTATTATATGTATGATTCATATTTTTAAAAGTCACTGTTGTCACACTTCAGCTCTGACTTTAATGCTTATACTTGGCTTGTGATGCATGAAACTGAGTGTCGTGTTGTTAGGTGACAAAGGACTGATGCATGTGATACTTTGAGTAGCCAGAGGAGATTTTGACTTTTGTGATGTAGTTTTTCTCTGTCAGACATCACCACGCTAAGCATGAAGCTTCACCCACAGAGGACCCTGTGAAATCAGCTCACTATTGCAGAGGGAGAATTTATTCCCCCTTTTCTTTTGGTTACTTTCAAATGCAGGATACGACCTTAGTGCTCACGTTAGTTCTTAACTATCTGAATATGAAGCAAGTTCCTTCTGTTTTCTGAAATGTCCATATTTCTTATTGCTCATTTAATTTCTGAAATATTCTTCTGTACTAGACTTGAAATCTATAAAGTGTTAATTCCACAGCTCAAAGCCAAACAAAACTATTTTTAAAAAGCTTCACTGTTACCCATTTAACTTCCTGTAGTTGAAGGATAGTTCCACTAACGTGATTTTCCTCAGCCTCCTTCCCTGAAAATTACACTTGGGCAAAACTTGACCACTGAACCTGGTTTTAGACCAGATTTTGTTTCAGGCTCTATCAGGCTGATCATTGTTTGCTTTCTAAACCCCAAATTATTGTCTCTGAATTCGGGAAAGGGCTCTGGGAGCATTGGGAAGATTGTCAGAGTCATGCCAAAGGTGGTAATAGTTTTTCAGGGAAAAAATGGATAAGAAAATAGAAAGCAATAATCACGAGTTATAAATGGAAGAAAAGAAACTGCCCTTTCCCTCAGCACCCTCTGTCCTGGAAGTCAGGCTGATTTCCCTGCTGCAAATCGTAACCCTCTTTATGAAGGTTGTTCATAAAACAAATACATGTCTATGAAAGTGTACTTATGAACCAATATTTCTGGTTTTCCCATTTTCAGGGATTCAGCAGTCAGCTTAGTGGTGTGCAAGCATCAGACATAAAGTGATTGTGGAGAATGTTTTTATTGTTCGGAGCAGCATTTCAAGAAAGAAGTGTTTTATTTTGGAAGGCTAAATTACACAGTGAATCTGACACAACTGATTCATGTGCCTCTTCAGTGCTGGCTGTAAAATAGTTCAAATGTGTCCAAGGCCAGGTTGGTCGGGGCTTTGAGCAACCTGGTCTAGTGGGAGGTGTCCCTGATATGGCAGGGGCTTGGAGCTAGATGATCTTTAAGGTGTCTTCCAATCCAAACCACTCTATGATTCTATGACTTCCAAAGCCACAGAAAACATTTCTGTGTTTAACAGTCTTGATGGATAAACAGAGCAAATACAGTTGATGTGCTCACACATTCCAGCTGCTTCTGAATAACTATGGAAATACTGCTTTTCTGCCTTTTGAGCTCTGGATAACGTGTGAATTTCCCTTAAAAAAGACCTTTTGTATGTAAAACATGCATGTTTTCAGTTTGTCCATAGTAGTATGTCACCCACATACAGTCTCAGGGTTTTATCTGCCTTTCCTTCCTTCATAGGCATTAAGAGAGTAGACACGTAATAATTATACTGTGCAGTCAGGGAAGGTGATGATTGAAGGTACCACTGCAGGGGAAAACGACATGGATATCTGTTGTATTGTAAACTGTGATCCATGGATTGTGTCATCTGTGGATCATGGGTAACAATGACAAAGGTAACTAAAAACATCATTGGGCTTAAATTTGCCATATGGGGACACAAAGTCCCATTGAAAAATTTCTAAGCATCTGCAAACTGAGATGGAAAATTTTATCAAAAAGGGAAGATCAGAAATAAAGGTGAGAAAAAGCTTCTCATCATGTTCAACAGAGGCCTCCATCCTTTTCTTTTTCTTTTTTTTTTTTTTTTGACAGGCCACCTAAACTTCTTGTAGAAAAACTGTTATCTGTTAACATTCTGATCAAAGCTTGTGCAGTGTTGCCCCAAAGGTTTTCAGTTAGAAGCCACCAAAACCAAACCTCAGCTTTGAAGATTCAGTTCTTATATTCACGTTGTCCTCATTTGTGTATTTGCCCTCCCATATATTTGTGGGTATGGTTTTGTTTCGCTTGTTCACAGTGATTTGATAGACTGTCTTTTCATGTTTGGCATAACGTTGGGTGAGAAAACAGTGGTCAGGAAGGTATTGCCAAAGAGATGGCCCACCTACCAACCTCATGTTCTGGGTCTTTTCCTAGAAAACACCAAAAAGCCAAGAGAAACAAAAGGATGAGGGATGTATCTGCTAATCTCAGCTCATGTAAGAAGGTGGTCAAGAAGGCCAACAGCATCCTGGCTTGTGTCAGAAATAATGTGGCCAGCAGGACTGTAGAAGTGGTTGTCTCTGTACTCAGCACTGGTGAGGCTGCATCTCAAATACTCTGTTCAGTTCTGGTCCCTCACTCCAAGAAGGACATTGAGAAGCTGGAGCATGTCCAAAAAAGGGCAACGAAGCTGGTGAAGGGTCTAGAGCACAAGTGTGGTGAGGAGCAACCTGGGGTTATTTAGCCTGGAGAAAAGGAGGCTCAGGGGAGACCTTCTTGCTCTCTACAACTCCCTGAAAGGAGGCTGGAGTGAGGTTGGGTTGGTCTCTTAAGTAAGAAGCAATAGGACAAGAGGAAATGGCCTCAAGTTGCGCCTGGGGAAGTTTAGGTTGGATATTAGGAAAAACTTATTTCCCAAAAGGATTGTGAGGCTCTGGAACAGGCTGCCCAGGGCAGTGGTGGAGTCCCCATCCCTGGAGGGATTTAAAAGCCGTGGAGATGTGGTGCTGACGGACGTGGTTTAGAAGTGACCTGGCAGTGCTGGGTTAACAGTTGGACTTGATCATCTTAAAGGTGTGTTCCAGCCAAAGCAATTCCATGGGAAGGGTCTGCTGCAGGTCTCCATGTAGGGGTGCACAACTTCAGTGACTGCTTCCCAGGGCCTGAACTTTGTGTGTGGAGCAAACACCCGTCAAGGCAGTCACAGCCATGGTCACCACAGTGCTCCAACAGCCGCTCCTCGCCAGGATGCCTGTGAACTGACTGCAGAGCTCATAAATTAAGTGAACGATTTTTAACACCGATCTCTGAAGCACCACAGCCCTCAAAAGGAAGGAGCCGCTTCCCCTGTAGCCACCTGGGAGCCATCTGGAAACCTCCTCCCTACGCGCTGCCGTTACTGGTCCCGGTAGGAACGGGGGCCGAGCAACCGCTCTTGGTATTTTTCACCCTGCTGGGCTTTCCCCTTTAGTCTGTACCTACCAAAAATAAACCCACCCCCTTCCTTCCTAGGGCGCACCGAGCCGTTGATGCTCCGGAAAAGCGGCGGAGCGGGGCTGAACCCGTCTCATCCCGCTGCCACACACCAACACCTCTCAACCCAGGACGCAACGAGCATCTATATTCTCTGCCACCGGCCCGGTTTTACCGGCGGCTGCAGGTGCCGCTGGGCACCGGGACGTAGCCGCAGATCCCCTCAGGAGAGGCCGTTGGCGCCCGCCTCCCTCCCGGCAGCCCCCGCGGCCGCCCCGCCGCCGTTCGCTGCCCGGGGCTGCCGGGAGATGTAGTGGCGGGAGGCGCCCGGCGGGGCTCGGCCGGGGCCGCAGGGGCCTGTGCGGGCTGAGGGCGGGCCGGGGCAGGGCTATGGCGGCCGCTGCTTCCCCCTCACCTCCCGCCTCTCCGCTCGCAGCCCCGCCGGCGGCTCTGCGAGGGCTGCGGGAGGTACTCGGGCCTCCTGTGCCACAAAATGGCACCTGCTGCTGGCTGGGAGCGGGCCGGGCTCCCAGCGCCCCTGTGTCAGCCATGGCAGCTGAGCAGCAAGAGGCAGCTGGTAGCAGAGCAAGGGTCCCGAAATGTCTTCTCTGAGCCAAGAGCTTGGGTCTGCGCCTGTGGTGGCATTGCCAGCTGTGGAATGAGCAGGTTTCCACTCCTGCCAGATTTCAGGGATCATAGAATGGTTTGAGTTGGAAGGGACTGCAAAGATTATCTAGTTCCAACCCCGCTGCCATGGCAGGAACACCTCCCACTAGACCAGGTTGCTCAAGGCCCCATCCAACCTGACCTTGAACGCCTCCAGGGATGGAGCATCCACAGCCCCCCTGGGCAACCTGTGCCAGTGTCTCACCACCCTCAGGGTAAAGAATTTCCTTCTAAAAGGAAATGTTACGAGCTGTATTACAACCAGACTTGCTTCTCCATGTTCTTCCATCTCTTCTTCCACATCTGTGATGCTTAAGGCTTAAATTACCCGTGATTCCCATCTTGTCTTTGAGTTTCCTGCAGCTTTCCTTTGGTGGTGTCCTGTTTTCCTCAACTCTTCTGGTATCAGAAACAGATCACAGTCCTTCCTCTTTCAGGAGAATCCCGAAGGATCTCCAGTTTGGAGATTCTTAGCCAATCCATGTTTACTACATGTTGTAATTCTACCAGTCATCCATCATCACCTTTTTGACATATGGCTGGATCTCATACACACCTTTTGATGGACATATTCTCAGCTCTTCTCACCTCTCCTTTTTCAGGCATTACTACCTTCAGCACTCCCAAAACTCAGCAGTTCTTCCTACACAGCAAGCTGACCACTGTTTTATTATTTCCCTCCTTTCTGTCCTCTTTTTTTTTTTTATTTCACCTCTTTAAATCTTAACAATTAATCCTTTACTCGCCAATGCCATTGCTAAAACGGTTATCTGTGTCTCAGTCATTCCCCAATGAGCTCAAAAGTCTAAGGAAAGACTTTCCACAGAGGAGATTGCCCAGACATTTGAATACCAGGACAATTAAATGTGTAGGAGATTATCACAGCACAGAATCAGTGAATCATGGGGGTTGTAAGGGATCTCTGGAGATCATCTCATCCAGCCCCCCTGCCAAAGCAGGTTCACCCAGAGCAGGTTGCCCTGGATCGTGTCCAGGCAGGTTTTGAAAGTCTCCAGAGGAGACTCCGCAACCTCTCTGGGCAGCCTGGGCCAGGCTCTGCCACCCTCACAGTAAAGAAGATTTTCCACATGTTCAGATGGAAATTCCTGTGTTTCAGTTTGTGCCAGTTGCCCCTTGTCCTGTCGCTGGGCACCACTGACAAGAGTCTGGCCCCTGCCCTTTAACTATTGATCAGCACTGATCAGATCCCTTCTCAGTCTCCTCCAGCTCAACAGCCCCAGGGCTCTCAGCCTTTCCTCATCACAGACATATATTTGTAATAGCACAGAGGAATTTCCTCTGTGTGTAATTTTAATATTATGGCTAAATCTCCTCTGACTGTGAAATCTTAAATGACAAACCTACGCAGTGAAGGGCATGTGGCTCCTTGAGCAGTTGAGCCAGCAGTTGTCTATCCTGAACAGCTGAGCTCAGCTCTAACACCCAGACTAATCATTCCTTCCACTGGAGCCATTACTTGTCTACATGTTCTCAGCATCTTGTCTCTGGTGTCCCTTTGTAGGAAGTCCCTGCACCAAATCTCCACTTTCATTTGTTTTCTCCTGTTTCTTCTTTATCAGTGTATCCTGTGAACTTCATCTTGCGTCTTCTGCCACCTCCTGCATAGGTGTAATGGTGCATCCCTTCATTTGCTTAAGACCTGTAGCAACCACAGTAAATGATACACACCAAGATATTTAATACGTAATAAAATAACACCTTAATCTGATTTATTACCAAGAAAAATGGGACCAATGTAATGAGGAAGTCCTGGGCTTTCGTATTTGTGCAATTAAGTGTGTGGAAAATGGAACAGGCAGGACTGTCATCATGCTGTGTTCGGTCTCACCTAACCTCACTACAGTTCCAGCTGCTGGTGACTGTCTCTCAAGGCCTGACAGCACTGGAGATGAGTAGAAGACATCAGAGATGAGGAGGATCAGCAGTAAAATACCAACTGGAGCTCGCTGTGGCCAGAAGTCAGAAAGCCACCTTAGATTTGAACCAGTCAGTGAATATTTGTTGCCTCATACAGGATAAGATAACTTTGTACCAGCAGTTGATAGGTTTATTTACCTCTTATAGGTCAATGTAGTTTACTAATAAAACATTTTCAATCACCTTGTACAGATACAGCTGCAAACTTTATACTGTTGTTAAAAGGAGTGAAGAAAGGTTCTTTTCCAAGGCCGTGTTCCTCTAGTCCTAAGCTTGTGTTCACCTACTGGAGTTTTGCATCTTCTTGGACATTGAGGTGTGCTAGGAAGGGAAAATTTTCTTCCTTTAAGGGTTTTCTTTCTGTTGGCGCTTGAAGTAAAATGTTAATTTTTAATTTAAACATGTGTTTGGCTCTGCCTCGTGCAATGGGCAGTAATCACTTGGAGTTGTCTTCTGGTATCCAGCTGTGTCCCCATCTTTAGATGGTGCTTCATTGGGGGATTAGAGGATTATCTGGAGCAGCTTGAGAGGGATGTTATTGGGGCGTGAAATGATCCACCCCATTTATGAGATCAAAAGAAGACAAGAGACATTCCATAAGGGATCAGGAAAGCCAAGTTTTAGACCATGTGTCAGTGGTGGACTCCTATGGTCCTGTAGGGGCTGCTGATGTATAGGGAAGAGGGGGTTTGGGGGGGTCTATGATGGGCCTGTGAAGGTATGACTTTGTGTGAAAGATATAATCTTCACAGGCAAAATATATTTATGTGAATTAAAGTGCAGTTGCTCAAAGAGAGCAGAACTCAGGTGGGTTTGGTGGGTATCTTAAGTAGTTATTGCCTGGCTTCAGAAGTCTGAGTGACACTCAGGGTTGGTATGTGATCCCAGCCTGATCCTCCCTCTCCCTGTACACCTCTCTGTAGTGGAACAGGGCTGATGGTCATACTTGGAAATAGCTAAAATATGTTAGAGCCTGTGAGAGAAACTAAAAATTTGGTCTAATTCTGCCATATCCTGAGACTGTACTGGGGACATCCATCTCCTTTCCACTTACCTGCTCACCTTTCCCCCAGATACATCATCCTTACACCAGGCAGCATTCCCAGCTCATCCTCTTTAATTCCCATGGAGTTGTTGCAAATAGCAAAGTCCATAGAATCACTAAGATTGGAAAAGAACTTTAAGATCATCAAGTCCAGCCATTATCTATCTCTACCAGACCCACTTCTGCACCCTATCCTTGAGCACCCTATCTAGATGGCTTTTAAATACATGCAGGGATGGTGATTCAACCACTTGTGTGATCCAACCACTTGTTGTAGGTGTATAAAAAGATGGTGCTTTTACAGCTCACGTTTTCTGTTGCTGGACACAGCACAGACACCAGTTTGGTTTGAGGTTCAGTAGTTCTGGATTACCTGAGGTACCTGATGTGTTGCATCTGGAGATGCTTCTTTATAAAGGGGTAATTAGCCTGATTGATTATTTTTCTTTGGAAAGGAAAGGGTGAGACTTTTCTCGTGTTCAGCATAGTGAATTTGCATCAAGATCAGATTGAAATGGAGGTTGCATTGCAGTAGGTGCATGACTGTGTTGATCAGGATAGGACAGTGTGTTGGGTGGAAGATGAGCCCAGGGCAGTGACTCCTGAGTAATTTATGCACAGCACAGGTATGTTAAATAGCTCGTGATTACTGTAGTCACTCAAATTATGTATAAACATATTGTGTATAAAATGCTCCAGGGAAGCAAGAAATATGAGGTCAATATTTTCTGGCAGCAGCTTCTGGAAGGAACAGAACCGAGACCCGTGATTGCTTGTGAGAGCTCTATCTCCTCATCTGTGGTGGAGAAAAAATTTATTTAAATATCATGAAAGTGGAATGTGCTGCAGTTTTGCCCTTCCCAGTCTGAGGGTTAAATTTGCATTTCCTTCCATGTCTCTCCAGCTAACATGAAAATAACTTCCATGTGTCACTTCTCCTCTCTTTAAAAATAGTTGGAGTTCCTTCTAAATTATGTTCAATATTCAGAACATACCCCCAAAATACAAATACCCCAAGCACTTGAATGTAGTTTTGATTTCTTCATTTCAATATGATCTTGAGAGTTAGAAGACCTACCCTGTTCTTTCTTCAGTGCTAAAGAACATCAGTCTCCCAATACACAACTGGTGTCTTAAGCTCCCAACACCTTCCTCAACATTACCTTTGATAAGTTATTTCACATGTGGTGCTGAGGGACGTGGCTTAGTGGTGACCTGGCAGTGCTGGGTTAACAGTTGGACTCCATGATCTTAAAGGTCTTTTCCAACCAGAATGATTCTGTGATTCTTGATTTTTGTTATGTAGACAAAGAAACGAGGAGTGAGGTGAAGTCCCTTCGTGGGGAGCACGTGAAAGCTGTTTTTTGGTGGAATCGAGACCCCAGGGCTCTCATGTCACAGGCCTGGTTTCTGACCATGATGACACATTGCTAACCAGGCTGTCTTTTGGCTGCCCTACTGGTAATCCAGTCAGGAATATTTGGCAGAAGGACATGGAAGTTACATTTCCATGCTTTTTGTGAAGAGTTATAGGAGAGAAGAGACTTGGACTGAGAGAAAGGCAGGAAGAATTGAGTCACTGCCTGCTCCAAGAGGCAGCCAATGCTTGGCCAGTCCAGTGCTATCTGGAGGGTCCTGTCAGTCTCCAGCCAAACCATCAGAAGCTACGGAGAGGAGACAACCAGGCTGTGAACTAAGTAGCCTGAGCTGGGCATACAAGGGTGGGCTGAAGGTATTGCAGGGTCCTGCCTTGGTGGGGAAGAGTTGGAAGAGTTGCACTGAGGAGCAGAAGGGATGCAGGAGAGAGGACAGAGGTGCCACAATGGTGCTGCTGGGGAGATGTAGGGCATTGTGCACCATCCATGAGCTGTGCTGCCTGTGGAACCATTGGGGAGCTCTGATTACCATTCAGAGAAGAAAACAAGGGTGGCAGAGAATAGTTCTGTCTCCTTTTGTGATGAAGCAGGATTGCAATGAAAGGTGCAAGATCCCATTTAGGGCCAATACAGCTTTGCAGGCTCTTTCCCCATGAATGTTTTTGTTTCTTTGAAGATGAGATTACTAGATTCTGACTGAGCTGTCTGTCTCCATGGCAGCAGAGCAGACTATGGAGGGGACAAATGCAGACCCAAGTTTTCATTTCGGCTAATGTTGTTTTCTTAGGACTTGCCTGCACTGGGACACTCAGGAATGTTAAAATGAAATAAACTCATGCACATATGCTAAGTTGTGGATGTGTGGATGCTCTCATTCATTGTAACTTAGGTCACCGTATCGTAGCCTGCTGTGAAATAGAACTGCCTTTCTTCTGAATGAAAATGTAATAAAGCCTCACTTATGTACATTGACTAGTTAATTTGTCTTGACTAGACGTTTCCCTTAGTGCCCCCGTGTAAACGAAGCCTTCAGTGAAGACAGCACTGAGGCCACATTGTTGGGCAACGAAGATCCCAAGCTTAGCTGAGAGTGGTGTTAGGATAGGATAGGACCAGACACCAGCTTCTCCTTGGGAAGCCCTTGTTAACACGACTCTAAAAATATCTGCTTCTTGATGCAAACAGTCACATCTATTATAGGACATTTCAATCTGCCTTTTTGAAGAAGTTTATAGTGAGGCAATTCCAGAAATATTTGGAGGCTTCATATTTCCTTGATCCTAGCCAAATTGGTTTCAGGCCTCATTATGGTAGGGAAACTATAAGACTGTCTGTCTTATTAGCTTACTGGCAATAGCCAAAGACTGAGTTTATGTATCAATTATCTACGAAAAATAGGGTCAGGAAGTTTGGGGAGATCCATGACAGACAAATATGCTTCCTGGGCAAATATGTTTCACAAATAAACTGGCACGTCTTTCACTGTAGAAGGTCACTGTGAAAATGACAACTGGCCTTGTCTTACAGGATTTATTGCATGATGGATGACAAGGTAGAATGAATATGGAGTCTCATCAAGGCAAAATATATTGTAGAGGTGACTCCACTAACTGGCAGAGCTCAGAATTTCCAATTTTGTGATAACGGGTAGATACGTGACTTTAAATATATCTTAAATACTTGCATTTAATTCTTTCTGCTCTTTGAAAACACAAAAAGCTGCAAATACATTGTCAGTGCTCACAGCTGTAGGTACTCTTGCCTACCCAGAAACTAAGAAATGTTTCCCACAAGAACAAGAAATAGGATCATTAAGATCTTCAATCAGTTAAGAATCCGTTTCACACTTTCCCTATCAAAAGAACCTCCCTCTCTTTATCTGAAAGGACATTCCCACAGGATGATGAGTATAGGTAACACCCTTGTTCCTAAGCTCCAGCTGACTGTGTGCCAAAAGCTAATTGAGATCTGAAGATGGAGATGTGGGAGAACAAGAGTCAGTAACAGCTCTTTGAAAGATCCAGAGCAGAAGACTCCAGGGATCTGCCACGTTTGTCAGCCCAGATGAGTATGTCTGTCTGGACCTGGATAATATGTCACATTCTCTGAAGAAAATGTTTCTCTAAGCCCTGAGGAATGTGAAATGAGAGGTACAGGGAGAATCAAGAAATGTATGGGTGGTAGCTCTAAGCCAGAGCAGAACTGTATGGATCTTGTGTGGTATGTTGGTTTTTTTCCCAAATCATTAGTTACACTCCAGAAATCAAATTAATTTTTTTCACCAACAGAAAAGGACTAATATTTAAAGGGATTAATACTTAACAAAGAGCTGATGCTGAAATGCTGAAAATAAGTGATCAAAACCAGGAGGTTCTAAGAACAGAAAAAATTGTTGCAATGAAAAAAGCAAAGCAGAATTAATAAAAAAGTGTAAAGAAATAAATTATACACTGAGGCCACCTACTGGGTATTGTTGAATTAGCAGAAGAAACAGTAGAAGAACTGAAAGAGTGAGTTGGCAAGAGTCCAGAACAAAGCCAGAGAACTGTCTTGCTCTTAGAAAAACAAAAGCAAACCAAGAAAAAAACCATCCACCAAAAATCCCGAGATAAACAAGGTATAAAATCTATGTTCTGGAAACTCCAAAGTTTTTTACTCTCAAAGAACTTTCAGAAAAAGAGGCTGAACTTTTTATGAGGCTTCATTTTTTTATGGCTATCGGTCATCCAAAGGGATGTTACAGTTTTTTTCCAATGATAACATTGTCCCTTGTGGTCTAATAAAAGCAACGTGGCTGAGCTGGTGCCAGGAGTAATGCCACTGCTTGGATCAGGGTTCTGCTGTCCTAGCTGGAAAGTCCATCTTCATCTTTCCTTCATAAAATCAAAGTAGATTGTCCTAAAAGAATCTCAAAGACAACTTCAAAATGATTCATTTGGATGCTTTAAACTAGTCCCATTCAAACCAAATAGTAGAGTTCATCCATGATGGTGTGTGAGGAAAAGTTTCCACAGCCCTTCCCTCTCTGGGTAAGAAAACTATTCTTCTACCACTTGTATCAATACAATCTCTAGCAATGAATTATCATAAATGTCTTATGGTAACACCAGGTTCTAAAGGAATCAGGAGCAGAATATCAAGGATTTGTCAGAGGAAGATTGTCCTTCATTTCAGTGAGGAAGGTGGCTTTAGGCTGATTTAGACACTAATATGTTGTGGGTAGCACTGTAGCAGGTGGAAGCCACATGAGGTCCTGCTGATGGTCCCCCAGTGGTGTCAAGGGCAGAGCTGCCTCCCCAGTCCTGCTCAATGAGCCCTGGTGCAGCTGGTTGGTAGGACAAGGACTTTGCATGCTGTGGGAGATCAAGGCATAGGAACGATGTGGTGCCCTGCTGTAAATGCATGAGAGATGGGCTTTGGTGTGTCAGAGGGTGTAGGAAGAGCAGGTTTTGATGTGTCAGAGGGTGTAGCAGGAGCAGGCAATGCTGTGTGGGGTTTGGCTCATCTGAGAGAAGTGGTTTTGGGTGGGATGAAAAGGTTGCCTTCCAGGCTGGCCCTCTGAGGGACTGTAGGAAGAACAGTCCCAGGCCAAGGCCTTCTGTTGTGATTGCCCCAGGTAGTGGTGTTGGAGGGAGCACAGTGTACCTCCTCCTTTCAGCCAGCATGCACAACTCAGTCAGACTCCAAAAACCTTGACTCACCAGGAGAGCTTTCCATCCAGTAGAACAGGGCAAGAGACCACCTGGTTATCCAGCAAGAACTTGGACAGTTTTGGCCTCAGTTGTTGTTTCTGCTTCTGGTTGGTTTTTAAGTGAGTAGAAGTGGAGAGTAGAGCTCCAGAGCTTACTCTACAATTAGGAAAGAACCATGTGGGCAGGATGCAGACCCGGCTACAGCGATGGGGAGATGTCTGAGTGAAACCCATCCTGTCTGCACAAACGATGGGGGAGAGGCACCATTTTTCACTCAGAACATCTGAGCAGTGCCCTGTGCTTGCTGCTGCTGAAACATCAGAAGGGGGGAAAAGCCCTGTCAAGGCTGCAAGTCTGCTCTGTGGTTTTCCAGGCATTTCACTGTGGATTTATAGTCGGTAAACTTGGCTTCTGAATTATAGGGATGTATTCAATTTTTTTGCTGGCTTCGGTATGTTGCTGATCTTCTGTGAACAATCTTTTCTTCAGAAAAGTTTCCAGTTCTTAGGGAATGGATTGGAGATTTAAGTACTGTTTTCTTCCCTGATGAAAATAATATGCTGGTCTTCAACGGGTCTGCAAGAGCAAGTCTAGCTTTCAACATATGTGCTACTTGGTAAAGACTGAAAGCAACTGTCACAGAATCATAGAATCGTTTTGGTTGGCAGAGGCCTTTAAGATCATCAAGTCCAACCGTTAACTCAGCACTGCCAGGTCACCACTAAACCATGTCCCTCAGCACCATATCTACACAGTTTTGAAACCCCTCCAGGGATGGGGACTCCACCACTGCCCTGGGCAGCCTGTGCCAGGCCTTGACGACCCTTTTAGAGAAAAAAACATTCCTAATATCCAACCTAAACCTCCCCTGGTGCAACCTGAGGACACTTCCTCTTGTCCTATCACGTGTTCCATGGGAGAACAGATTGACACATAGTCGCAGACTCATACAGTACAACCAGATATGCTCACAAACTTAATGAGAGGCTTTTATCAGTCTGAATCAGGTGAAAAACAGTTTGTAATGGAAGTAAACAACTCTCTGGTGTCTTGTCATGAGACTGGACACAATTCATGCAATGCTTGAGCACTGGAGAACAACCATTCATGGGATGAATTTATTCTGTGTTTTAAAAGCTGGTAGTAGAGCTGGATGAATATATTGGACTGGTTAGGAATTTTATTGTCAGAAAGCCACATTTTTTTTGCTCAGGACATGTTTAGAAAGCAGAATTATGCTGCTTATTCTGAGCCATTTTCTGTGCAGTCGTCAGTTGGAAGCAAGGACAGATGAGGTCTACAATAAGTCACCACAGCTTGGGTTCCTGATGCATGTCCTATCTAAACCAAAGCATAATTGCTGACCAGTTGGTTAATTCATGCTCCTCTCATCTGGGCTTTGTCATTAACTGTGTCATAAAAGGGTTGAATCCTATTCAAACTGCATGGTGGGCTACACTGGGAAAGAAGTTATTGTCCTCATCTAATCATCTAATAACAGGGTGCAGTAACCACAGTGGCCTGGGATGCTCAGGATGGACATTAAGAAATACTTCTTTATTAGACTGACAGTGCAGTGAGTCCAGGGAGATGGAATCTCTTCCCAAAGCCCTGGCTGATCATGTTATGTTGAGTGGGAATCTGGGTTAGAAACTTCCAGAGATACCTTCCAGCCAATGTGTCTGTGATTCTGTGCTAAGTCCTGTGAAAAAGAAAAGCTAATTCTGCCTGCCTGAAATGAAAGCTGGCAAAGTTCAGCTGCACTTACTACAGCCCATGAGTATTTTTCATGTGATTTAGGAATTATTCCAAACACAGTGACATCATTCACACAGCTCTGGACTCTGCAACGGTTACAAAGAATCACAGCTATCATTCTCTGGCTGTCAATAGAAGTCTATATAGCACAAATTTAAGCCAGGAATATCTCTGAAGCCTCTACAGTCCTGGTCCCAGGTTACTTGTGGATATGTGCTCCATAAAGAAGAGTAGAAAACACCTCTGCACTGTGAGTTTTTGAAACGGTTCTACAGCAAGTGGCCCATGAATCACAAGGAGGAAGTGATCAGTCACCACAGCCTTCCCTGGCTCCCCCGAGACTGTGCAAAGATGTGTCATACCCTTGGTTTTCCTCTTCAGCTATCAATGGTGGCATCTGTACTAGTGAAAAAAAACAGCATCAGAGCCTGAGCACTCTCCCATGGTCATCTCCTTACCACTCAGCACGCTCCCAAACAACACGTGGCCACAGTTTTGAGGACAGTACATGCTGGGAATGGTTCACTGAGGCCACCCCGGTTTTGAGGAGAGGAGAATTTAAGCTTGGAGATCTCAGTGACTGGACATCCTGCTTATAATCTGCACGCTTGTTGCAGCACAAAAATGCCCAAAGTTCTGTGTCTCTGCAAGGAGTCAAGTCAGAGAATGTGGTTTCTCAGGTGACTCACTGGGCACTGAGAAGGTTCAGTCAGTGGCAAACACTGAAGCGTTGCTGGTCGGTCTGAGTACCATAAACCCCACTCATCTCATGTCTACGATTACTTAAGAGCTTGCAGCTGTCTTTCTGGTGAAAAAGGAGCTGTAATGGTTTACACATTTCTATCTACAGTGCATTTTGTTGCTAGTATCACTTGATGTCTCCCAGATGTTTTCAAACAGATTCTCTATTCACCTTCTTCATGCCACCCTTGATTTCCAGACCTCTTCTCATATTCCCAGCTGTCTCCTCCCCAGCTTTAGTAATCCTGATCTATTCCACCTCTTCTTTATAGGAAGGCTGCTTTGTGGTTCAGAGTTATCCTTGCTGGGTTTCTCCCTACTTTTTCATTTCTGCTACACCCTTTCAGTCACGCTCTTGGTATTCATAATACACATAATTTACTTTACTCAGTGGCATAACAACATTTTTTGACCTGTTCAGAATTCCTTTCCTAATAATTCATAGTATTTCCTTTCATTTTTTTGTTTTAAAATCACTATTCAACACTGATAATTGATAATGTTGCTATTTTCATGTAACTACCCATTATATCTTTAAAATCTTACTCTGCGGTACTGATAGGGTCCATCACTGGATTTGTATGCAAAGGTAGGGTTGTATTTTCATGCATTGTTTTACATTTGTTTACATAATTGTAGTTTCCTCCGCTATTTTCGTACTTAGTCACTGAATCTCCTGAGGCTCTTCTGTGGTTTGTTTTCAGCCCTCGTTCCTACAAGTACAACAGCATTAGCAGCACACCATGTCTCTTTCTGAGTCACACCTTTTTGTGGTCATTTTGGATACAATGAACGCCCACACAGCTCCTAGAGATGCTCCATGTCATCTGTGTCTCCTGTTTTTTTGAACAATTGTAATGACTCAAGGGCTTTTCCTGTCTTGTCAGGGTATTTTCGTTTTTAATCTTGTCAAATGTCTTTTTTAAATCTCTGTACGCTGTGTTAACTTTTTCTCCCTTGTCTGTAGGCTTCTTAATTCCCTCAGAGAAGAACAGTAGATCCGTGAGGCAGTGTAGTAGCTTCCTCAAAGCATATGAAATTTTATCTTTATTCTCTTTTGCTGATGTCAGACATTTACAGGAAACAGATACTTCCTCTGCTTGGTATAGGTAGAGATATATTCATAGAATCATTGAATGGTTTGAGTTGAAAGGGACCTTAAAGATCATCTAGTTCCAACCCCCCTGTCATGGCAGGGACACCTCCCACTAGACCAGGTTGCTCATCCAAAATGGATATCTGAAATCATGAGGAAAAACAATCTTTCTGGAATAGGTAATTTGCTTTGTTTGCACTGCTTTAATAGTCTTCTGACAGAATTGCAACAGTGCATATGTTGTGCACTTGCCATTCACAGTTTCCTTGGTCAAGAAATATTGCTGAGGCAAGTTATGTTTTCCCATCAAAAAATTCCTGAGTAGTTATGCAGAGGAAACTACCCACTGGTAAATAGATATTATTACTTTTTCCTATTCCATTGCAGTGAAGATGTGCAAAATATAAAGCAACGCTGCAGAGTATCTTTTTGACCAAACACTAGTGTGTTCTGTGCTATGAATAAGGAAATAAAGGACTCTCATGGCTGAGAAAGAATTGGGAAAAAAATGTCCTGAGAGGTTCGTTGTATTTAACTGTTCCAGTGGCTAAATCTTCAGTCTTCATTGCAGTCAGTGAACTGAAGAAAATACAATGGCAGACATTGCAGAGCTCAGGTGTGGATGACATGTCAGCTCCCCGTGTGTTCCAACAAGCAAGCACTTTTTCCACAGAAAAAATAGAACTACTTGGCCTCAGGCCTCGCTACTGACCCACAGAGCCATTTATCTTGAGTGGCTAAATGTCACTAAGAGGAATAGAAATGACTGTTTGTAGAGAACTAGCACCTTCACATCCTCCTGTCTCCTCCTGCAGCACTTGAGATGGTCAGCCTTGAAAATAAGTTGTTTCCTCTGAGAAGGAAGGATGCTGGAGAACTTACTAAGCTGATATGAGTCCTTTCTGCTGGCTTGTGATGAATAATTGCTAGATGTTATGGGACTGTTCACACGTGGAGTTCAGGAACAGTCTCTCTTGGATCTTTATCATCAAGCTAAACTGATCAGGTAGTGTAAAGTCATGTCCTAGAGAAAGGTATAAGATACACTGCTCCATTCCTCACTCCGTACAACCGCGCTGCAGTTTCTGTCTGGTTGACTCTGTACTTGGACAAAGTCAGCCCAAGGATGAAAACCAGCTGTGTGAAACAGAACCCATGGAAGAATCATGATGTGAGGAAAGTCTTTCTGAGGAGTGCAAAGCGCAGGCTACTTTGGAGTTAGTCGATCCACATCTGTGATTGATCAACTGAATCTATAATTTAGAGGTCCTTTCACATTCCTTGATTGTGCATTCCTTGATTGTGCTAAGTTCGGACATAGCTTTACCCATGAGTAATGCTTTCTGTGATCTTTGATTGGCTACAAGACCCCATCCCATGCTGGCAGACAGTGACACGTTACTCAGTTATTCATGCTTCACTTGCTTCCTGGCTGGACTACAAGAGTCTGATGTATTTGGTCACCAGGCTTTTCAGCACTTTGAACAATTCACCTAGAATAAAAAGCCCTTAGCCACACTGTTTATTTTGACTGTATCATCAGACCTGTCCTCAGCTGTCTACAATCTCTTCCCACAGAGAAGTCAAAAGCAAGATTTGGTCCTTCTCATCACAGCGGGGTTTCCCACCATGGCCAAAAAGCATCTACAGCTTAGTGTTGACAACTACACTCATTTGTCCCTGCAGACCATTCCCTTTGCTCCCTATCTCCACCTCGGTAGGGGTAAATGCTGTCATAAAAGTTGTCTGTTCAGGAGACAGAATGTTCTTGGAGACCACTCTGGGGTTGTGAAATAAATATCCCGGGGTAGAAGGACAGTCACCAACCTGACCTGCCACTCAGAGTACAGGAGACACATGGATTTGACCTTCTCTAGCAAAACCACAGAGGCACCATACATATTTATAATAAACCCAACTCCACCAAGAGACGAGACTTCACTGCCCAAGCATCTTCCCTTGGGAAGAAGAGGAGAGAACAAACAGCATGCAACAGGCAAGAAGTCATGCTGGTAAATGCATTTTGGAATGAGTCTCCAATGCCACGCTAGTGAGTGAGGCATGAAGAAGTCCTGCAAAACTGAGCAGAAAGTTGTCCAGTTCCCATGCTGGTCGTGATGCAACCTTGATACCTGCTGCATTGAACAAGATGTAAACGGAGCTGGGAAAGCAAACACACCCTCTCCTCCAAACACATTTGGTTCTGCCATTTGAACGTTTGCAATGGTGCATGACACACAAAATGTACATAGTTGGGATTTTTCTCTTGTAGCTTTTATGATTGAGGCCCAAATTCTGCAAAACCACCCCTCATTCTCCTCCGTGCTCAGCCACAAATTCCTTACCCAATGAATTCCAGCCTCCACTCCCTCTACTAGATGCCAATTTTTTTGTCAAGCTTATAGCTTCCTTCTCCATGGCAAGAGCTCTTGGGCAGACTTGGCAAACACATGAACACACCAAGGAGAAAAATGATTGTCATACTGATAGGAGAGTGCAAAACAAATACCAATAGAGTAATAAAACTAAATTAAGATAGTGCTCGTATTTTCATCTTCTGCCTTTTACAAGAATCCGTCTTTCTTCATCTTCTGCCTCTTGAGAATTCAGCAGAAACTTTAAAAAAATTAACATTTAAGTTTTAAGGTATTTTAGTGATAGAGTTGTGTGCACTTAAAAAGGTGGAGTGGAACCAACACCTTGGGAACCTGGTGACAGAGATTCCTGCCAAAGATTCATGAAGGACCTGTGAGAGTGAGTTTCCGTGCCTTATTTTCAATCGTAAATGAGTATGAACTCTGTCTCTGTATGGGAACAGATTTTTTAACTGGTCATTGGTCATTTTGACCCTTGCAAACAGTGCCATGGAAATCCAAGTTATAACTGACATGTACCACCTTTTCTCTCTAAAAAAATAGGAGTTTTTTTCTCCAGGCATCCTCTGCTACATTTTCCAGAGGTCAATAAAAGGTGGAGACAGCAAATTCATTTCAAAAGGTGGCCAGGATACTGGTTCTCTGCTCTGGGGTGAAATGTGAACTGCATTGGGGTTGTCTTTAGTTGCTTTCATGCATCTGGAGTAATCTGGGACAGGAACGAACTTTCTCTGTATTTAAATGGGAAATTAGTGAGCCCGTTATTTGACCCTGTGTGTAACTGTGCATATCTGCAGGTGTGGAATTTGCAGCTGAATGCTCTAATGTGAACAATTATTTTTGTAGTGTCTTTCCATTGTGCTCTAATTTGAGAAATTACCAGTAACTAGAACAAGAAAGAAATTTGTAGAATACTGAAATATATCAATATGATTAAGAGAGGGAGGAGAACCTCTCGTGACCTGCTGGTCACGCTCTTCTTAATGCATCACATGTGGAGAATTGTGTCCAGTTCTGGACTCCCCAGTTCAAGAGAGACAAGGAATCACTGGAGAGAGACCAGTGAAGGGCTACAAAGATGCTGAGGGGACTGGGGTATCTTTGTTCCCAGGTATGGCTGAGAAACCTGGGGCTGTTGAGCTGGAGAAAAGAAGACTGAGGGGATCTTATCAATGCTTATCAATATCTAAAGGGTGGGTGTCAAGAGGATGGGGCCAGACTCTTGTCAGTGGTGTCCAGTGGTAGGATGAGGGGCAACGGGTACAAACTAGAACCCAGGAAGTTCCATCTCAAAATAAGGAGAAACTTCTTTCTTGTGAGGGTACCAGAGCTGCCCAGAGAGGTTGTGGAGTCTCCTCTGGAGAGATTCCAAACTCACCTGGACACGATCCTGGGCACCCTGCTGTGGGTGACCCTGCTTTGGCAGGGGGGTTGGACTAGATGATCCCTTCCAATCCCCAACATTCTGTGATTCTGTGATCTCCAGAGGTCCCTTCCAACCCCTACCATGCTAGGATTCTCTAATTTAAAATGAGAAACTTAAAGGTAATTGTGCCTTTTCTGAGGGTGTGGGGTTTTTATTTGTTTTACACTTAGATCAGTTGAGAAAACTGGTTTCTAGAGAGGAAAGAGATTATGCCTGCTCTGTAATAGCATATTCCTTTTTTCTTGTTTGCTTTTTTAATTTCATTATGTGCTTGTTTGCATTCAAATATTTTTGTAGCCTGTTCTTTAAAGGCAGTTAGATCTAACACCCTTCACAGCCCCCCTGCATTAAACAGAAGGCAAGAAATCATGAACAGGAGAAATTCTCAACTATTTACTAACAAACAGAGTACACAGTTTACAGAGTTAACACAGAGATTAGTTAAAAATAACCCTATGTGAAAGTAGTTCTTTTACTGTTTTACATGCAATGTGTAAATATATAGTCAAATAACATTTCTTTTACTGCTTTATAAGAAGAGCCAAGAGTCCAGCTGGATTTAGTGTGAGACTCAATGTGAGTTATGTGCATTAAAAAAAAAAAAAAGAATAGAACTGGTTTTGTGCAAGAATAAAGAGCAATTTTCACAGCATCATTTTCTTTAATAAATATTAAGAACAACCTGAAAAAAACTTTAGTGTCATACAGAAAATATTACCTGAACAAGGGCTAAACCTAAATAATTCATTAATTCTGCTAATGACAAAGGAAAGAGTTTAAATTACTAGTTCCAAGGTTTTAAAAATACCTGGTCTCTGGGTTTCATTTTTGTTTTATGTTGTCAATGTTGTGCAGGAGGCAACAAAACTAAATGAATCCATACGACCAAGAACACAGGGTAGATGAAATCACAGAAATTGCTAATTTTCTGGCATTTAATATCTTCAGAGCCATTTGCTTTCAGTCATTTCTCTTCATTGGGTGAATCTTCAACAAACTGAGTTATTTTGCTCAGTGAAAGACTGCAAGGTAAATGAAAGATATTGGCATCATTTTTGAAGGTATCAAACTGAGGAACATTTTTAGTGAGCCCTGAAAATATTCTATGTTCCCCTCACTAATGATATCTGAAACCCCCTTAATTGTATCTAAACCTCTCTGTTAAACTCACAATATCTCCTTGAATATATAGCTATTGCAATATGCTATTTAGATATCACTAGAATACTCTCTTCTTGCGTAATAAATTTGACAATCTTGCATTTACATTTCTGAAACTATTCTTCACAACCTCTCTGACCTTTCCAGGTTGCAGATGAAGAAGGACCCTCACTCCAGTCACCCCCTGTAGCTGAGAGAACAGTTGGTGACAGAGGCTTCAGAAACTGGGAATTGTTGATTCCTCCCTCAGAGGGCATTTTGCCAGAGAATTCTGCTTGAGACTCATGGAAATTCTTGGACTAAATATATGCATGTATGGGACTGGAAAAATATATATACGAAGCATGTGTTCCTAGAGGAATCCTGTTCACCTAAAGCATAACAAAATTTGAAAACACTCTTTCTTTGAGACTCAGATGGAAAATGACTGTGAGCTTGACAAACTTACTGCACGTTTGGACCAGGTTTGTAGTCATTGATAGTTGCTAATCAATATTTGGCAGGGAGAAGAAAGAGACCGTGGAGAGGAAAGGCACATTCTTAAGGGCTTAAGTAAGAGCCTGCTTGTGTTTTTCCACTTGAACTTCAAGTGTGATCTTTCCGTCGGCGTCCTCTATGTCTAAAGTAGGAAATGGAAACGTGCACCCGATAAAATAAGAAATGGGGATTTAAAAAAAGAAGTGTAAAGTTTCACATTCAGGCTTCCTTATTTTAAAGTGAATGATTTCAGTATCCACTCTCCAGTCTCCCAGAGTTCCCTCTCCATAAAACCTGTAAGAACAGCTGCAGGGATGGTGAGATTTTAACAATGATGCTTCTTCCAGAGCCTGGTGAAGTTTATGGGGCTTTTTCCCACAGTAACTGGCTTGTTCACGTGTTTACTAACTCGTGCTATGTGTAAATATTCAGGATTATACTTCTGTAGGTGCCAGCTGTAGGTGGTGTTCCGTGTTCAGTCTCCTGCAGTGATGTGGACACTGCTCTGGGAAGGCAGAGTTAATTCACACGCCTACATACACAGCGAGTGCTCAGAATCTCAGTGATGCTTCACAACAGTTCCCTGCCTTCAGCCTCCTTTTCTTTGGTCTTTTCACTGGCTGTGTGGGGAATGCTTGCCAGCAATTACAATTGACAGTTCTTAGCAAATTCATTAAATTCATTAAAAACTGTAGCACCACTGGGGCAGCCTGGTGACCATATCAGCATTACCTGCGATATCATCTGTCTAGGTAACTAAAAAGGATGCCAGAGTTCCTGGGAAAGCCCTTTCTCTTTCTCATGCTACACATCAGGAGCTGTAATATGCTGTGAAATGCTTGTGCCTTCCAGTGGAAATCAAAGTAAAAGCATGAAGAATTGCAGTGTTGTTTGATGGGATGCTCAAACTGAATCTAAACTTGTTTGGGAGGAATCATTTATTCCTCAAGGCTGAAGCATAGAGGGAGTGTACAAAGATTTCATTATAAACATGTATAGCCATGCAGTGGGTGTCTCTGCCCCAGACAGCTACACGTTAGTTCCAGGTTCTCCACATGGTCACTCTGGTTTGGATATGCCAGTAAAATATATCCACATGCTGGGCAGGCTTTGCAGAGCCAGTGAGGGACAGAACCCATGGATGACTGCATCCATCTCATGATATCTGACCCCTCAGGCAGGTGCACAAAAGCACCTATGGTTTTTACACTCCATGTCTGCACAAGGACATTTTTTTTTTTCATTTGCTCCTGAGGATGTTTCCTGAGCTTCCAGGAAGCTTCATCTGCTTCATGAGAAGGAAGAACTAAGCCTTCCACAGGGACATCACTATTTTTTGACACTGCTGGATGTACATCCTGGATGTCTTCCTGTTTATAGCAGGTGAGAAACTCCATTCAGGACATCTCAGCCGTGTAGTGCCAAAGGAAACCTGCATTGGAATGGGAACAATAGGAACTGTCTCCTGCAGATGACCCTAAATACGTGACTTTTCAGTGTAAATTGGACCAGTGGTTTATTTGGCTCTTTATCATGCCCTGGAGGACACTATTTCTGTTAAGTATCTTCATCACTCCTAGCACAGCCAAAGCACAGGGAGCTGTAGCTCTCCATCCCCAGCTCTTCTGCATTTTTCTGTGATCATCCTTCTCTTTCCCCTATAAGCACTGGGCAACCTCTTTGGCTTCTGTTGTTTCATATTACTTTCCAAATCTGGCTCTGTCCCATGTCTTCTGAATCCAGCAGTCTCCTGGGCATCTCTTTTTAAATATCTTGCTGCACTTTTATAACAATTTGCCCTCCCAGTTTTGCTCTTGTGCCCAGTCTTTTCTTATTGCCAGGCTTGCAATTAATGAAGGTATTATTAGGACTGCTGTCAAAAACCTTAAAGAAGGAATACAAGAAGTCTCCCAGGGATGTGAGTGACTCCAAGATGCTTTAGAAGGTGTGTGTGATTTTTCTGATAGACAGGACAGTATTTTGAAAAAGCAAAGAAAAAGACTTTCAGGATAAACCCATGAAAATTTAACCTAAACTTTGAAATATCTGGGAAAATACAGAGATTTTCAATATACAGATGTTGTTATTTAGTAGAGGGCACTCCCTTGTGTACAGTGCTTATACAGCAAGGTACAGACAGACAAGACCTTACAAATAGCAGCTGGATTTAGATCTTGCAGTTTTTTAATAGTGTTATGTGAATCTGCTTCCTTTAAGTTGCTTTCCTGCTGCAAGGAGGTTGGAGTGAGGTGGGGGTCAGTCTCTTCTCCCAAGGAACAAGCTGATAGATAACTAATAGCTCTGCACTGGGGATGACAGGGACACAAAAGCAGGCAGGAAGGAAGTGAAATAGATGATTAAAGTGTCCTTGATATCATCAGATGATTTTGATTCCACCCTGGAAATCAGCTCTTTGCTCTTACTGGTTGTCCCCACCTTTTGAGCAGTTGTTTGTCTACACAAGGACCTTCATTTGATCTTTGGGACATGGTCTAGGGGTCAGGGAGATGTTGGGGTGAAGGTTGGACTTGATCCTAGGGGTCTTTTCCAGCCTAAATGATTCTATGATAGCTTAGTTTAGCACTTCTAGTTAACATAGAATTTTATAAGGCAATTTGCATGATAATAAAGAGGTAAAAAATTCAGAATTTGAACCCAGATGTCACGTCTTCATCAGTATTTTTCAGGACATGTTTGCCTTTCTGAAGATGTAGGAAAGAAATGGGAAGAAATCCTTTTAGCCAAAACCACACTCACTAAAACTCTTTTAGAAAGTGGAACTACTCATTCTTAACCTCAAGAGCATTTCTGAGGATAATAGCTCATAAAGCACAAAAATCTTCCACTCAGCACGGATCTCCACAGAGAATGAGTGATGGGAGGCAGATTTCACTGGAGGAATGCTCTTTTTGAACACCTGTAGCTAATTCAATAGCCATAGGAAGGACATCTGGTGTTTTACCAGCCTGCTCCATTCTACTCAGGATCTATTGTTTCCAGCTTGCCCAATTAGTACAACTTTATTAGTTATAAATAATTGCTAATCAGTGAAGTGAAGATAGAGGGAATAATCCAATTTATCAACAGCATTCTGATGTTCTGGCATCATACATAGTTACAGTATATATATCATTTTTAATAACATTTTAAACTTGGATATAAATTAGCTATATCCTTCCTGTCTGTTTTGTGCTGAATATTGAAAGTCCAAATATTTGAACTCCTCTCAGTGAGAACATAGGGTGGAATTCCTTTACCTCAATTTAGCCCATTAAATGGACATCTCAGGATAGGGAATCCCTCCAAACTTCCTCATCTGCTGGTAGAAATAAATTGCTGCAAAGTAATTCTTGCTATCAGGCAGTGAAATGAGTGGCTTGGGTCTGTCACCTCAACTCCAAATAACTGGGTTGCACATGAAAAACATTAAGGATGAATCTCTAATAAACAAACAAACCAGAAGCAAAAATATTTCATTGAAGGGCAAAAAGAGGGCCCTTGTGCACTTGAGAGTTAAATCTGCCCCACCTCTCTGGTTTGTTTGCAGTGCTAGTTAATGTGAAGTGCTTCTTCCTCCTGTTTCCCCAGGACAATGACATTTCCTATTAATAGTATAAGAGAAACAAAATGCTGCAGGTGTAGTATTATCAAGTCCTCCTAATATCAATCTTCTGCACTTTCCTTTTCAATATTTTTTTTCAGGCTCTGTCAATAAGTATCTGAATGTATCAATGTTGCAATATTAATGTAGGAGCTATTTTAAAGGTATTTTGCATTTGGTAGAACAGAAAACCACTAAAATTATCATTAACATCATTAGATGTGATGCCATCTCCAAGCTGGAAACACACCTTTCATTTACAAAGGGCATGTCATAAGAATTTATCCCAACAATGCACCAGTCTCTGTTTTGTGTGGTTGAAGGCATTTAAGTTTTATATTGTGAAAAGTGAACCACAATTCCTGAATTATGGGGGTTATTCATGATGTTGGAATTCTCTCTCTTGCTTCTGCTGATATAGAACAGATTTGTTTCTTATAGAAAATAAATTATATTTATTTTCCTGATTCTTTAGTTCTTGCAGTGGCTTCTGACTCTCATGTAAAAAAAATGTGCTGCCTTTGGGAAGGAGATTGTGAAAAATGCAAATGGAAGGAAATCATTAATTAGAAAGTCACTGTAAAGTCTTTGCATAGAATCAGCTGTCATGAAATTACATATATTAAAGAATTATATATATATTAAAGAAACACCATCAGTTTACCAAGTGGTAAACATACCTGTGTAAAGGAAGCTCAGTCCTATACAACATGGCTTAAATATTGAAGGGGAGCAATTTTCTTCTAACTTCCACTCCTGCTTTTAAGACATGGTTGGAATCATGGAATCATGGATCTTCTCTTAATGGACAGCTAATTCCTGTGAGGACTCTCAGATTTCCCAGTTTAGCAGCTCAGGCACTGCTGTTCCTCCAGCTTGCAGGGAGGAGTGGGCTGGAGATAAGGATGGACTCCAGATAACAAAGCAGACGTCAGGTCTAGCCTGCTTCCCTCCTTTCAGCTTGGCTGCTGTCAGGCTCTAAGTAGCTTTTAAAGAGCTTTTCAGGACTATCACACTCTCTGGCTTCTTTCAAACTCTTTTCCTGTTCTGGAGGAGTAACTATTTTATTCCTTATTTCCTGTTACCCCCTAACATCTCATCCCAGGCAGACAGGCAACACCACTCACTCCTGAGCTAGCTCTGCTTAGCCCATTCTGTTGTTGAAAAGAAAATATCTTTATGTGTGTAAATATAAGAGAAGAATATATGTGCTTGAATCTGCATGAAATTTCTATTCTGTTTAAGAAAATTTAAAAAAAGAGAGATGTTAAAAATGCTTTGAAAAGGATAATTTTAGCATACTTAAAGGTTAGTATGTGTGACTGAACTAGAGAAATTCCAAGAAACTTAAATATTTTGAGGAAACTGTTTTTCTGATACACATAGGGTAGCAGCTACAGTCATATAATTCATATTTTTCCCCCTCATTCATATATATATATATACTTTGTTTTAATTATATACATGCCATCCTCCAACACTAGACTAAATCCCTTGTATCAGTCTTTATAGGACAGTTGAATCTTGTGTATGTTCTATGGATGTGCAAAACTCCAGAAGCACATTAACATATATTATGACTGAGATGAAAATTATATTAGGTCTTTCCTAAATTATATTAGGTCTTCCCCAGGAAAAGGGTTAGATAATGGGAGATATTTGAATTTTATTCCTGGATGCTTTGCTGTTTGTGTGTTGCCATCTCTGTTGCTTGTGCTGGGCTCATCATTGCTGCTACTTGACAAATGCTTCTTCTTGAAGGAGCTGACTTTGATAAAAAGTAAATAATTTGACAGCCTAGGATATTTATTGAGTGTTTTCTTCATATGGGACTGATCATCTGCCTGTACTTAAAAAGAATTATTTGTAAAGCCATAAAGAGGTAATTAAAAATAATATAAAAATGCTACCAGTGAAGGAAAGATAAATTTTAATTATCTTTTGTGTTGGAAGGATGGAGCAGTGCTTGGTGACCATTGGAATCCCTGGTGCCTCAGGCAGTGCTGCCAGCTGAGTGTCCACCTCATCATTTATTTGGCTTCATCAATAGCTCTGTGCAATGGTAAGTGGCAATTAGATCTGTGTTCATGAGGTTTTTAATTAAAACAGTCATTTTTTATTAGCAGCCTGTGGCATCCTGTATCCGAAGTATTGAATGGAGGCATTTAATTGACTGAAGAATCTAGGAAATTCCATAATAGTAATCAACAAAGAATTTTGATCTGTTAATATCTGAGCTCTTTGAATTGATTTAGGCCTTTATACCTCTTGAAATTATACAAAGCATTATTGAAAATAATGAAATAATATAGAAAGTAATAACATTTTTTAGGCATCAAAGAAAAGAGATGAAAATTCTACCTCTAGTTAGCCTGAAAAATTGTCTAAGCATGAAGCCTCCTTGTCTGCAACCTGTAATAGTGAAAAATAGGGACAGAACATTTATATATAGTTTATGCTACTTACATTATTTTCTGTGTTTCCCAGGGCACCAATAAGAATATTGGAACAGCAGGATTAAGATCCATCTTGCACTGGATTTCCCAATTTCAGAATTACTGACTTTTTGCTCAGAATTGAGAATTCTGAGCATGAAATGAAGTCAACCCCTCCTGCCTGGTGTTACTGGCTTTTGTTGAGAGCTCAGATCAAAGCAGCCTGCTGTCATGAAGGGAAAGAGCAGATTGTGGCTAAAAACGAGTGATTAAAAGACAGTTATGAAGAATTAAATTGCATGCTGGCCAATGTCAGATATCCTACAAAAAGAAAACATTGGTAATAACTATATAGGGAGGACACTACTGTTTTATGAAGGAGAGTAGAAGAAAAAAGCCAAGAGCAGTAACAATTTTCTTTCAAAGAATAAACATGAGGCAAAATTAATTTTTACTGAAGATTTTCAACTAGGTGGGCACTCGATGTCTTCAGAATGTTTTGATTTCAATCCTTTTTCTTCTGACCAAAGGCTTTATCCATGCTGTTGGCAACCTTAAGCCATGAATTGAAGAGCAGTAATATTTTTCTAGGAATGAAACTGATAAGACAAACACCAGGTTAGCCTTATGTTTTTTCAGAACAATAAAATCTATAAATAAAGAAATTAGAAGTATGTTGGATGTGCTCAATACTCCTAACATCTGGCAATAACACATTTGATGCTCCTGTGTTATCAAGTGTGGGAAGAGACTGACAGATCATAGAATGTTTCAGGCTGGAAGGGACCTCTAGAGGTCATCTTCTCCAACCTCCCTACACAACTAGGGACAACTCTACCTAGGTCAGGCTGCTCAGAGCCCCATCAAGCCCAACCTTGAATGACTCCAGGGATGGGGCCTCCACCACCTCTCTGGGCAGCCCATTCCAGTGATCTAGATGATCAGATGAAGCCATTGGGTGCAAGCCCAGCCAGCAGTGGAGGCAATTACTGGAAACAGGCAGTTCTAGCCCAGGCATTGCTCCCAGTGCACCCCCCCAAAGAAAAATTTTGAAATTAAAACCACTGCTTCATCATAATTGGGTACATTTAACTGGATTGACTGCAGGAGTGCTAACTAAAGGATTGATAACTTCCCTGCTGATTTTGCAAGCGTGTGGCAAAGAAAAGAAGGGAACACTGGAAGAGGAATCACAGTCTTACAATTTGAGACCAATGAAGCATGAGATTGGAGGCAGCAGGAGATAAAACTTGTCCTTTTGAATGGCATCCACGATCCTGCTGGCTACATACTCTGCCTCATAAACGGGAAGTAAAAGGGGGTACCTGGTGAAATAAAAAGCAAAGCATTATGAAATGATAAAACTTGATTTTTGAGATATAGCCCAACACAAACATCATTTAATTAAATCATTCTGCTGATAAATAAGGTTGCCTTAAGTATAGTTGTGCATCCCTTGGCTGGGAGGTTATTACACAGTCCCTGTTGCACATCACTTGTTAATTGTACACCAGATTTGGAGCTCTTCTATCAGGAGACATAGTTGTGTGTGCCAACAGGGCAAAAATACTGCATGGAGAAGCAAATCAACCTTATCATAGAGGATGAGTGTTACATATCTAGTGAGTAGTGATCATTTTCTACAAATAATGATTGAAATTTTACTTACTGGCTTTGAAAACCTTTCACTAGTTTGGTATGAACAAGAGAAGGGCACACAATTGTGGTTTTAATGCCATGTTTTCCTACATGATACAGTTCCCAGTCTATGGTTTCCATCATTCCCATGATTGCAAACTTGCTGGCACAATAATCTGAAAAGTAAAGAGAGAAGAAATACCCAGAATACATCCAAAGGACCACAGTAAGTGTTATGTACAGAATTTAATATTTTGTAATGCTATATAAGCCCTGATATTGCTTGGTTATATCAGCAGCAGCCTTGTAATTAGTATTTTAAGAATGCTATGCACATTGGTGATGGCACCTCTGAAGGTTCATGGCTCTTCCCACAGTTGTCTAAGGATAAGATTAATCCTTTCCAGAGGACTTTTTTCAATGCACTATAGAGAGATAGAGGAAGAGCTTGTTCAACATTTTACATACATTTCCAGATACTCATAGCAAGTCAGGCACTCTTCCAGTTCAGAATGTCTTCACTATTTAATAGCACAAGTTACATTTTTTGTAAGAATTATTTCTAGTGGTAAAATATAAATACCTTACTTATAAATGCTGCTTCAACCTATTAGTTCTTCTCATTTGCCCTGCAACTATAATACCATTTTGTTTACCCAGGAAGGCTGAATCTTGTGTGATTTTATTGGAGAATTGTTTGATGAACTTGGAAATAATGAGAATTTGCCCTCACAAGGCCCTGCACAACCTGGTCTAAATTGGGCCTTGCTTTTATTTGGGAGTATTGGCCAAATGACCTCCAGAGATTCCTTCCAACTCAAATTATTCTACAATTTTTGCGACTGTGAGAATCTTGTTTGAATATAGGAATTCACATGGTTTCCTAGGGCTTTTCAAATGCATGTGAATATAGTTGTTAGATAAAATGAATCCAATTTTCCTAAAGGAGCAGCTTCCAAAATTGGCATCAGAGAGAGTTTGTTGTTCTTCAGGAATTCACCCATGGAGGATGATGGAACCATACAACCTAAAAATGCACAGCTGAGATGTAGAGAGTTATAATGCAGGGATGGGCAGGTCCACAATCATAAGCCTTGCAGATAAATGATGAAAGGTGAACATGACCTATTATCAATGCTAAATCTGACCCATTTATAACATGGCAAATAAACACTACATCGATGAGCAGAAGAAGCAAGAGATGCTTGTTACACTGAAGTTCATATTCTCATAGGGAGATCTAAGAGGAGGTGAGCTCCCTGTGCCACTCAGGCAACATCACCATCATCTTCTTCAACACCCCACCACCTTTTGTATCTGCAGGCTCTTCCTGAGTGTTCAACATGCCACCATAAGTGCCTTAAATAGAGCATTTATGAGATCCCCAAGAAAAGTTATTGGGATGTAGATCTAATTTGTAATTGGCACTTGCTGATACGAACCTGATGCTCTGTACATTCCCAGCAAAGCAACTGTGCTGTCTATGCTGACCAAGTGTCCATGGTTATGGGTCATCATGGCTGGAAGAAAGGCCTTGCAAGTCTAAGAGACACAGGAAGAAACCTCTTTATAACTAGACATGCCAAAAACATTGCATTCCAAATTAGGCTTTACAACCTGATCTGTTTTCTGGGGCTTCAATATACAAGAAGTCCAACTGACCTTCTATTTATAGATAGGTCTATGTTATAAATTCCCTGTAAGAATTTATAAATGAGAGACAGCATCCCTTTGAATGACTTCTCTCTCTCTGAAGGTCTGTCAGGATTAAAACCGTGTTGCTAAAAGCAGCAGAAGTTTGTGTTTTCTCTGCCTCCTGGTTCCTCACGGTTTGAGTGTCTTTGAGACTCTCACCAAAGCTTTGGTACACAAGAGGGAGCTAGAAGTCAACACATCAAGGGGTGCTCAGCTGTCTATGGGACCTTTTTGTTACAAACCGAGCTGCCTGACAACTCCAGCACCCCAGACCACCACTGTGGGTGGTAACAACTATATAAGGAGGACACTACTGTTTTTTGAAGGAGAACAGAAGAAAAAAGCCAAGAGCAGCAACAATTTTCTTTCAATAGCTGAGATGTCCTGCAACGTCTATTCAGCTTCAGCTGTGTGCCTAGTATGTGATTTTTTTGGTTGAGGGCTCATGGTCACTCCTCCTGCCCTGTGACTCTTCAGACCTGTCAGGAGGAACATCTCTTGCAATCCCTTTATCTCAAGTACGTGGAAGAATGATGCACTGTGGGCTGAGAAGTGATTAGAGGATGTCTGTCTGCAATGATTTTCTACAGAGAAAGGCCACTTAGGGAGGGAGCTGCAACGCTGCCTGGCTCAGGCTGCTCACTCAGGAAGGCAGGGGAAGGTCTATCCAAAAGGGTTTGTAAGGATAGGACAAGGAGTGATGGTTTTAAGCTAGGAAAGGAGAGATTTAGGCTGGATGTTAGAAAAAAGTTCTTTAACATGAGGGTGATAGATCTGTGGAATGGGCTGCCCAGAGAGGTGGTGGAGGCCCCATCCCTGGAGTCATTCAAGGTTGGGCTTGATGGGGCTCTGAGCAGCCTGACCTAGGTAGAGTTGTCCCTAGTTGTGTAGGGAGGTTGGAGCAGATGACCTCTAGAGGTCCCTTCCAGCCTAAAACATTCTATGATTCTATGATTTGATATAACAACAAATGCAAGAGGGGGCAAGAGTGACTCCCCCTCACAACAAAACCCTCTAAAGGTCCACTGAGACCCCAAAGAACAGCAAATTCCTTCAGAGGTATGAAAACAAAACAAAGATTAGACATACTACCCAGAGTAGTTCTCTGTCTACATTAAGCAGATGGTGACTAGGAATGAAAGCACAACCTGTGCACCAACATGTGCAGCACAGAATTATAGAATCATTTAGGTTGGAAGAGACCTTCAGGATCGTGGAGTCCAACAGCCCACTACTAAACTGTGGTTGTGTCTCCCTGGATGCTACAAGTCTATCAGACAAAGCCTCCTGATGCCAGCAAAGATCAGGAGCAGGAAAATCACATCTACCATAGGTGTTACAAGACATAGCATGTGTCATGATGCAACTGCACAAACTTTTGATCTCCCAGAGTGCCCAGACAGGTTTGTCTTAACGTTACTGAGACAGAGGAGACTGTCAATTTGGTATGTCTCCAATTACAGGGTGATTAAAAAGAAAATGTAGCTACCCCCATTCAAGGCCCATTCCATCCCTACTCCAAACTGGGTTCCCTAGGTAGGTGCCACCACAATGATTTTCTTGCCTGTACCTTTTGGTCACCCAGGAGAGAAAAAAATACCTTACCCAGACTTGAGAGAAGAAGTTAACTCCTAAGGTCTTTTCAAATTCTGCATCTGGAATGTCCAAGAACTTTTTCCCAGGCAGTGTTCCAACGTTGTTGATTAGAATAGTAACATCCCCAACTTCTTCTCTAACCTGAATAAAAAAAGGATAAACAGAAAGCTTTAGGAGGGGTTCTTGCCTCTTGTGCTTCATTTATGAAAATGTTCAGCGATATTTGCAGTTGTTTATATCTCTACTGGAGATAGAAACTGGAGATATCTTGCCTTTGATTTCCACAGGAACTTGAGGTAATGAGTTGTAAAGCTTTAGGGTGCATTATGAGCATGATTTAACTGCAGCCTGAACATCTCTTGTTCCCTCTTTCTGGTATTGTGAAAAATCTGTATTCCTCAGCCAAGTCTGTTCAACCCCTTTTCCATATCACTTCTACTGAAGGGGAAAGAACTCAGTGCAGATCCCTGAGGGATACCAGTCTTTTGAGTATAGAAGCATATACCATGAAATAGAATCGTAGAATAATGGGTTGGGTTGGAGGGACCTCAAAGATCACCCAGTTCCAACCCCTCTGCCATGGCAGGGACACTTCCCACTAGACCAGGTTGCTCAAGGCACCATCCAACCTGGTCTTGAACGTCTCTAGGGTTGGGGCATCTACAGCCTCTCTGGTCAGCCTGTTCCACTTGTCCACCCTGGCTTAATTTGACCTGTTTACTCAGTATGCCAAAAGATGTGGGAAGTTTGATTTCCATTTTCAAAAAGTCAAGCTGGTCATTCTTTATTGTGTATTTCTTTACGTGTCTATTAATTCTTCTCTTTATTACTGTTTCTATCAGTTTTCTGTAGGACAAGTTTGTAGATTCTTTGTGTCCTCTTTAAAATTGGCATTTTTCTTACTCTTCATTTCTTGGAAACCTGTGATAACAAAACACCCCCCATGCATTTCTAGCTTGTCAGATCCATATCTGATTCCCTTCAGAATTCCCAGGTGGACACTGCCCAATCCTGAAAAATCAGTTGCTGTTCATTTCACCAGTTTATTCTAAAATCTATTTTTGGGGGGACTTCAACGACCTGATTTGCTTACTAGAAAGAAAGCTTCCATTATGGGAAAATACTTTGTTTTTTCTGCAGCAATAATAAGCAAATTAATTGCAAATAAAAGCAATTAATTGAACTTTTCTGCTATTGCTTCATGTTTTCTGTCCACACTCAAGACTTCTTATATTACCAATGAAAAAGGTATTTCCAAGAGCAGAGGAGGCCTCTAGCTGAAAAACTCTTGGTCTAAAAGACTTTCTGACTCCATCTGTGCAAATACAAGGATGTTGGGATTGTTAACAATAATTTAACGTCTGAGCAGCAGTTCCTGAATTTTAAATCTCTCTTTGAGTTTCTGTTGTGCACTTCAGATTTCTCTCTGCTGATACGGACACAGCAAATTCTGCAGGATGGAACCAACCCTGTGGCTGGAGATTCAGAATGACTTGAGTGCTCAAAACAAACAGTTTGAGACTCTGTTAAACGACGAGCAAACAAATCATTTAAAAATGTTCAACATCGACAGGAAAGTTGGCCAGAGAAGTTACTTACATAAGCTTAAATTAATCATTCTGGGGCATGTCTTTGCAAGAAGCAGGTCGCATTTATGGGAAGAGGGATTTAATGCCAATTTAAAGTGGTATTTTTGAAAAGAGATTTGATGTTGGTAAATTCTGAAGTGAGGGTTTTTCCTTGCAAAAAGGGGATTCTAGAAGAATTGCTGTTATTTATAGTATCATTCCAAATAAATATCAGGTGTCACACTTGAAGTGCTGACCACAAGTTGCTTAGGTTGATTTTTCATCTTGCTGGGAAGGGATAACCTCTGCTTCATGTTTTAACATGCTCTAAGAGAAGTTACCATCTCACAACCCAGAGTGGAAATGGATAAATCTTGACAGAAGGTTTAAACTCAGTTAGTTAATTGTGAACATAGTTTAGGTTCCACCTAGAAGTGACTTGTCAGAAAGAAAAGTCATTGCCCTATATGATAACTTCCCTGTAGTGAATCGTAGTTTCTAAAAAAAAATAAATTAATGTCATATACTATTAAAAAGAAGCAAAAAATCAGAAGCAAGAAGCCAAACCTGAAGGCAGAAATTGCATCTTACCTTGTCTGCTTGTTCATAGACCTCCTCCCTGTTGCTGCAGTCGCAGTGATAGACAAACACGCATTTAGCTCCATTTTGTTGGGCCAGTCTTTTTGTTTCTTGGTTGTTTTCATCATCAATGTCCCAGAGAACCAAGGTTGCTCCCGAGGGGGCAAATTTTAAGGCAATCTGCCTTCCGATCCCATTGGCAGAGCCCGTGATAAGCACTGTTTCCTCAGCAAAAGATTTTTTGCGTTGAGGAACTATGAGTAAGATTAATTTCTCAAAAAACTTAAAAAATAATGATTTCAGGAACTGTAGTATCTTCAGGATTCTTCTGAAGAAGGACATGATTTTCCAGGCACAAGCACTGCTCTTCTCTTCTACAAACCAAGAAATACAACACGTTACTAACCCTTCAAAACACTGAGATACTGACTTAATAAAGAGATTGACTCTCAGACGGGTATTTCTTCCACATTGCTCTTTTCTGCAGGTACAAAGTTCATCACTAAGGACTTATTTTGGGAAAACCACTGGCCTCTTACTAGTAGGATTAAATCAAATATCTTCTGCTAGATCCTACACACCTGCTGTTTCGTTCATCCTCAGCTTTGCAGGTTTTATAAACGCACATTTTATCTATGTATGTTTGTGGTAATGGCTGTTTTCATATCAATCATATCAGCTGAAGAAAAAAGTACTGGAAACACTGGTGTTGGTACCAACTTTAGGGAGGAAGGTGTCCCTCCTTAGCAGAAAATGTGACTTGCTGTTGCAGAAATAGGCAATAAGAACTTATACACACCGTGGCTATTTCGTAGCACTGAAAAAATGCAAAATCCTTTCATTAGTGAGCAATTGCCAACCACAGAGAAAAGCATGGCCCTGCCAGCTACAAACCTTGGGTTTTATCCTGCTTTTAGCCTGTTCCTCTTGCAGGATTTTGGATGGGAATGGCCAGGAGAAGGAGAAGAAGGGGGAGAAGAGGAAAGGGGAGAGGGAGAGGAGAGAGGAGGAAGACGAGAAGGAGAAGGAGAAGGAGAAGGAGAAGGAGAAGGAGAAGGAGAAGGAGAAGGAGAAGGAGAAGGAGAAGGAGAAGGAGAAGGAGAAGGAGAAGGAGAAGGAGAAGGACCCATCACGACCCATCGGCAGCCAGCGGGAGTCAATCCCACCTCCCCGCAGCTCTGCCCCCTCCTCCCCTCCCTCCATTCCCTCCCGGCAGGACCGATCATCCCCTTCCTCCGTGGGATGCTCCCGGAGCCGCCCCCGCTCCCGCAGCCTGCGGGCCCCTCCCGCACTCACCGGCGGCTCTGGCTGCCCTGCACCTCCCTGTCCGTCCTCCTCGGCCTGTCTGACACCCCCGGGGAGTGACCCAGCCCTGGCCCTGCCCTGCCGGTCCCCTCGGGGCTTGGCTCCTGCCGTGCCCGTCCCCTCGGGGCTTGGCTCCGTGCTGGGGACAGAGGCCGGGGCCGCTCGGCTCCGGGGAAGCGGGTGTCGGTCCTCGACCTGTCTCGATCACCGTGATCTTCCACACACAGTTTATATAAAAAGGCAAATGAAGAGAACGCTGCTCATTCGCTGTACTTTGCATTTGGAATAACTGACATGTAAGGTCTTGCCCCGTTTCTAGACAAGTCATAGAAGGAAAGAGTTTGGATGAAGTCCCTGGTGTACTCTGGTCCACACCTCTGTGCTGTAAACACAGTTCAGATTGTGGTTTATGGGGAATCGTGGGACACTTTTCATTTGGGGTGAAATGAAATGATAATTCACAGAATTTAATATAATTCGCACCGAGAGATATGATGGAAAATTCTACACTGTCAATACTAATAATTGTATGGATGTGATGCGCTTCCAGGCACGATTAACTGATTCATATTCTGTTTAGATGCCAGCAAAAGGTGAAGCTGAAATAGTCCCACCAAAGCTGGAGACAGATCTCAAAGCCTTGATGAGCTGTTGCTCCAAACAAGGTGCCAACCAATGCAGACTATGTGGGTAAGGTAACTCCTCAGCATCTTACACTGGCAACAGTAATTACACAACAAAAGCAGCAGATTATGGGAAGGGAAAATGATTCAGGGATGAATTCCTGGTTATGAAAAGAACCAGAGGCGATGCTTCTTTATTAGGACATTTCAAAGCAGACAACCTCAGTGAAGAATGTTGCTGCAACCAGAACCTGGTGTCAGGAGGAGCCTCTTTCCAAAGCACGTGCTTAGGTGTGTAAACATAGAACTTCTGTGCTCCCACACTCAGGTGACCCAAGATGCAGCTAGTAGTTGAGATGACCACGTTGATTAATCACTTACATGACTAAATTAGAGGCTTTGGGGTGGTAGTGGAGGGTTACAGCTCATTGCTGGCTGTAGGTAGAGGGCAGATGGGCTACACGGCAATGGGATGTTTAGGGTAGGTCACGTTCTGCTCACCACCATTTGATGGCTCCTTTAGACTCGTCTAGCATTTAGAAATCATGTTTATGTGTGGCTTTTTGTCCCAGTGTTTCCAAACGTTGAATTTTGTTGTCAAACAGAAACTTACTCTTCTGGCTGCTATGTGCAGTAACTAGTCTCTCAGACTTACCTTTCTCTGCACTGAACTTCAAAAGGCTTGTACCAAAAGCTCCATTTCATAAGTGATAGTAAAAAATACAGGAATTGTCTGCAACCTTTGACTGCACTGAAGAAATAAATAGTGCTACAGCCAGAGAAGCCAGCAAGCAGTTCTATGAGAGGTATGTTTATTTTTGACCTTCCAGTAACAAACCTTCAGGTGGCTGGCATTAGTTTTAATCATAAGAAAATGCTAAATATATGAAACAGGGCAGATACACAAATAGATCGATTTAAAAATTAAATTGACCTCATAGGAATTGGTCAAACACAGATGTTAAAATCTACCCACGTTGCCCCATCAATTCCTGCACAGCTTTGAGATCTTCTGTGGTTCTCTGGCACTCTTAATACACTCCAGCTGTTCTGGTCTCCTGGTAGCATCTTTATTCTCTGTTTGGTGATTTTCAGGCTATTTGATTATTCAAGTTTGGTAGATGCATTGAGTCATGCCTTGAGAAAGCTCAAAAAAACTATAAAACAGCAGTTTGTTTTAACCTCAGTGCCCAGATGACCATGATCAGCACATCCCTTTGCCTTCTGCTCTGTGTTATCTCAGAGTCCCTGAATCCAACCCAGGAAAAAAAGAGATTCTTCCTGAGTAGGAATTCCATGTTTCCTTCCCCTTAGTAGTAAGGGATATTATTTAGAACATTATTTCCTCTAAGCATTTCTCTTTACCTACTGCTCTGCCTATTTATTTTGCCTCAGGCTAGTTAGTGATTTAATTGCTCTTTTCATTAAAATATTGAGAAAACTGAGTAATGGTGGCACTCACATTTACAGGGAGAAGGTAGAGTGGATGTGCCAGCATGCTGCCATATTTTTTTGTCAGGTTTCACCAGTGACTAGCATTTTGAGGGCACATGAGGATTGGTACTGGGACAGTGGAGGTTACTATGTTTAAAAGGCATTTCCAGGTGCTACATGTTGTGAGTGGTCATGATGCTGAAAGCAGATTCATTTCACGGAGTGGTGGTGAAAATTCTAGAGTCTAAGGGTCTTTGAAGCATTCAGAGGGAGAAGCTGTTACTTCTGAATCTCTTTACCTAGCTTGAGAACCTCGTATAAGTGATTTTTCTCTCAGTTACTACAGGGAAACTCAGTGTGATGGATATCTGGGAGTAAAACACCTCCTCTACTTGGAGTCTGCTCAGGAAGCAAAGTTTTGGCAATCACAGGCTCCTGTGGAAGTTCTTTGCTTTGACTGGTTTCCACTGCTGCTCTTCAGATGAGAGCTGACAGCTTTTTTTCTGGCTGCTGGGCAAAGAATGAGTTAATCACTTTCTGAGAATGCCTTTATCACATTGGCTGTGTCATTAGCTGTCATGCCATGACAGCTATGCCATATTAACCAGAAAAATAAATAAAAAAGATATTCTTCTACAGAATATTTTTCTAGATGGAGAAATGTGGTGCAGTTGAAGTTTCAGCCCTGTTTTCCACCCTTATCAGGTAGTTATTTGCAGAGAAGATGGAAATGTAGAGAAATGTGAAAGTCCCACTGTAAAACCAATTTATGCTGCAAGTCATGATTGAAAAATGCTGGTTCTAGGAAAGGCTTATCTGCCTCAACTGCTTTTATGAGAAGATTTCACCTGTTAGTTATACTGCTGCTGCCACTGTCTTCTGCTCATGAGAGGAAGAAAAAACATTACCTGAATAAGTGTTTTAGAATGTATTCTGTAGAATATAGAATGTATTGGGTTGGAAGGGACATCTAAAGGTCATCTAGTCCAACCCCCCTACAATAAGCAGGGACATCTCTAGGTCAGGGTGCTCAGAGCCCCATCAAGCCTGACCTTGAATGTCTCCAGAGGCGTTAAGTCCAAGAGCCGCAGATTCTCACAGGAGTGTAGGAACAGTTTTGATAGCTCAGTGTCCTACCATATTATCTGGATTGGAGTTGAGATGAGCTCTGGTCAGAGGTCTGCACACGGATCCCCCTGAACTTGATGAGCAAGTCAATCTATGCATTAAAATTTGGTAGGAAAATACAGAGTTGGTAGGACCTTCTGCAAACAGTCCCAGGTTTATCACTCCTGGTCTGCACAGGAGGATGTGCTGGTCCTCTCCTTGAGGAATCAACCCAGTGATGTGCTTTTGTGGTGACTGCTTAACCTTGAGAGATTTCCTCCCATAGTTTCAGCAAGGATTACAGTAAATGCTCAATTTAGGTAAAGTCACAATCTAATTAAACAAATTCAGTCTAAATCCCTGCTGGGCCAGTAAAGATTTGTCTGTCAAATACCTCTAAGCGTTTTCGATTTCTATAGCAACACTTAATTGGATACACAACTGTCAGTTTAAATGCTTTAAATGAGGCTGATGGGATTAGTAATTGAATGCTGGGATTAATGGTCTACAGCTGGCTTTACTCCCCTGGTTGGTGCTTACAGCTCCCTTATCAGGTGGGTGGAGTAGTGTGTATATATATATACACACACCCCTACAACACAGTTATGATAGAGACTGGATGTAATCAGTGCTTTCCTGTTATTATGGATAAATATTTTTAATACTGTATGCAGCAAAAGGTTATAATCAAAGTATTAAAAGCAGAAAATCTAAAACTAGCTGCCTAACCTCCACAGTTAGGGCTTGGAAGTGGAGGTCTCAGTCATCCTCCAGTTCAATGTATGTAATTGTCTTTCATGGCTTGAGTTGAAGAGCAAACCTCCATGTTGTGGGTGGTGAAATGACATCCAAGGCTGTGAGTGCCAAAGGGATTTCTACAAGAGGTGGTAGGACTGCAAAGGAAATGGAAGAGATGAAGTCTGTGCACTGCCAAGGAGACCAGACTACAAAGTTTACCCAGGTAAAGGGGTCTCTGTGGTGAGGCTTGAATCACCTATCTTGGTGGGAACTAAAGAGAAGCATGAATGGTTTAAGATCTCACTTTTTAGATCCTTCAGTGCTTTAAAAAGCCAGAAATATGATGTATTCCTTGAGGTTGTCCTAGAACATCAGTGAAAATAAAGTGGGTTTTGGGTTCAGCTAACCCATACCAGGAATTTCTTCATCCTCAAAGCAACCTAAGGTCATCCTAAGGGAACCTAACCATTACTTGCCTTTTATGATCCTGGGGGCATAAGAAGGGAGCTCAGTGTCCAGCTGAGCTCTGTAGTGCTTGAAGAAGGAGGCTGTAAAGAAAACTTTCTGTGGCACTGAGATGTTTTGCATAAATTGTGGAGTCGTGCTATGAATTTGTTGTTTTGCCTTATCTGTAGACCTCCAAAACCACCCTTAATGACAGAGAGGCCCTTATACACCATCTGTTGGAACTTTGCTTCTTGTTAATTAAGTTCCCTTTGGAATTAAAATGAGCCAGTGCATACTTAGAGTCTATGTTGAACACAGTTTAATAATATTTACTGCAGTATATTAAATTAGAGCATGTTTCTGCTCTTATAAAGATTCTATCTTGGGAAGCATTATCTGAGACAGCTAACAATGTCAATGTTATAATTACCTGTATTTATGATATGGTTATAAACAATCACAAAGTAAATTATTTTAATTATTTAGACACAATTACAAAATAATTATCATCATAATAATTTTGCAGCTATTTATATTTATTGTATATCATTCTACGTATTAATTTACCAGGAAAAAACCCACCAAACAAAAGGGAAATTCAAAATTCTGCTCTGCATATCTCAGCACATAGAATATGCGAGGTTCATCTGAGATGTGGGAATGGCTCCATGACCTCTCCTCATTATCCAAAGATTCAAGCTTAGGTTTTCAGGCGAGCTCCAGCTGCCTGAAGTTTGGTATTCAGAAATCTGTGCTCATCAGCTTCTCTCTCCTTCATGATCTGCTCCTGTAGGTGAACTCCATTTGGTTCAGGGAATCCTTTCTTTTTTTTTTTCCTTCCTTCCTCTAATTAGTTCCTATTAAAAAGCCCAGCTCATCCTTTCCTAACCTCACCTAGGCTATCTTTTTCTCTTTTTCTTCCTTTTATTCCTAATGCAGAGGCATTAATCTCCTTATCTGGTCTAGACCCTTTTAGTATTCATTGTTCACATTAATTTTTTGTTATACTCGGTATTCAGACCAAGGATACTATATTTGATCATACTCTGGAATACTGATTGCTGTGTAAAAAAACCAAGCCAACGATAAAAGCCAGGGAAAGGAAATATAGAGGCTGGTTTTTGGGCTCAGGATGACTTTTTTTTTCCTTCACAATACTCTTGCAATTAATTTTCTTTCCAGACATGAGGCTTGTCTCCTTTCTGCTTTTATTTATATACAGCAATATAAATGCAATATAAATATATATTTCTATAATCTCATGAAGTGACAGTTCTAGGAATGTATTGTAAGAGGAAAATTAGAGGACCCCTTCAGATTGAGATGCCCTTTTTCATCTCCCAGCCCAGCAGACCCTATCTTCAACCTTAGTTTTGATTTGTGATTTAGTAAAGTGGGTTTTAGGAAACTGCTTGATTCACTGACACATTTTGAGTTGATTTCCTCTGAAATGGTCGTTGCTGGGAACATGAGAGCCCCTGAGTGATGGCATAACTGAAAGCCATGAGAAATTTCACATCAGCAGAAGAAATCAGATCTTGCTCCAACTTCATCTTCTAAATTATAATTATTAAAGTAAGAAAGTGCCTGTCTGGAGGGGTTTTCAATTATAATGGAAGGAATGAGGACTCTTCAGCATTGCTATTGGATTCAGAGGAGCAAAGTCACATCCCCTTCCATCTACAGTGCTGGCTGCCTGCTTGACCTTGGAAGAGACCTCTTCCTCCTCTTTGCTTGCTCTCACTCCTGGTTTCATTCTCATGCTTATATCCAAGTTAGATGCTTGTATCAAAAGCTCTTTTTTACTATACAAATTGATAGAAATGGAAAGGTTTAGTAGATCAAAACACTTCATTCTGCAAGGTACCTACCAGGTCTCTAGAGCTTTGGGAGTTTTATTCCTCATTAAATCCCCAATTTTGCTAACTGTGAAGAATGGCTGATGACAACTGGTAAGCCTTTTGCATCACCAAGTACCACAATGCTTGTTTTGGTTAGAAGGTTGTCAGGGGCCTCTCTTTGACTAAGTTAGAGGTAAATTTGCTTTAGGGAAAAGAAGCGAATAAATGTTGAAGTGAAAGATGAAGGACACAACTGCATTGTTATTATGTGGAGTGTTTGTTTGCATTATTATGTGGAGTATATGTTTGAAGCCTGCATCCCACACATGGACAGCCCAAGGTCCTTGTAGATGAAACCACTCAGATGATGTTCTTTGGGAGCTTGATGTGTCCTTCAGACACTAGTGGGCAGGTGCTATGGGGGGAAAGAATGGGGAGAAGACTCTTCCTATGGCTGGTGGCATCTTGAAGAACTCTCTAGAAAGGTGATAGGGAGCACAACTGAGTCCTGGAAAGGCCACAGAACTTCTACAGGTATTTTCTGCCTTTTAAAATTTGGTATCACCATTCTGTACAGCAGGAAGAGGAAAATGGGTGCCCTGTTTTTTACTGAATGAAAAAAGACCACCTTGATGTTTATCAACTCTTCAGCAGGATTTTGGACACTTAGACCACCTGTATCATCCTCTAAAGGCCAAGCCAAAAGAATCACATCATCACAATTGTATGTGATGAGGCTTTAAAGGGAATATTTAATATTGTCCTGAGTACCTAGAAGGTCCCATTGAATTGAAGTTAGACATAAATCAGATCCTTTGTGTCATAAGTAGTACTGTGTAAAACTGAAATGCAGACACTCAATTCAAAGCCATGGATGAGTTTGAACATCTAGCTCCCATAAACTATTTCAGCAATAATCAGGTATCTAAACAGCTTCAAGGATTTTGGCTGTAGAAACTAAATTTTTGTCAGTGCTGGTGCTCAAAGTGGTTTTTATCACATTAATTTAAGTGGGAAGGAACAACTAGTAGCAGTAGGCGAAGGAAAGGTGCTCACAGACTGGGAATGTAGAGGGGCAGTCAGAATTATGAGGTGGGAGCTGGCCTTTGATGTGTCACCCATTTAAATGCTGAAGGATTTACAGTGTTAGTGTTGGGGTTTCTGTTTGTTCTCAGATTTACTGCCTTTGTTTGAGTCTGGAAAGACTGACCAGCAGCTCCCTCTATTTCAGTAGTGCCAAAGTGATTTATACCAGCTGAGGAAGCAAAAAGCTCCTCCATGGAAAACTGTTTGTCAGATGCTTTGTGAAATTAGGATTTTGAAGGTTTTTTTATGCACTTTTGAGTCAAGTTTGTCTTGCACAAACTGACTCACCACTTGTAGTGTTTATAGCTCTAGGCCACTGGTACAATCCTATTTTGGTTGTATATAGAAGGTGTAACTAATCAAGTGAGGCATTCTGCTGTGCTCTTAAAAAATGTTTCTAGTGCTTTAAGTCAAACACACTTAAGATTTTTCCGCATGAATTGGCTGAGCACTATGAATTATAAATTTAGACTCTAAACATTCTGTTAACTGGTTAAAATGAGAGCAGTTAGAGCAAATACAGTTTTATTCACTTTACAGCATATTTATTATTCTAGTACTGTAGGAAACGGGGAAAGTTAAAGACAAAAAAAAGTGTTTCAGCTTTTGTGTGTGTAGTACAAATTCTGTCAATACAGAAAAGAGCTCAGGTAGCTCAAAGATAAATTGAGATGATGTTTGATTAAATGACTGGGAGAAAATAAATAGCATTTCAGAATTTATGCAGTTAGGATGAAGAATTTATTATATACACAACTAAGCAACTCTACTGTAGATGTACTTCCTCTTTAAAGAAAATGGATACAGTAATCAAAATAGTTCTAGCATGGAAACTACAATACAGACTGAAACAGGACAAAAATCAGTTATTTGACTTGAAAGAACACAGAACCTGAAACAACAAATTGCAGGTTGCATCATTAACCAAGGACAGTAAAAAACTGTACAGTACAAGCAACACGTTACAATAAGTTATGACCAATAAGGCAGTCTCTCCTTTAGGACAAAAAGGGATCAAGGGAAAGGTATTAAAATCTCATAAATCCACCATATCTCTTTTCCATCTCTGGGACCTCTTTGGAATAAGTTTCCCCATCTTCTTCTGAAGGGAGGATGGAGTCGGCGAAGCGCTTAAGAAAGCCACCGTATCGTTTCTGGTAATCTAGCCACCACTCTGGCCTGCCCACTCTTCTCATGAACCCACCATATCTCTTTTGCAGCTCTTTGGCTTCATCTTCCAACTCGGGGCTGCGCTTTACGCTCCTCATGAAGCCTCCATATCTTTTGCTGACGTCGCCGTTGTTCTCATTTATCTCTCGGTAATGCCCTGCCTCAGGGTTGTCCCCTGTTCCCAGAAGCTCCTTCAGCAGGTCGGAGGAGTTAGCAAGGGCATCATCATCTGAGTCTTTCTTCATAAACCCTCCATACCTCTTAGCCAGGATTTCTCCTCCGTTAGCTTCATCCTCCGGCTCCACCCGGTAGAGCTCATCCATTTTCTTCATGAACCCCCCGTACCTTTTCATGAAGCCTCCATACTTCTTTGCCAGCAAGTGGTTCTCATCCAGCTCCTTCTTGTCTCCTGGAGCCATGTTGCCATCCTCAGAAAGATCCAGCTTTGCCAGCTGCAGGAGCTCCTTGCAGGTCTCCCAGGCTTTGGCAGAAGGCAGCTTTCCTTCACATTCTAGGGTACATGCCTGAAAAATGGATGTGGTTTACTGAGAACGCTTTGATAGCGACAAGCACCTCACTGACACCCTATCTGAGCTTCACTTGTCTTTAGAAGACCATGAGCAAGCCTCTCTTTGTGAGTGGCTCGGAAGGACAGCTCTTCAGGAGCAGCTGATTTGGTACCTGTCTGCTCTGAAGTTCCTCAGATCCCTCTCTAAAGGACATGGTAGTCTCCAGTCTAAGAGAATAATAGACAAGATGGACAGTATGGATGGTCCTGTATGTCAAGCCTGTTTCTGTTTCTAAGGAAGCCACACATACGGTTCCTGCACCTCCATCGTGCTTGGGTGTGTTGTTATGGTTTCTTTTCATATTTACTACTGGGAAGCTAAAAATCAGTTTTATGGTTTTATGCCTTCATAATGAAAGTGTAGAAGTGTATTCAAGCTCCATAATTAAAAGTAACAATGAGGAATTTTAGGACAGAAGTTACACAGCGTTGTCATTGTAAAGAAGCCAACTGTATGGTTCTGCTCTCTGCAATAGACTGTGTAGCTTTAAAGGATGTATTTCTGCTCATTATTATTAGTTCCTCCTGGCACTGATATTTCAAATGTGTGCCAATACAAAGGTAGAAATAAAAGCTCTCTTAGGATCAAACTTTGCTAGTTTGACATACAGAGTAACGACAGTGAAAAAGAGGGGAAAAAATCCCAAGATGTAGAACTTCTGCCTGCAATGACAAAATTTCAGGCTTATAAAAAGTTTTCAGTACCTGTATGTATATCTTGCAACCTGTGATGTACAGATAATATCATACATATTAGCCAATACTATCCCTTTTGTGTCAGGGGAATTTACTTTGTGTGAAATAACACTTCAGTTGGGGGGAAAAAAGTGGACCCAGTGCTTTGTTTTCTTGCCTATGTCTTTATGCCACAACAATAAAACAAGAAATCATCATTATTTTCAATAGGAGAAACACTTATTCTGCCTATCGATTATGTTTTCTAAGTATCTTGATGTGCTTTAAGAAAGTGAAATTAAACCCCAGCGGAGTTTTTCTCTATTAGCTGAGCAGCTCTCTACCTCTGGCCTTACCTGTCTGTTGAGCCCCATTCTAGTCTGAGAAATTCATATAGGGTTTTTGATATGAAAAGTGAAAATTAAAATGATTGTGGTTTGCAACTATTTTAATTGGTGCTACAAGCTTGTTATATACTGTAGTTGATGCTGTAAAGAGAATGTGATCTCAGCTTCAGTCTGACTTTGAAATGGCTCTAAATCAAAGCAAAAATAGGTCTTTCCCTTCCTTTTCCTTTCTCGATTAGTTTAAATTACCCCCTCTGGCCAAATTAACACATAGTATCTCATAGGTGTGAATGAGCAGGTAGAATGGGATAAATCTTTTATCTTACAGATGCAATGTGATAAAACCAGGTATGATGTTGGTAGATGCTGGTATCCAGAAACATTTGCTTCTGAAAGCTGTCTATATGTAAATAAGGAATATAAGGTACAGCACATTGCTCCTTTTCCCATATCAACTAATCAGTGTTGTTATGGAATGGAACTTAATTCTTTCTTCAATAATTGCTGGAGGTGTGCAAGAGACTATCAGTGTAGACACCCACAACATATACTCAGAAAAGCACATTTCCCTCCCTCCAAAAGAGCAAACTACCACTTTTTTCCCTAATTGGCATTAAAGTTTGATTGGAAGCTAATGGAAGCAAAAGTATGTGTCCTGCTTTGCCAGCCATCCTAAGGATATTGCCCTCATCGAGCTGTTGTAGTTAAGAATGAGCCTTTGATTTTGGTGTTAGCAGAAGTACTCAGTGATTCCTCATCCTGCGTAAGAATAGGGTCCAGTCCTTCCTTTTGTGTGCTCCCAAATAATCGGAGACCTCTTAGAACAAAACCTTTCAGATCATTTAGATGTGTTGAGAGCGTGATGCTTCAATACTCATCTATTTGAGGTCAGGAACCGCAGGTGTCACTGGCAAAGGACTCGGCACCCTCAGTTCTCACCTTCTGAGGGACCCCAGAGCTTTGCTGACCCCCATCCTTAAATTTCAAGCTGAGTTGCCTCTGTGACTATACTTTTCAATCTCAGTATCATTAAAATTAAAGATATTCTGGGGTTTTCTCAGCATGATTCGTCTTAGGAGACACTCTCAAAGGGACCTTTCCCAGACACATTCTTAACGCTTCGCAGGAAGAGCAGCGGGCGGTCTTGCTACCCAACCTAGGTTGGAAATCCTGCTTCTGAGGAGATTCGGCCAAGTTCTCAGGCAAATCCATCCCTTTCCAACTACCTGGAGAGGGCTCATCCCGCCGGAGACCCTGTGGTCGGGGGTCGGGACCCTCCATCTCGTCCCTCCCGGCTTCCCCCCGCCCTACCGGGGCTGCAGCGCCCGGCACCATCTCTCCTTTCCCTTCTTCACACTTTTTCACTCGGCTTTTTCCTTACCCCCGGGGTGTCCTATCCTGTCTTCCCCCCTGAACACCGCCTCTTGCTGCGGGCAGGGGAGGGACGGGCGGTCTTGGGGAGGGGGGGTGGAGGTTGTCTCCTCACTTCCCCTTCTCCCCAGGACCCGCTCCCCTTCCTTCACCCCTTCAAAACCAGGTCTTCCAAGTGACGCTGGTCGCTTTCCCCCCATTATTACTGTCATTTCGGTTCCTTTCCCTCCCTCCCAAAGTTAAGGCGAGGCGGGGGGACCCTGCCCGGCCGAGGGTCCCACCCCTGCCCCAGCCCCTGTCCCGCTTACCAGGGGATGGATGCCGGCGCGGGGTCCCAGGCGGTAGGCGCAGGCGGCGCAGTCGTGGCCGCATTCTGCCCGCACCCTGGGCAGCAGGCAGGTGCTGAGGGCCAGCAGCGAGCAGCCGAGTCTCAGGAGCAACGCCATGGGGGCTGCAAGAAGGAGAGCTCAGCCCACAGCCGCCTCTTCCCGGCTCCCACCCCACGGCAATGTGTGCCCCGGAGGGCTCAGCCAGCAGCCGCCCCCCAAAACCCCGGTCACAGCCCCGGTCCTGCCTTCCCCAGCCTCGGGGTAAGGGAAAGAAGGAAGAAACTGTTCCCCCACCGCGGTTTAAAACCGAATCTTGGGTCGCACCGAACTCCGGTAACTCACGCCCTTTAGGAGCTGGGGTGGTTGCGCTTGCGAGGTAAGCGGGAGCTTGGCAGATAGCGGACCCGAAGGATGCAGCGCCCAGAAGATCCCATCCCGTGAAAAATCTCGTCCCAAAACTCTTTATCCCGCAGCACCCGCTCCCCAGGGAGAGAGCCCGACGGCGGAGCCCCACGGACGGGTTGTCAGCCTCTCCCGGGAAGGGTTTCCCATCGAGAAGCCGCCCCGACGACGGGCTCCAGCCCCGGTAGAGCCGCCCCCGGTCCCCCCCCTCTCCAGCAGAGCAGTTCACTCACACACAGGGACTCCCGGGAGATGCTCGTCGGGGAGGGAGCTGCGCTTTGCTGGAGCCCGGGCGTCGGAGCCGCTGTTATTTATAGAGAGGGAGCAGCCTCTGGAGAAACCCCGTGTTGGGGGGGAGGAACTCAGAGCCTGGGCTGCTGATAGCTTCGGTGAGGGCGGTTCGAGGGGGGGTTGCCAAGCCGGGGACCCGCTACCGGGGCCGGGCGCGCCGCTACCGAGCGGAGCGGGTGCGGGAGGCGGCGGCGGCACCGGCACTTTATAATTAGCTAACGCGGGGAGAGCGAGGCCTCCCCCAATCGCTGCCGGGCTCCCGCTGACGCAGCACCTACGACACCACCCTCCTCACCCCCCTCACCCCCACCCCGGGGCCGCTGCCCCACCGGTGGGGCTTGGGATGGATGGGATGGGATGGAGAGGGGGGCTGTCCCTGCCGTCGGGGGGAGCGGCGTCGGGAAAGTTACCGGGGAGAATTTTTCAATCGGGGGTGGGTAGGGATGAGACATCGGCGTGAGTCACGTTGGGGAAGGNGTCTGGGGGTTATTTTTTTGGTTGCCTTCTCTCTCCCCATCTTGCCAAACCCCAACCCGCTGAGGGTCCCTCCATCCTCCCTCCCTGGGGATCAGGTGTAAAACACCATGTTTGGGGGAAGCAGGTTTTACCAGAGCGAGTGAGAAGATAAGGTTTTTGATTTGAAAATACTGCAATTTCCCAAATATGGGTAGATTTGCCTTATTTTCACAATCTTGGTGACCAAGAAAACACAGAGGCGAAGGAATTAGACAGAGGCAAGACCCCCAAGCACTTCTGCAAGGTTCTCAACTGCAGAAGCTGAGGCAGCTTTTTGCTCTGCTCTGTCTGACATCCTGGGGAGCAGGCATGGAGCGATGACATCCATCCCTGACACCTCGTGTTTGTAGAGGGCTCTGCCCCCGCTGTGCTAAGCTGCTTTTCTTTGAGTGTCAGAAGCCACCTTCTATTTCCAGCCCCAAATTATTTCTAGCTGGTTTGGTCTTCTTTCAGCATTGTCTTTCAGTTTAAAGAGTGTTTTTCCCCTCCCTGGTGTGTTTCTGGGGTGGAGTTATTCTCCCTAGTCCTCAATTTGCTGAAGGGAACAAGCTGTGCTCTTCAGCTTTCTGTCTTGAGATGGGCCCTTTTCATGTAGATGTTCTATTCTGCATTTGCTATACTTGGAGTTCATCATTTCTGGGCATGAGTGATGGGAACAATGCACTGTATGTTGGTTGAAATGTCATTAGGGTATTAATACATCATTATCTCCTCTGGAGGAGGAAGACACCTTGATTTATACCTTCTCAGATCCCCTTTGCCTTTTCTAATTCTGCAGTATATTGATGTCACACACTTACCTCGTAATTTAGATAAGGCCAGGCCTTGATTCTTCAGAACTAACACAAAATCTGCTACTATTATTATATGGAATTTGTCCTTTCTGTTATCTTTAGCTGTTTGACTCAGATTAAGGACACTGAAATGAATGTCTGGGTTGTCAGAAATACATCCCTTCAAGACTAAGACATAACTCTTGTGTATGACCAGTGCTCACGAGAAGAGAATGAGGCTCTCTGCTTACGTAGTAATCTCACCCAGCTTTGCAAATGAACTCTACAGAGAAGAGGTAGGCATTTAAAAAATCATCCCTGTGGGTGTATTTATGTTAGCATGTGAGGGATCTGCATTTGGAGCAATGAGCAAATTGTCCTGCCACTGAATCAGCACGAATGCTATAAAGTTTGTTCCTAGGATGCTTAGGGAAGCACTGACTAACTCCAGAGGTGACACATTCGGTGCCTCCTTTGCTGTAAGGTAGTTCTCTACAAGCAGAGCTTTTTTTTGTGATAGGTATCATCAGATTAGTCCTCTGGGTTCAATTACTGAGCCACAGCTCTGCCATCACTTATTGGCTTGTACTCTAATAGTCAGCATGGCGTGATGGGACAGAAGCCTCCTGATTTTAACTCCTGCAGTGCTCATCCCATGTCCCTGAGGCTGACTGGCTCCTGCTTCATCGTTGTGCTCATGAGTGCCCATGCTCAGCCTGCTCACTCAGCTCCCCAGCTGCCATGTCCTTCCGTGCTCTGGTTAATGTCACTTAGAGTGTTTCATCTGGGTGTGATGACAACCCAGCCAGCGTCAGAATCTCGCTGTGTACAGGGGTGCAGACAGTCCCTGGAGATAAAATACAGGCTATAAGAGGAAAAGGCAAAGGATGAACTGAGAGTAAAGCCTCTAAACGGACCAAATAAGATGCTGTGTAGAAGAGGAGTAATAGGGAGGGTTATTTTACAGTGGACAAATCTTATGGCTGCTGGTGGAGATGAGGGAAGAAGAAAGGAGGGAAGAGGAAAAGACAGAAAGAAATCAGTTGTGATATGCGTAGGTGCAAGGACACCATGAGAGAGAGAAGAGTTTCTGAGCACAGCCAGCCTTGGGCAAAAGAAATCCAGCTGTGGCTGTTGGAAGCGCTACAGATAACCCTGACTCTTTGGTTCACCTGCTTCTCAGTATCCCCTGTTGTTTGGGTCTTTGGCTGGTTCCTCTCTGTTGCTGGCCCTCATCCTACATCCTTACAGAGGTATGAGAGTCCCCAGGGCCTGGCAGGGTGGGGAGGAGGAAGAAGGTCCCAGCTGGACTCTTGTTTTACCCTTTTTCCCACGAGGTGTAGCAGTGCTGGCTACACAGAGTCCTCTCCTTCCTCCTAACAGACTCTAATATGCACAGAGAACAAGCAGTAATACAAGGAAGGAGTAATTAAGAAAATATTTCTTGAAGAGCTCACTTTTCCCAGTGTCAGCAGATGAAAGCTCAGTAATTTCCAGTCTGAGTTCAGTTCCATATGGGGAAAGGATTCTTTGTAGAGAGAGGATGAAAACAGGAGGGAATTTGGAAAAATTTGACAAAACACTACAAAGCAAAAACTACACCAGGAAAATGACTCACTGCAGAAGTGGAGGATGGTATTTTCTAGGCAACAGAGGACCAAGAAACAAAGAAATAGGGAGGCAGTAAAGATGGTACCTTGTTGCTGCCTCCCAACTTTATGTTAAAAATGTCCTGGTGTTGAGAAAAACTTTGGTATTTTTATCATCCAGAATCACCACAGACACCAGCTGCTTTTTATCTGTCACCACAATATACCAGCCAAAAGAAACCTGGTTGTAGCCCCAAGGACCCTGTTGCCCCGTTCATCCAGGCTCCCAGACATAAGCTAGAATGAGGTGGAGCCCAGATGAAATCATCTTCATTTTACTGACTGAGGGCACAATTTGAATGACTTTACAAAGCCTTGCCAAAAGTGGGCAGCCGAGTTAGAAACTAAACCCCTCTCTCTTGGCTTTCACATCAATACCAAAGCAGCACCAGCTTTCCTTCCCAAACTATGCTCATCGTGCTAATGGAGCTGAGATAAAATCATTCAATGAAGATGGATTTATGAAATAAAGATGCTGTTAGCACCCCAAGCAGCCCTTCTCACAACACGGAGCCTTTTCTTATGGAATTGAAATGAGGAACAAGGAATGAAAACCAACATGTTGATTATTGTGTTCAGCTCAGTGCAAAAGGTCACAGCACTTTGGAGACCAACCAGTCGGGATCCATCCAGCTCAGTCTAAAGGGGCTTAATTTTTGATGGGAACATAAATAACTGATATCAGAGCAGAGAAAGACATTGCAGGTCAACGCTCCTATACCAACCTTATCATCAAAGTAATTTAGAGACATCAGTTATTAATCTATAAATATAAGTCATGCATTGCTACTTTCTATTTATCTTTATTAAATTATGTCTAATGTAAGCAGAGAGGAATGGTAATAAGAGAGCTACTCAATGTACAACTGGGTGGTGCTGCCCAAAATGTACCTTTACAGGACAGAGATGTTCCAGTGCTTCCCAAATCTCTGTATATCCCTTAGTATACATTTAAGGTATGAAGAAATAAGAGAAGTATCAGTGATGCAGACATTTCTGCTCACAGCTGCTGAGGACAATCTTGTATGAAGAACTGCAATGCTAAACTTTTCATCTCAGACGTCTGGGTCTTCTTCATAATATTTTTGCCCCTGAATGAATTACACCTTTTTTTTTAAAAGGTAAAACCATGCACTGGTCTAGGATAAGGAGAAGTTTTCACTGGCAGCTACTGTCCTTGTCTCATGGCTGATGCCATCCAGCTTTCAAAGGGGGGAGGAGATTTCACACTTTCTCTGAGTGAAATAAAGATTGTGACGTGCATTTGGTATTAACATACAGCAAATACAACTTTTTGGTGCATTTTTTTTTGCCTACGATTGTATCAGACAAAATAGGAATGAAGAAGAGAAATTTATATCATTCTGTGGGGATTCACTTTATTTCATGCTTCTCTGTTTCTCACAGACACACGAATCTCTGCACCCAAAGATTTCCTGAACGGCAGCGAGTAGAATGTGCTGCAGAGTGAGTAGAACAAACTGTACAAAATCCGTACTTGTTATAAAAGCATCATGTTGCTCATTTCCACAGAGGCCGTGGCAGGGGTGTTTCCAATAAAATAGGAAGAAAACAGGGTGCTCGGCAGCAAAATACGTTGTGATGGAATCCAGGCGCAGCGATTATTATTTGAGACAATAACTGCTCCACATGAGTGGAGTGATTACCCTCATTTTTTTAATTAAGAAAACTCATCCATGAATTACAAAGGAAGGATTAGATTCCGTCTGTGGAAAGGATTGCAGTGTCTAGTGCTGCTGGGGAAGGATTAGCTGAAAATTGTAAATGAGAGATTTTGATCACTTCAGTCACGTTAGGAAAAACAAACAAGCAGAGCCTAAATAATGTATATGGAGCACAAGCTCCAGCTGTTTCCCCATTATTCACATTCACGCAGCAGAATCTGGGAGCTTTTCACCCCAGTTCCAGCCTCTCATTCTTGTTGCTAGTATTTTATTGCCCAGTTGGGGAGTGCTGTGTTCACACTTCAGCACAGCATCCAAAACAAGTTGTTTGTGAGGCTGGAGCTGTCGGGAGAGCCTGAAGTGTGAGATGCAGGGGGGAAAAGACTGGCTGGGTTCCTTGCTGAGCTCCTCAGGGGGCACAGCTTGGTGCTGCAGGGCAGGCAGAGGTTGACTTGAAACTCCCATGTTGTGAGCAGCTCAGAAATGTGATTTAAAACAGTGTTGGTGCTTGCTGTGATTTCCAGCAGCCCAATAGGGAGTGTCTTATGGCCAAGCAGTGAGCTCTCTCCTTTCCACTCCCACCATGGCCTCAGCATAACCTCTCTCACACCATCCCTAGGCCATGTTGTGCTCTCCCTCTTCTGCTCTTGTGCTGAAGACATGCTCTGGGTAGTTATGAGGGTCATGTTTAATTTTGTCCTACTTCTCCTCATCCACACTGGGAATCTTTCTGCCTTATGCTGTGGCTGTAGCACACAATCCGTATGCAGGCAGCATGTAGCCCCTTGTGCTCTTACAACATACCTTGGTCTAGTGGTGGGCTAAATTCCTCAGCTGAAAAAGCAACTTTATGCTCATTTACAGGAGAGTTCACTCTAGGTTAGCTACAGCCATGATTGTAATCCCTGTGGAATGGCAAAAACTAAGCAGATGATGTTCATGCAAAAAGTGGAGTGGGCAAGGTGCTTAAAGCACAAGGTTCTCACAAACACCATGTGAAAGGTTCACCATATTTCTTCCAGTGCTTTACATGAATTGGGACTCAATTGGGATACTCCAGAAAGTGCTCTCTATAGGAAGGAAAACTAGAGGTTTGATTAATCAAGTTATCTAGTTAGGACAGGGAAGAATGCTAACATAAGAAAACATCCTAACAGCATTTTCTATATGAAATAACAAACATTATAATCACATTCCTTCATTTTACACGTTTGACCTGTTCCACTGGCCATTGTACCTCGTTGTGCTTTGTATTTCTGTTAAAACACCTGGAAACTGAACTCTGACCTTTCTCTTTCCAGTTTACTGGTCTACATTCCTTTTCTTTACAGCTGGGAGCTTTACACTTGAAAGTCATTTCATTTCTCCTGCTGCATAATTGAACACTTCAGAAACCAAGAAGCGACCTCAGCCAGCTGAGCCCTTATTGCTTTTCCTCTACAGAACCAGTGAAAATATTTCATGAAAAGTCAAAGCTGTAAATTTGACTGGTTTAGCCTGACAATTGACTTCATGCAGAAGCTGAGAAGATTTTGGAAGCAGAAGAGTTACCATGTTGAGTGAAGATGTGGGTGCAGTGACAACATATAGTAAAGGAAAACAACAGATGTGGTGAGATGTTTGGATTATTTTGGGGTGACAAACCTGTGTTGGAGGGGATTGCCCTGTGGTTGACTCCTTTCCCACCTCCCAAAGATAGATCTGGTATTTTGGTTGTTATATGGCCTTGCTATCACAACACCTGGCTTTGAAAGCTTATAAAATCAAGGTGGCAACCCCTGCTGAAGAGCAGGTATAACACAAGGTTTGGTTTTAATAGGAATGTGGTTAGAATGACATTGTCACACAGCTCGTGTCTTCTCCAGTTCTGCCATAGGATTTCTGTGTTCCCTCAAAGTGGGGAATCCAACACTTCCCTCTAATGCAATGTAAATGATCTGCTAATACCTGACTTGGCAGAGTTTTGCTACACAAAGCAATTGATGCTATTTTACAGCCTCTGACTGAGTTCAGTTAAAGTATCAGGTGTAATATTTATACCTCTAGATAGATTTATACCTGAAATATCAGATATTTTAGACTTTTAGCTTAGATTTGGGCTACTTTCAGAGTGTCCCTTGTCTACACTGGTACCCCAGGATTTCATCAGCTGATATGTTCAGACACATCCAAGCTAAACAGACTGGTGAGTGCTAAGATTTCAGAATAAAAGGCTTAGAATATAAAATAATGAAAATCTTGCAATACTAAAATACTAATACATTTTATGCAGAAATAAGTCGTGCTTCAACTTATTCAAGTGCGTCAGCACTTTGAGGATAGAGAATAAGTAAAGCAAATAATTCACAGAGCAGAAAAATTGAGTCTAGGATGAGACAGAATGGGGAAAGTGAACTTTTTATGAGATTAGATTTATGTCATAAAACGTTCCTCAAGCTAAGATTCTCTTCCTCTGATTTCTCTGCTGTTGCCTGGTTTGCATTCCCTTCTTCTTTGCAGGCAGTTAGTGGCTGAGGCAAGACCTCCACCTGCTTCTGAGGGCATCTGCCATGTCAGCTCACCTAGATCTTCAGGATGAAGATGACTAGAGATAACTCATTTACTGAAATAAGGACTACTCTCCAAAAATGCATCAGGAAAGTTTCTGTGCTACAAAATTGATGAGAGCGCTCTGCTATTTTCTTGTGGTAATAAATAAAATGACTCATTTGTCTAATCATCCTGGGTTTTTCATGATTAAACTAGGCTGCAATTTCCAGAATATTTAGGACTGGTCTGATGTATACTTTGTGCTAAAACTGGGTGTAATGTGTGTGCCAACAGACCCGTGCCAGAATTTGCAGGAGTTTTCTTTATTGGTGTTTTTCTGATGGTTCTTTCAATGCCAGTTTAGTTTTGAAAAGCGATGAGCTTGTTATTGCAAAGACTACAAAAATAAATATTAATGAATATCTTTAAAATGATGGGGAGCTAAATGATGTGGCAAAAATAATTGGCATCTGTATTGCCTGGTTAACTGATCAAAATACCACTGCAAACCAACAGAAGGAAGGGGGAGGCTCTCAAGGTGGTCAAGGTGCTTCTAGGCAAGGGTGACCACTGTCACCCTTATGCTGGATGTTCAGCTCTTGGGTTAGAACTGTGTGTCATTGTACAGCTTCTTTGCTTCCCTTTGAAGATGGGCTGTATAAAGTAATATATAAATACAGAGAGTGTATAGGAATACACTGAGAGTGATAACCACACAGAGAGTGGTCAGGCCCTGGAACAGGCTGCCCAGGAAGGTGGTGGAGTTGCCATCCCTTGAGGGGTTTAAAAATGAGTAGATGTAGCACTTGAGGCTATGAGGCTATGGTCTAGTGGTTAGGGAGATGTTGGGATGAAGGTTGGACTTGATGATCCTTGAGGTCCTTTCCAACCATAATGATCCTATGATTTTGTGATTGTCATGATTGCCTATCATTTTGAGCCTTAGCCCATTGTTTTTACCTCTGTTTAGGCAGCGCAGAGATGTGCAGGGTTAGCTGCAGGTAGTGGTGGGGTCCCAGAGGACCTGTGGCAGATTTCATCACTGACAGAATATGCAGGCTGGTTGCATCTAAATATGTCTGAGATGTCAAGCTTTTTCTCTGTGATACATTTAGTTTGTTAGGACAATGATGGAAGCTCTGACAGCACTCAGCAGTTGAGCTTCTGGTTCTTCTGCTGTTAGGACCACGGGCAAACTCAGGAATGGAGCTGCTGGTGGGATGCCCAACATGACTTGCATGCATATTACACCTACTGAAAGGATGTGTGAAGCAAACTAACAATAAATCATCAAACCATACCCATGAATCAGTGAACTGTAACTATAAATTTAAAGCTCAAAGTTAGAGCTCGTGAGGAAAAATGTCAGACAAAATACTTCCTTAATGTAACTTCCAAGTTTTTCCAAATGAAGTGTTTGTGGAGGCCTGCTAAACAGATGTGATTCCAATGATTTCTGCTTCATCTTGTCTGCAGGCTTGTTGTCTTCTGGATGTCTGATGGCCTCCAGGTTCTCTACACCCTATCATTGTGTGTGGTGGGCCATGAACATCCCCTCTGATTAGCTCTTATGAAGAATGGAGTTACAGCAACAGAAAACAGAGATGGGAGGAAGTATAAGACACACCACATCTTGCAATCTTGCTGGTTATTTTATACTATGGTGAAAACCTTCCACCCATCATCAGGTTTGGTCTGACATCCCTGTTTGTGTTCTCCTTTGTCATGGGCCATTGAAAGGTGCTTCAGAGGGGAGAAGCTGTTGCTTTCTTTTTTTGCATAGCCTGAATGTGCACTTGAGTCCAAGAAACTAATTAGCAACCCATTTTAACAAAAATGTGCTCTGTGTGAAGATAACTCAATGTTTGAAAGCCAAGGCGGGTGCTTTGGACCTATCTTAGCTGCTGAAGTGTCCCAAACCCCACTGATTGCTTCTGAATCTCAGTGTTTTGAGTCAAAAATCTCATTTTCTTCCTACCTGCTTTCTGTGCTAAGGTTCACAGGAGTGTGTATTTTTTATTTTACACCTCCAGGGTTTTCCAACAGAATGCTAATTGAAAACTAATGACCGGGAGATCATTTATGGATTATCATAGTCTGCAAGCTAATGAGGAGAAAAATTAAAACAAAGGCAGGGCAATTCAATGTTAATTTATTTGATATCTGTGGCCTGGGTATGATTTATGAGAATATTTTCCAGTAAAATACAGTTATTGTATTATTTCTGTTCAGAAAAGGGAACTGCAGTGTGAGACATTGCAAATACTCAGCAAAATGGGTTGAGAATAACAGAGAGAGATAGAACTTTTAATTTTTTTAAGGATGAGTGAATTTTTAATTTACCAGATATGGATCATTGAGTTTTCTTTCATCAAATATTGCAATAAAAATGCTAAATTAAATATAAGTAGTACGGAGCAATATGAAGTTCAAAGAAAGGTGGTGATTTTACCTCTTAATAATGTCTTTAGTTAAAAGTTTAATTAAATTCTGACTTGGAGCTTCCTCACGAGGTTAACACTATGAATGTGCAGAATCCAGTAATGTCCACTAATAGACACACAGAAAAGAGTAGTGCACAGGTCTTTAAAGGGTGACAACTTTCCTGCAGGCTTTTCTCACTGGAAAAAAAAAGATAATCAAAGTAAATGAGGGTGATAGATCACTGGAACGGGTTGCCCAGAGAGGTGGTGGAGGCCCCATTCCTGGGTCATTCAAGGTTAGCCTTGATGGGGCTCTGAGCAGCCTGACCTAGGTAGAGATGTCCCTGCTTGTGTAGGGAGGTTGGAGCAGATGACCTCTAGAGGTCCCTTCCAGCCTAAAACATTCTATAATTCTAAATCTAGTATTTTCAAAAGCGTTTTGGAAGCGCAGAATTAATTCTGTAAAACTCTTCATTTAACTTTTGCAGAGGTTTATGGCTAAGTTATAAGTGGCTATATGACATTTGGTTCCAAGGGGCTGGTTTAAAACAGAGGTTTAATTTTTAAAAGAAACTCTTCCCTTCCGAGTTGTATCTGTTGTGCAGTTAGCTGAGTTATAAATTAGGACACAGGAAAGTTGTGGGGTAATGGTACCTGAAGTGCAGTGATCTAAGTATTAAATAATGGCTACTTTTATGGATCTTTGCATTTGAACATCAACTTAAAATAGAAAGCAATTACGTTCTGTTACAGAGAAGAAACTCATGGTATTAGTACCCATGAATATTTACTCTCTGGGTTACTCTTCTTTGTTCCATGAAAGGGTTACAGGCAATTTATGGTGTTGGATAATCTGGGCTTCTTGAGTGGCACCTGAATCCCAGCATTGAGCTCTCTCTGGGATGAAATAACCCATGAAATCATGAGAGATTTTCACCTTTCCCTGCTTGTTCAGAGCAACCTCCTTGCTGAATCTTACTTAATCTTTACCTAAGAATTAAAATCCCATATCTGGGTCCCGTGAGGAATCATTTTGTGGCTGAGGAGTACAAAGTGTCACCCTTCAGAAATTTAGTGCCAACATCTTGGCTGGCCCAAACTCCTGTAGCTATAGTGATGCCATACTTTGTATTCTAGACAAAGTTCAAAACGACTTCTCCTCATCTGTGTGTCATGTACTCATGTTAATATCTTTCCAGCCTCCCAGTTTTTATGGCACTGATCTTTTTAGCTACTATGCATCATTTGGTTTAATCCCATTAGAGACAAAGATTTATTACTGCTTTATTATAAAGAAAAACAGTCAGGAAAGAAGAAGATAGATGCATGGCTGTCAGCAGTGACATTAAATGGGCTAACATCTGATGTGCTTCTCAGGAAAACCTCTCAGCATAATGAAGGGCTTGGACCCTTCCCCCAAATTCAGCTGAGTATGAGGTAAGTGGTGACACCTCTATTGCTTGATTCAGTTTCAGCCAGTTGGTTTAATAACACAGTGGGCAACAGTATATCAGGGCAGTAAGGATGTTTAGGAAAGGCCACTCCACCTCTTATTTTGATGCTTTGGTACACAGTATATTTCAATGAGAAGGTACCTATAAGCCCCTGAATATCTGTGTACTGAAGATACACCTTGTAGACCTTGTTAATTCTGTTACTATTGGCAAAGTTAAACTTATCCTAAAAGAATTAGGAAAAAATTGATTTCTTTTAAAATTCAGCACAATCCTACTCAGTTGTTTTGTATCCATACACTTCCCATCCAAGCATCTCAGAGCACTTGCATGGACAAGCTTATCAGTGTCATTCCTGCAAGGGCAGCACTCTCTGTGTGCTTTAGAAGTGAAGGTATTCACTGTATGATTTCCTACTGAATTGCCTCCTTAATCAGCCTATTTATATGTTTTTCCATATACCATTCATTTCTGCTGTCTGTTCTTATATGCCTCAAACTTTTCTGATTTTTGTCAGTTTTCTCTAATCTCCTCTAAAACCATGGGGGAGATGATCCTCACCTGAAGACCTGCCTCAGATAACTAAACCTTTCAAGGGTGACCTTTCCAAAAATGTGACGTTTCTTTGTTATCTCAGGTTTGCACCAAAACTTGAGCTCATAGGGATTATCCATTGCTTTAAGCCAAGGTTGTGCATGAGTAGTGAGATGATCAGAACCTTGTGATTCCCATTCCCTTGTCCTCTTGAATGACATTTCCCAGTTAACATTTACACTCCTGCATCTCAGGCAGCATTATAGAATCAACGACCATTTATTTTGCTGTCAAAACAGCTTGTGTGACCCTATTTCAAGTGGTGTTGTATATAGATTTCAAAGGCTTGTGTTGTCCCATACACAAAATTAATGGGCTGTAGATTCTGCCTGTAATTTTAATTTGGCTAAATTACAGCTGTGTATTTATCATATATAAGCAAATGCAATAATTCTTCATATTTAAATAGGTACTTACATTTATTTTAAAGCCAGCTGTAGCCTTATGCTGCTTGAGTTTTACTCTGTCATGTGGCAGCTTTGCTGGTTCTATAACAGATGACTCCTCGTGCTTTGTGTTGATAGAAAAAAAAACTTAGCTCAATTTCTTGAAGTTTCCAAATCAATCCTGTAAACAAATTTTGAAAATGTATGTAACGGCAGATAACGATCAGAAAATGTTAACTGCCTGTCACAGGAATTGTTTATGAAAACAAGAGAGCTATGCCTAAGAAGCCATTGGTAGCATTGTGGGTATGAAATTTTATTTCCATTGATTAGACAGGGATGTCTTTTACTATTCAAGGAGAGGAGACAGAAAATATCAACTTCTCATAACACAGATTTTTACCTTTTTCATTTCAGCAGAGAGGCAGCAGGATGCAAAACAGGCAAAGAATAAATGTATGTGATTATAGATTTCAGTTAAAGCAATCAGAGCTTTGCCTAAGACATGTCTACATTTGTCAAATCCAGCTCCATAAACCCTGATAAATAATTTGGAGCTGCAGTTTGCAAGGCTGAGGTTATCTTAGCAGTAAATTATTTCTCATCCATAACTCCCTCCATCTTAGGTTTATTGCAAGATAGCTTTGATAAGATGGGATTGCTTGCACAAAGGGTAGCTTTCCTCCACCTCAGCCTGCACAACAGACTCTCTTGTATGTACTCCTTAAATGAAAAAGCAATTTTCTCCATTGTAAATCGGTCCATATGGAACCAGCCTTTGGAAAGTAACCCAGCCTATAGCAGGCTGGGCAGCACACCAGCTTGGTAAGTCTTGCCTAGTAATAAAAAAGTCAGTGGCAGAAAAATGCTCATCATTCTTACTTTAAAGGTGACTTTCAAGGGGTGAGGATCTCTGTTTATTCAGCATATGTAGGTCTTTAAACAAAATGTGGTCCTGGAGGTGTGCAACATCTAAAGATAGAGGGAAGAAAGCAGCTCCTCATCCCTGCTGGAACCTAGAAGTGCTGGAAAGGCAGAGGATGCTCTCAAAGTAAGAAGCTCAGAAGGAAAGGGTGGCCAAGTGATGTTCATCTGTGCACAGCAGCTTCCAGGCACTAAGAAGCAGAATCACAGAATCATAGAATCATCAGGGTTGGAAGGGACCTTAAAGATCATCTAGTTCCAANGTACAGAAACACCAACAGATTAAGGCATTTTGCATGGTTGTTGTTCTTCTTTTGAGGAGTTCCATGCCTCAGGAGCATCTCTGCCATCTCTAATTCATAAAGATTCTAGGTTTCCATCAACCTTTTCACAGGTTTTAGTAGTTTATGCCAAATGTGAGCTCAATCTCTTGCTGCCTGTCCTATCCTGCTCCCTGAAGAAATAGTATATCCCCGTGTTCAGCTAATGCTTTTTACCATCATTATCTTTATTCAATCTTAAATAAAGGTATCTAACATTAGCTTCATAATGAGGGAGGAAATAGAACAAGGAATACATCCTTACATTTTTAGCTGAATCCCATGTGCCCAAGAATGAGCTCATACTAGCTGGCTTTTAAAGGCACAGAGCCTTTGCAGATGACAAATAAATGGGGCTAAAGTCATGTTTAATAAGTCCTTATCACTGCAAAACACAAAATACCAATTTGTCTTCCAAGTCCATCTCTCTCCCCTACTCTAAAAAGCAAGGGCATCACTTTTTGTTGTCAGATGATGAAGAGTGAAAATAAGAGCTCTTTAATGAGGAATAATATCAATACATGAAGAAGAAAAATACCTAATGCCATTTTACCTCTGATATCAGGAAGGATTAATTTGAAGAATAATAAAAAGGTCACAGTTATGACATTTCAAGGCACCATCAGTATAGAAAATATCCTTTTCAGATAATCTTCATATAAATCAATGCTAAGGTCTCATAAGTATCTTCTTGAGCCTCATCTCTTTAGTAAATTCCATGAAAATAGTGCATATATGATGTGTTGCTAAAATGAAATTGGACACAACTTCATTGAATTTTACGTAAGGAGAGGAACCTTGTTGAAGTTCAGCTGCCTTTTTAGCTCTTTTTGCATTTTCCCTTAATGAACCTGAAAAAGAACTGTGCTGTTTAACATAAAACCAAAATGCATTTAAATTTAAGGACGTGGTCTAGTGGTGGGCTTGGCAGTGTCAGGTTAATGGTTGGACACAATGGTCTTAAAGGTCTTTTCCAACCAAAAAAATTCTATGTTTCTATAAATTATAGGACTTCTGTTTTGCTGATACATGTGTAAAGAAAAAAGCTGGTTAAGTTTGATTAAATTATTCTGCCAGTTATTATATGGTTGATGCTGCACCAACCAAGCTGCTAAGAGCTGCTCGTTTACACTAAAAGTATTAGTTTCAATATTTCAGAATTCAAGCTAGTGGCTTGAAATGAGGAAAGCAGAATACAGTGGAGAATATCTGTCATTAATTATCAATTATCACATTTCCAGCATTTCATTTGCCATTTCCCACAACTCTTAATTTCTCAGATGTTAAATCTGGAGTTAGTGAAATGACTTTCCATGGGGCATCTTGTCACGTATGGGCAAATCTATCTAACTTCCCTCCTTTGATTTGTGGGGTTTTAGAAAGACTCTGATTCAATTTAAAGTACTTTTTCATTCCTGTGTGCATCGTTCTATTGAGATCCATCAACCCAGATGCACCAATCCATTGAAAGGAATTTTAGATGCAAGTTATTTAATTTTTTTTATTTGTTTCTCTGAGGACAAGCACTGTGAAATATCTGGGAACTTATAAACATTTTCTTCACACACCAATATAACCAAAGCATTTTTGCTCTCTTTTTCCTGAGTTGTGTTACTACAGCAGATCCAGACTATGTCTTTGCTCCTAAGAAAATCCACCAGACCTAAACCACTGTGGTACCCCAAAAGCAGCACTTGTTTCAGGTGAGAGTGAATTCCATCAAGTCTTTACCACATCTTCTAGCTTTCCAAATTTTGATTCATGTTATTTTCCGCTGCTTTTAAGACAGGATTTTACTATTAAGTCTAATCTCATCTTCTTGTTATCATAGATCATTGAACTTCATCTTGTTACCCTGCTATAAGGCCAATATCTTGGCTTTAGAAGAAGTCTGTTGTTCTAAGGATATCTAGAGATGGAGAATGCTCAGATTCTTTCCACAGTTATTCCCAGTAATTAACCTCTTTCCCCATAATTAAACAGCTATGACTAATTTTTAATTCAAATTGGTTTTGCTTAGGTTTGAGCTCTTGATCCTTATAATCCTTCTTCTGCAGGATTACACAGCCTTTGTATCTGGTGTTTTCTTTGCAGGGCAGTATTTATACACTGTAATCAGATCTTTTCTAAATGAACTTTTTCAAATGAGCTATTGAGACCTGTCTTGTCTGGTCTCTCACTGTAAAGGATTTTCTTCAACTCTCAGATAGTTCTTGTTGTCCCTCTATTTTCCTAATGCCTTTAGAGAACACTGATCCCAGAAGCAGACACATCATTCCAGCACTAATATCTGCTCTGTTGTTACCTTAAAGAAGGAAATCAGACTTTTTTGACATAACTTTTACCACATTGACAAGTGTTAACTACCTTTTCTTATTAGCAAATGGTACATGATTTTTTTAATTGAATGTCTAATTACTTCAGCTCATACCTGGAGAAATAGTCTCCCTGTCTCTGGCACAAACAAGAACCCAAATAAACCTTTAGGCTAAACCAGATTACCAGTATTTTAATATGTATTTTTTTTCCCTTAGGAGTGCCAAATGCTTAACAAACCACATGTTTCAAATATCCTTAAAAGTGATTAGCTTCACCTTCCCCCCCCTCCTCTGATTTCTTAAAATCAGGTGTCTCAAAGTTTCTCAGGGCAGGAGGAGGGATCTCTCTGTGTGATAGATGATCTAAATTGTCTGCAAATTCAGGAGATAACCTGCAAGTGTAGAAAGCAGGGGCAGAGATAACAACTCTCAGCCCTCTCAGACCCCAGACTGGAAGGAGACTTCTCTCCATGCCATGATGTATTTCCCCCTCCCAAGCTAGTTTCAAAACTCACTCCCAAACTCTACAAGCCACCTGCAGATACTCTGACTAACCCTGGGTAGTATTAGATGAGAATCACATTGATTTCTGCAGATAGTGCTCAACGTGACTGAATGGAAGAAAAATTTGGCCCCAAAGAAAATGACTCATGCTAGTCTCCCTCTGCAGTTATTTTAATAATGAAGTAATTAGAACTCAGCCTGACTATTTCTCCTATTTTTTCCCTCCCCAGCCCACTGACAGCTCTATTTTATGCCCAACCCACTGGCACTATGTCCAGGGAGCTGGTGGCTATCTTGTTAACAAGAGGATTTATGATTTTTTTTTTTTTTTCCAAGTAGTTCATACTTCACACAATCCTTTTATACAATTGTCAAATTGAAAGGGCTCACGTACAGCTTTACTACTTAAATATTAGGCAGAATAATCTTTATAGCATTTATTGGAAGATGAAAAATGCAGAAAGCTTTTGTAGAGATTCCCAATGAAATAACTCCTATTTTGTGGCCATTTTTTATCTAGGAAAAAAAAATTATTCTTTTTCTAGTACATTTGTAGAAAATAACTTGATTGCCTTCCTATTTCTGCAATCCTGTAGTCAGGATTTCATGACTGCCGAGCCCTTGAGATCAGTGGGAGCTGAAGGTGAGGTGTGGTTGTGAAATGTTGGTTTTCTGAACCAGAAGTGTCTTTAACCTGACATTTTGATGGCAAAAACTCCCCAGAAGTCTGGATGGAGACATCATTTCCTTTTTGGTAAAGTGAAGCAGAAGAATTCATGATCATAAACCAAGCTAATTTTGTGATATTTTTTTCCTTGCTGAAAAATTCCCTCTCCCTTCTTTCACCCTAATGAAATGAGCCATCCTGGCTGGGACCAGCGATCCATTAAGTTCAAGACCCAGCATCCCACCGTGTCTGTAAGTACCCACTTACATCACTGTCTAGGAAAGTGCAAGAACAGGCCAAGCATTTGTAATACTTCCCTCTTATATTTTCTTAGCCTTTAGTTATTTCAGCCCAGGCTCCTCCTGAGCTGCCGTGTGTCCCGTAGCAGAGGACTCCTCTCAGATGAGCACCTCCTCTGGAAACCTCAATTTTCAGCATTCCCAGTGTCATCTCTTGAGGACCTCTGCAGATCCACTACTCCATACGGGGGGGACCACCAGCTTCCCCTAATCCTTTTTTAAGCTGAATTCTAGCAGCTTTATGTGTAGTTCTGGTATGAGAAGAGGCACTGAGCTGTCGAATCCTATCCACCCTTTCCACATCACTAAAGGTTTTGCAGCTCTCTGTTGTGTTCTCCAGCAGTCTTCTCTTTCCCAGGCTGAAACACATTGAAGCATTCTTAGGAAACAGTTCCTCACACAGAGGCTGGTCTATGACTTGATTCCTCTTCCTGCCCTCCCCTGAAAGTTCTCCAGCTGTGCTCTGTGTGTTCCTTAAAGATGAGGAGATCAGAACTGGGTGTTGTATTCATGATGCACATGAACCACGTATTTATACAGTGAATTTTGCCCCTTGTTACATTTATAAGGGTGTTTTCATTAGTTTTGGCTTTTCTATTTGCCTTTAGAAAGAATGGGAGTGAACGCTGGTAGGAAATACAACTGGTTTAGGAGCTCGGGGGAAAAGGTTGGGCTGGTATCTAACAATATATAAACACACAACTGTTAATCCACGTTCTGAAATGCTTTGGAGCTGAAGAGATCCTCTCAGTTTTGGGGGGCTGAGATGTTTTTAAAGACTACAGGACACATTTTATGTGTACAAGGAAACACCATTCACCCTCATTAACCTTCCCCCTGCTCTATGGTGCTATCACCAGCATCCCCATTGCACCCAGCTACATGGAGATGAGCCATCCTCCTTCATTCTTTGGAACGTAGCTATGAAATACAAATTAATGCAGATTTGTTTTTCATACCAGCTTAGGCGTGTGCTTGTTTAACAAAGACATTTTTGGTAAAAGTAAAAAGCATGCAGATAATCCTTTCTGCTCTATTAGTTAACTCTGGAGAATAGGTGGATTGAATTTCTTTGCATTACTGCAGCTGTGTTTGATAGAATATGCAGCAGCATAACACAAATTCAAGCCTATGATGTAGTCGTGTGATTTAGTTTTATGCTAGATACTAGTTCTGCACAAGCTTTATACTAATAAGCTTTTACCTTATTGTCCTCTGGTAGGCAAAGTGAATAATTGGGAATGTAATTCTAAGCCTCACTGGCAGTGCTTGTTTAAGCAGTGTACTGTAGAGGCATGTCAAAGCTTTACTGATTCCTCAATATCTCTGCCTGAGTGATGTGATGCTCTGAACATATTTCTCCAGAGGATAATGAACAGCAGGCTGTTCACATCAGCTTTTTTTATTTTCTTTTTTAGGTTTGCTGTATTCTTCACAGCAGAATTTCTCTGTTTTGTCACGTTGCTGCCAAAGCAGCTGTTCTACTCTACTTGGGTGCCCTGATGGCTCCTGAAAGACATGGTGGTAGCCCATTTATTTTCCTCACTGTAAAAAGATAGAAGCTCAAATGCAGATTAAATTCTGTTCTACAGTTCCACTTTGAGGACAGGGGAACTCTCTTCTTCTTGCTCTGATTCCCAAAAAAATTTGATGTGAATGGAGAAGGACCCCCAAAAGAACACAACTACTACACCTGCTAGAAGGCAAATGGGGTCATATCAAACCTGCTTTGTATTTCCCATGAGTGAACTCTGTGAAGCTGTTCCAGTGAAGCAAATTTCAGGGGACTTTCTTTTAAGTGTTACTCCCATGAGATGCTGGGATGAAGCAACTTACACCTAGAAAGGGTCTGTATTATCTCCTTATCTGCAGAGCTGGGGTTTTATTGGAATCCATCCAGTCCCTTAATTCCTGGAGTTAAACACATGGCAAGCTATGTGTATTTATTTCCCCTGATTTGCAGCAGCATTCCCCAAAGGCTCTCTCTCCTACTTGTATCCATGTTCTACAGCATTACAACAGGGACTATGTGTCTACAGCCATGCAGAATTTAGCTGAATTTCAGACTTACACAGCCCCCCAAATCAAATAATGTTTAGCAAAGTGTCTGTGCTGAATGTACAAAAACAAGCAGCCCCCCGAGATTAAGCAGGTACTGAGTTTTTAGGATAATTTCAATAAAACCCTGCTGGAGTTCTTCAGAACCTGGATGGTTGAATCCCTATAAGGGATATTAATAGTCTGGATTTTCCACAAAAGAAAAGTCATTTTCCATGGCATTGGGTGATGACTGTTTCATTCACCAATTTCTACCCAACATTTCCTCTGATCTGAAGAGTCATAAAGTGTTTCTTGGGGATCTCGACTAAATATAATGAAAAATCACCTCACAACATTTCTTTGATGTTTTGCCCAAAACCAGTGAAGAAATATTAGTTAGAATGCCAATGTCATTCCACACCAAATTATTCTTTTGATGAAAAATATCAGCACTGTAGTTATGCTTATTATATCACTTTGCAAGCCCTATGCACATAAAATCAGAGGTACCTTTGCAGGAACTGTCTGCTTTAATTTAGTATAAAAGCAGGATTTTTTTCTACTTACCTTCTAGCAGGGATTAAAAAAATATATTTAAAACAATTTAGTGACCCTTTTTGGTTCAAGAATGGCATATTTATGTACAAACCAATAGAACCACATAACTTTGCTACTTTCTGGAGTAAAATGACATTATTTTCAGACATTTATTAAAGGATGTTATGTTGTAAAACTGCCAAGTTAATGAAACTATGCATAGGAAAACTGCTGATACTTTATTCAATGAGGATGTAAGTTATTCATCCCTGAATAGCTGAACCTTGTGGACTAAGGTGAGGATAGAGGAGAAGATGAGAGGATGAGGATTTTTTTCACTTAATGTGGCAAGATTTAAAGCAAAGGGGGAATCATCTGTGCTTTTAGATGGAAGCCACCAGGTTTTGGGGCTCCAAATGAAGAGGAGAGAGAACCACATGCATTTTGGTGAAGGTTTGATGTCAGCTCTGTTGGGAGTGGTGTAAGACAGAGCCTTGGAGCCACAGAAACCATCAAGACCATTCAGAAGAGCATTTAGCCCTTCCCATGTACATGAATAAACGAGGGCATTGCTCATCAGGCCCATGAAGCCAAGACTATCTCAGTTAATCAAATTTCCTGTTTATTCTAAGGGAAATGAACAACAAAATGAACTGATCTGCCTCACAAGTAGGTTTCACCTTATGAATTACTAAAAAAAAAATTAAAATGAGATATTTAATCTTTATGTTTGTGTTTTTTAAACAAAAGTTTCTGGAGTGATGCCTGTGTGGTTGGGTAGAAAGCCACATGTCATCTCTGCCCATGCTCCAGAGCAGCAGGGAACAGCCAGCACAGGTCTCCACCATAGGCAGGACTTACCAACAGCACTAAACCATCCATGTGTCACCCAGTGCTGGGTCCTCTCTGAAGAGCAAGAACAGAGAATGGAGGTAACATCTGCACAAAAGCCCCTGCCTGTGACCATGGAGACTTGTGACAAAGTACAAAGTTTTTGGTGAGTTGTTTAATTTTTGTCTCAGATGGTGAGAAATTCTGTATTTTGAATCTATCCTCCCCTTGTCTTGCTGCATAAAGTGGATGTGAACAAAAGGGAAAAGAAAAATTATAGGAGTGAACATAAAAGAATGCTAAATTTGAAATTAAATGAAGTTCAGATAATCATCTGTCACTCAGTTTCCCAGTATTAGCCCTTAATAACCTTATTGTCTCTTTGCCTATTTGCTTCTTATCTATTTAAAGCAGTTGTTTATCATTCACTGCCTGATTGGTTCATAATCTATGTATTTCCAAAAGAAAGGGAAGATAATATTCCAAGGACCCAGATAGTTTTCCCATTTGTTCCATTAGTTGATGAGAAAGTGGGGAATTAGCATTAAAAAAGCAACCCTTTGCTAGCACTAGATTAAAGATGGCCTTGAAATACAGGGCTTGGAGCCAGGTCCATTCTTCCCAAAGTTCAGATGAGCTCAGATTTGGATTTTAGGGGATGGTGAGTTGCTAATTCCAGGATAGCAAAACCTAAAGTCTAGGGAAAGCATATTCTTTTGTTCTAAATTAATAACTGAGGGACACTGGGAGCACCGACCCTCAATTGCTTCACACATTTGGTATGTGGTGTATTTTGGGCTCCCATAAGGCCAGAATTGAGCACTATAAAGGGCTTAAACACGTGCTGAATTTGAAGAGACCAAAGAACCCTCAGCTTGGAACAACAGACCCCAAGAAGCTGTGGACACCTACAAGCATGTTCATCATCACTCATGGGATCATTGAAATATAGTCAGTAGGTCTGGTTTTACTAGGTTTTACTAGTCAGTACATGAGTATGTGCTCCAGGAATGGAGTTAAGGTTGGAAATAGCACTTTTGAGGGTTGTAAAGTAAGGGCCAATGTTTTACTTTGTGCCAGAGTATTCTCATGTCAGCCTGTTTTTAGATATATTGGTGCTGGCAGCAGAGCTTCAGAGCCATCTCCATGTTAATCCACAGGTATGACCTGAAGCTCTGTCCCAGCTGTGTGTAAGGATGCTCCCACCAGACCCAGCAGTAAATTGGTGCTGGGCTGGTTGAACTCATGGTGGATGTCAGCTGAACTACTCTCTGGTGTGCTGTGGGTCACAGAAATAGATTTGCTTTACTAAATAGATTTAGGTGGGCAAGGGGCTGTGGGGTGGTCACCTATATATGCCAGCTTCTCCTGTGCAGATGAGAGTAAACATCATGTACCAACTCCACAAATACCTAAATTTTTTCTTTGCCATGTGACTCTTCCCTGGGTTTCAAACAGGAATACTTTGAGGTATTTGGCACACATTAAAATGGGAAATGTTATTGAGTTGAATATGTGTAAAATCTGAAAACAGAGCCACTGTTGCACCTACCTTCCCTTCAGGTACTCTTATAGAAAGTTAAATATTGATTGGTTATGGTTTCCAGTCTGGTCTCTCATGGCAATATTGTGTGCAATGTGTGGAGAGAGATGGCTGAAGGATGGTTTTGATGGGTTCAAGTGTCTATGAGACAGGTTGGGATTGTGTTACAGGTTTCAAGATCTCAGACAGATTTTGATGTGATAGCTGAAGAGTTTATCCCAGCAGATCATCTGGCAGGGATTGGGGATGCAAAGGTCTGAGCTGTTTTAAACCAAATCAGAATTTGTGGTACCTCCACTCATGTGCTGGGCTGTGAGTGAGGTGGTTGGATAACACGTTGAGCTGTGGTGTTGGTGGGGTCGGTGTCCTTGGACAGGTGGGGTGGGAGGATGGAGAGGACAGAAACTGCTGCTGCTCTACCATGGGCTGTCAGACATGGTGAAGTGTCACTTTGTATGTGAGGATGACTGAAATGCCCCACTAATTCCTCATCTCCAGGAGTGAGATCTGTAGTCACTGCTGAACTATGGCATCTTAGCAGACTGAAGTTAACAAAAATGATGTTTCCTACCCCAGGCTGTAAACTGTGGAGACGGGAGAGCTGTCACAAGATTGCTCAGCCATGGTCTGAGCTGGTGCTTTGGGTGCAGGACCAGATGAACAGCTGGTGGAGGGGAGGCAACTGATCCAGCCTAATCTAGGGAAATCAGCTCTTTCTTCCCTAAAGCGGGAGATATTTCCATCAAAGCAAACCAGGTAATGGTGCTGACACTCAAAGGAGGGCCCTGGGCTTCTGGAGGAGCACCCCACTTGGAGTCCTTGCTGCAGGGTCCTGGTGTTCACAAAGCTGCTGCTGAGGAAGGCACGTGGCTCCGAGGTTCCTCCCCACGCACTCACACTTGTATAACATCCCTCTTGCAGCTAAGGCCATTATTTACTTGGAAAATTAATGCTATTCACATTTTTTTTCTTCTGTCTTGGTTTTTTTTTTTTCCACCCATCTTTTAATGTGATTTAACAGCTGGAGCTGAGGAGAAGGCAGCACCAGGAGAGCAGCCAAGTCTCTGCAGACGGGCAGAGAGAGCTCCGGGGACGACCGCTGGGCCGTGGATGACAGATGGGAACTTATGGTCTATAACTTAACAGATGGATCACAGCTCTGCTTTTTTTTTTTTTTACTTGCATGGAGAGAATCAAATGATTATGGAGTGGATAAATAAAAGCAGCTAATCAGAAAGTGACTCAGTGTAGGGATTCGGGAGGATGCCATTTGCAGGGATGCAAACCTTGTATTATTTGAAGATATACAGGGGCAAGAGGTTCTGCTAACAGTGGTGGCATCACGTAGCTTTTATATCCCAGCTTTTCAAGATCTGTGTAAACTGCTAGAAATCACTTTAGCAAAATATAATCCAAATATGTGAAATGAAGGAGGAGAACTGAGAAGTGACTTGCACAAAGAGAGGCCACACGCAGCAAGATGAGGTCTCAGCAGCTGCCTTTCTGTCCAGGTGTGCTTGAAAACATTCACCTTTGTTGAGATTTCTTTGTTTGTCTCAGTTCTGAAAGAAATGTCAGAAAAAAAGGCACACAAGGGAACACAAGTGCTGTCTGACTTCTATCAGCAAAACTGATATTTCCAGTATTTACAAGCCAAGGAATTAAGAGCTGAAGTACTGTGTGAATCCAGCCCCACTGCCTTTATGACCATCCGTTTCTGCCTGTTTATGGCAACATTTATGTTTTATAGATTATCTTCTATAGCTCTATTAACCTATAGACTAAATAGAATACAGCCAGAAGGACAGATCTAAAGCACAGTCTATTTTAAAATGACTTAGAGGTCGTTTCAGGCTATACAAACACCCCTGAATCTATTGGGCACTTTTTGCTTTTTGAGAGTGCCAACTATTTGTTTTTTCCTGATGATTATCTCCTAGAACTTGTGTTGCTAGTCGGTTGGAGAGCAAGGACTGGAGGAGCCTATAAAGTTGTTCCAGAAGGTGCAGGTGAAAACTCTTTGCATCACTCCTGCACACATTTCTCCACACTATTCACTGAGTAGCAGCAGATGTGACCTACCAAGAGGAGGAGGTAAGAGCAGGGTTGCATTTTCATGTACCACTGACTATCTTCCAGTTGACCATACTCAAGATTTTGTTTTGTGAGCCATTTACACATTCCCAATGTTACCTGTCCAATGAATGATGACATAAGTAAGTGGAAGTACCAGAGATTCCTGTCACTGTTTGCTCCTCTCCTTTCACATAGAGGTAGCAAGGGCAGCTGCTGTTGCAGAGCATTGGCTGCACTTCCACGCATGCTAAAGGTCTCCAGCTCTGTGCTTTGTTACACAGTTCCCATTTCTTTTTAGTTTGAGATCTTTCCACTCCATCTCTCCTTCTCCGTTTTTCTGTCATATTCATATGTGCATTTATTTGCATAAAATACTTTTACAACTGCTTACATTGTTTCTCCCTAGCTCATTCCATGCCTTGCACGCTTATTTTTTATACTCTTCTCAGTTCCCAGCATCATGACAATATTATTACTCCATGAAAGTGCTTTTTATCAGGTGGGCCGTGGGGCTGCAGCCCAGCAGTGCTGCCAACCTGTGCATTTGTTAACACCAGCCTGACAGTGTTGTTTGCTAAAGCTCTGTCTTGTGGCAGACATGTAAAGGTGACTCTTCCAACTTACCTGTAACAGAAAGGGGTGTATGGTTCTATCTGTCTTAGTGACAAAGAGAAGATCGTGGAAAGTCAGCATCAGGATAGCCTCAATGAGAGGAAAATTAAAAAAAATTCACTTCTACCAATCTTAGCTTGGTTTCCTAAGTAAAGGGAGCAGAAGGGATTGTTCATTTGTTTTGTGTCAGTTGGCAAACCAACTGCACACTACGTAATCCTTCACTAGCTCTGTGCAGGCTGGTGAATGCTTAACAAACAGAGAGTGAGATAAAAAGAAAAAAAGAAATAGGGGCAGCTGTTAAAGCTCTGGTTCTTATCAGCCAGTTGGCAGGCACCCCTGGCCAGCCAGCAGCAGCACTGCTGTGGAGGTGAAGTACTGGAGCATACGTGGGTAGAGGGAGGATTTTTGTGGTGGTGCTTAGGGGACAAAAAGCAACCAGCCAGAGGAAGCAAAGATCATTAGTTACATGAATATGCAGAGCAGTGTTTTTACAACCTCCTGACTCACAGTCGTGATTTTGAAAACCTTCATGTTGGCAGTAGAGTTCAACAAATGAGTAGATGTGGTGCATCAAGACATGGTCTAGGGGTCAGGGAGATGTTGGATGAAGGCTGGACTTGATGATTCTAGAGGCCTTTTCCAACCAAAATGATTCTATGATTCTAGAGGAGCTGATGGACCCACATGTGCAATCTCTACTCATTGAACTTTGGGTTAAAAATCTTTAGGCTCTTTATGTCTCACCTGTTCAGGAGGAGGAAGCATCAGCCACAACCTCAGCCCCCAGGGCGTGCTGTGACCAAATGTGGCTCTGGAGCATTCCTCACCAACCATGGCAGTTTAGACACTGTGTCAAGCCCCCTGAAAACAGCTTCCTTACCAATTCCAATCCTTTGTCAGCCCACAAAAAGAGATTAAGGCAGAGAGAGATGTCAGACTGGAAAAATACAGGAATATCACAACAGCCTCAATCCCTGGATTTGGGGAGCAGTGACATTGATAATGGGCATTGATATGAGAAGTGAGAGGGGGTGTTTCAATGCTGATAGGAGGTAGTTAGTTTGTTCTTTTTCACCTTGAAGCTCTTTTTGATAAACCATAAAAATTCCCATACATTCACTATAATATTGATTTTACTCTGTTTTGGTTTTTTTTTCCTAGTCTGTCCTTTATTGCATGATTATGATTAAAACAGGAGAATAAAATGTAATGCCCCAATGATTCTTCATCTTTTTCTGGCGTACTTTCTGTGCCTCTCTCTAAATCCCTTGCTTTTAATTCCCCCACATTTTGTATCTTGTACACGTAATTTTACTTGTTTATTTACTTATCTTGGGTGCAAATATGAGAAGGGCCCACAAGTTTTGCATTTTCATTGTGACTAGCCTCTAAGCATCTTTGTAGGGCCCAGGCACCCTTCAGCTTGTCTTGAGAATTGCTAGAAACTATTGTTTATTGTTATGATAATGATGGTTGGTAAATTTTTATCTCCTCCCTAAAGCTTCTGTGAACACCTGAAACCTTTCCATCCAGTGATAGCTGCTCTTTTACAGATATTTGGTTGCTCTTTCATGTTTTGGATCATATGAATGTACATAATATTCATGTACATTGGCTTGCATAAGGTCTTTTCTGCATAATGCATTGCACTTGCACTTAGAATGTCACTAGGTAAGGGTGCCACAGAGTCAAATCCCCTGAATTTCACCAAATTAATTATGCTGGGTCCTACTCAGTGTGTCTGCTTCAGCCTTTTGCAGCACTGTGATGGGAGAAAGGCTGTGCTGACATGTGGCTGTCACCTCTGCTTATAATGGTATGGAAACTGCTGACACAGCCCAGGGTGGAAATAATTGAGGAGGGACCTGGAGGAAAGCAGCTCTGCTCTGCCATAACCTGTCAGCCCTCCATCCATCCAGACCACAGCTTGGTGAAGGGACAAGTTCTTGTCCCGCAATGCTACTTAAAATAGAGTCTGGTTACATTCTTAATGTGGAATCTTATGTTTTGATCTGATAAAGACAGTTGTCTATGATTTCGGTTTATTCATTTAATTTTTTGAAAAATATAGTATCATAAATGATATACTGGACATGGTTTCTAGAAGGAATTATTTGTAGGAAACAAAAAGAGAGGACACGTCTGAGCAGCACAGAATGTGCTATCATTGTGCACTATACTGGGCAGCAGGAAGACCGATTTATTTGTACCTTGCTCTCACTCAGAAATCACTTCTTTGCTACTTTAAATATCTTTTTTTTTGGGGGGGGGGGGTAAAATATCCACCGTTTAAAATGTCTTTTTAGTCAGTTTATACAGTGTCAGGCAGGCAATTATCCCATCAAAGGTTTAAGAATGACTCAGCTCTAGAGGATGTGTTTTTATCATTTCCATCTCTGAGGTAATCAATTTGCTGCCTTTAAGGACACCACAAATAGAGCAAATGTCGATAGCGATTTGTGTGACTGTAATCAGGAGTTCTCTGGGATTTCAGCCACACTGTGATTCCTTTGAATATATTAATGATACTGTCTTCATTCCTTTGCATTGTATAAATTCATACTTGAAGTTTTTATCTGGATGGTAGTTATAGCACGTTTTACACTTTTCTTTTTTCTTTTGGATCTGTAATTATATTGATTATTAATTTATTAAAAGTTCCAGGAAGCATCTTCATAGTTGTGAGCTTGCTACAAATATTGGGCAGGTATTTGTTTTCTCAGGACACTATATTTTAGAATACTCAAGACTATTATGACATAGAGTTATTAATGATGATAATAGGATACCTTTATTACATGGCCAGAGGCATATTAGCACCTGATAAACAAATTCAGATAATATTAAGAAGTGCTTACAAACTAAGTTTGATCTTGAAGACATATTTTTCTCTGCAAATAAAATATGTCCAAGAAATCCAAAATAATGATCTGCAGTGGAAACTACAGTATAATTTTAAAGAGATTTTCTTTTGTGTGTAGAAAGGAAACGGATTTTTTCCCCATTTTCAGATTTGCCATTAACTTAGTAATAGAAGTCACTAATAAGTAGAATCACTAATACATTGAAGTCACTAATACGTAGACCCTGCATGAGATATTTTGTTAATGTGCTGGGTAGTGAGGAAATATGAGAGCCTTAAGAAATCCTTTCTTTTTTCCCGAGTGCAGCGATATGATTTTCTGTTATTGTTCAGCAAAGCTCAGAGCCCCTGCACAGATGGATGACTTTAATACCACCCAGCACTGACATTTACAAAAGTGCCATGTTTGAGACAAATAATTGGACAAGAGGCTTTGCACTATGAGCCTCAACTTCCCCAAAGACACAGCGCTGAAGAAATAGAGGCACTCTCCTTCTGAGGACAGCAAGGTCTGGAAGTCTGTTAATGAATCGCTTTTGAAGTCCTCTGACTGTAATAACATCTTCCCTGCTGAGAAGTTAATAATCTGCTGGCTCTCTTCTCCTCTTTTGAACACTAGTTTGAAGAGCTTCCATTATTGTTTGTGCTTCTAGCTGAGGACAAAGGAAATTCTTTGACCCCACTGTTATGGAAAAAAAAAATTCCTTTGCAGTCACAAACCAGACAAACATTTTTAAGGACCAACCTTCCACCTCTGCCCAGATGAGTGATCACAGGGAACTTCAGGGCTGTGCTCTGAGCAAGACCTTGTGTTGGGCCTTCTCAATGGCCTTTTTTCCCTTGAAAAAAGAGGATCCAGGAAAAGAAGAAGGTTGCAAGCTTGTACTCAAACATGTATCTCTGTTTATTCACTACCAATTTACTCATGATGTTATATTAAAATTACTGTGAATACACTTGCCTCAGTCTTAATTGCAATTTAATATGTATGTAATTTTGTACATATATAATGCTTTTCTTTTCAATTTGGCAGCAACGGTGGTGTATGAAGAACTTGGTTGCTTGTAATAAAGATAAAGATCTGGACGCGCTGGAACGTGTCCAAAGGAAGGCAACGAGGATGATCAGAGGCTGGAGCACCTCTCCTATGACGATAGACTGAGAGAGTTGGGGTTGTACAGTCTGGAGGAGAAGGCTCCAAGGGAACCTTATTGTGGCCTTCCAGTATCTTAAGGGGGCTACAAGAAAGCTGGGGAGGGACTTTTTAGGATGTCAGGTAGTGGTAGGACCAGGGGGAATGGGTCAAAACTAGAGGTGGGTAGATTCAGGTTAGACGTTAGGAAGAAGTTCTTCCCCATGAGGGTGGGGAGACACTGGCACAGGTTGCCCAGAGAGGTGGTGGAAGCCCCATCCCTGGAAATTTTGAAGGCCAGGCTGGATGGGGCTCTGAGTAACCTGATCTAGTGGGAGGTGTCCCTGCCATGGCAGGGGGGTTGGAACTAGATGATCTTTAAGGTCCCTTCCAACCCTGGTGATTCTATGATTCTATAATGCAGGTAATTGTGAAAACATCAGTCAATTAATAGTGCTTTTTTCCCTTATAAAAGTAGTGATAAAAGTAGGATTCAGTGTAATGAAACACAATTTTTGTCTGTCAAAAAAACACCTACTATTTTAATAAGATATTAACCATTTTTATCTCACAGTTTCCTTCTTCTGGGATTTACCTAAATCATGTCAATGTGATTATGTCTCTTGCCTAAGTGGTTCTTATACCACAGTGGGAATGACCAACAGGAACAGGGACAGGACCACCCATAGGAGTTGTAAATCTGGATTTGACCTCGAGCTCTTTATAGTTGGAGTTCTGGAATCTTTGCTTACGACATGGGCCCATGCCCCTGTAGCAACATTTTTGCTTACTATTTTAGGAGAATCTTAATTAAGCCATAAGGAACCTGAGAAGTAGTAACTGTGAGAATTGAATATTAGGCTGTCCTCTTTCTTGGGGTGATTTTTAAATTAACTTCTTTCGGGAGCTTAAGAAATCATACAGTCAGCATTTTAAAAAGAGGGTGTTGAACTATAAAAAGAGCATTTTAACTTGGGGAACTTTTATGATTTGTTTCTGAATAGTGATTTCCTGACAGTTTTGAAATACCTACAAGTTTTCCATATATGTCTTTTCTCTCATTCTTCTTGAGCTGTAAGAAAAGGGGAATATCAGTCTAGATTTCGTTGCTCAAAGGGATTCTGAGCTAAAGAGCAAAGACTGCTTTTCAAAATAAGAACTAGAGCAATTTGTACCTTCTGGAGTTACTATTTTAGGAAAAATCAGCTCTAAGTTTTAACCCATCTGCTAAACTCAAGGTAAAACTCAGTTCAGCCACAGCTGGGCATGCAAAATGGTGGGACATCATCACTCCCTGATGATTTCTTTCTGTAGATGTTCAGCACTGGCTGCAATAAGAGGAAGCCATGTAAGAAGTAAGATCATGCAAGTCATGGAGACCAGAACCAGTTAAAATCAAGACCAGTTAACACAAGGGTGCAGGAGTCACTGCTTCAGCCTAGACTTTGGTGTAGAACATCCTGCTCTTGTACTTATGGATTGCTTTTACTCAGCAGAATGATGGTTAAAATTGATTTGATCTTTTGTATTTTTTGAAATCTTTCCTATTTTTTGAAATCTCTCATATTTTTCGAAATCTTTCATACTTCAGAAGCAGCATTTGAGTAAAAGCCCCACTTTTCATGGAGCCTTTTTTTGAGTCAGACTCAGAGTAGAGGTCTATGAGAAGATACTATGGGTTTTCTGTGGATGTAACGATGACAAAGGAGCATAAGAGTGCATGGAAGATTTGGAAACTAGGAGGCTAGATGCAGGCCTTAATTGTCACACAGTGAAAGACTTTTGTCACAACAAAGCTTTTAGCATCCAGCAGAGAGTTTATGGGTAGTCTAATTTCTTATTAATCAGGAAAGTGCCCGTTACATTATTGAGTGAAGTGGCGTTCCAAAAAATTAACACTGTTTAATTGCCCAGCTAGAATTGTAAACAGTTATCAAATGTGACTGCTAATGTCACAAATCCATCTTTAACGTGGATGATTGTGCCCCATCTTGGGCAGGGTGAAAATAGAAGACAAACAATCAAGTGGCTGTGATCTCAGTGCTGTTCAGCTGGGTTCTGCAGATGTTGAAATAAACAGGGAAAATATTAAATTAGAAGGAAGTGAGAAGCTGAAGGAGCTTGATCTCCAGTTTTCTTGTTAAACCAGTGCTGATCCCATCAGTCCAGTTCTCCCATTGAACCTGGAAGTGGTTGATACTTTCCTTCTTGAGTTTCATAACTAGAAAATTCTGAGTTTATGTTTACTTGTGTGGGCTACAGTCTGGATGGGGCTTAGAGCAACCTGGTCTAGTGGGAGGTGTCTCTGCCCATGGGAGGGGGGTTGGAACTAGATGATCTTCAAGGTGCCTTCCAACCCTGACAATTCTATGATTCTACTCTCACACACAGGCATGACCTTGAGTTGGTGCCTTGTTCTGAACTGGGTAACAATGGGTGTGAGAACAGGGATCTCTCAGCAAGTCTGACGTTGTGTTTGGGGTCAGTCCAGAGGGTGCCCTCAGCCAGCTGTAAGCAGTAGAACGAACTTTTCCAACCTCCTTAATTAGTATTTTGTGTTAGATCTGGCTCTCAGTTTGTAGGCAGAGCTCTCTCAGGAGGAGCCAGTTCCTCATCTCCTTCAGTCTCCTTAAGGGAAGGTTGGGTCAGCTCCAGCTCAGAGAAGGAAGCTCTGAAGGTACTTAAATTCCATCTAACCATCTTCCATTAGGATCTCAAAAACACTTGCACATACCTTTGACTGCAGCCCTGGGACTCAGAAAGAAATAAAATTAAGGGTGCACTTCTTATCTGATTACCTGGCAATATAGGATCAATTCCAACCTGGACATAAATCAAAAGTATGATAAATAGACAGCCAAATAGCCCTAAGGGAATTTGCATACATATTAGGAATAAAACTTTCTGGAAAAGTCATTTTCTTGCCCCCTGACTTCCTTTCCCTGTCCTACATCACTACGTTTCTCTCTGCCCTCAGGAATTTTCTGAAGCAATGATTCATTTGTTGTAAAACATCATTTTATTTAATTCATCATGCTTAATAAATAAATTTCAGTTTTTATGTATTTCACACTTGTGATTGTTTCAAAATAGGCAGATTATCCTCCTCAGATATTTTCAGAATGGGAAGTTTTGTGTTTTGTTGAAACAATTTTTTGTTTTTTACTTTACAATTCAGTAAATTGAAAAAATGATACGAGAAACTTTTAAAGGACATGCTTATGAGAAACTATTTTAAAATTATTTTAACCATCATTTCATCAGATCTCGTATGAATTTTGGGAATATGATTTTTTCAAGATTTTGACTTCTATTTAATTCAAGATGGAAATAATTCTTTGATATTTGATTTCTTTACCTGTAATGCAAAAAACCCCTTTGTATTCTTATGCTTCCAACACCAGAAACCTCAAAATTGGTTTGATTTATTATTCTTGATGAAATCACAACTTATTGTGAAGCTTGTAATATTCTTATATTTATAAAATGCAATAAAAAAGTCTCAGATGTCTGTCAATACTGTGCAACCTAAACAAATATTTTCTACTATGAACAAAACTGTTGCTTCTCCCTGGTAATCAAAGAATTGGTGATGATTTGATTCAAGCTTTCTGGTAATGCACTTTAATTTTCTGCTTCTTGACTGTCTTAGGTAACTTGCACATTACGTAGCCCTGAGGGAGCCTGAAATCAAATCCACCAAAGATGATAGAAAACTTATATTGCTTTCAGATGGCTTTATATGGGGCTCAGCAGGAACAGAAATGTGAGCTCTTTTAGTTGGGCTATTCTGGTCAATCCTTTTAGAATTACCAAAAATCAGCTGAAGAAAAGAGGCAGCAACATTTCTGATGTTTATTCATTTGTTTGAACATGACATGAATGCTAATAAAGGGCACAGCTGCCTCTGTGGCAAATTGTTCTATTAACATAGATTGTCTTTAGCTCCTGCTACTAAGAGTTAGTTTAGATACAAGAAACTCAGCTCTCCTCAGCCATGGTTATAGCTCTGGTGGTGTCTATTGTCCAGAAGCAGCACTGGCCATGTGGACTTGTCGGGTAGTGGTAGGACCAGGGGAAATGGGTCAAAACTAGAGGTGGGTAGATTCAGATTAGACATTAGGAAGAAGTTCTTCCCCATGAGGGTGGGGAGACACTGGCACAGGTTGCCCAGAGAGGTGGTGGAAGCCCCATCCCTGGAAATTTTGAAGGCCAGGCTGGATGGGGCTCTGAGTAACCTGATCTAGTGGGAGGTGTCCCTGCCCATGGCAGAGGGATTGGAACTAGATGATCTTTAAGGTCCCTTCCAACCCTGACAATTCTATGATTCTATGACTTCTGCTTGTTTGAAGTTTTTTTTCCCAGAGCACCTTTCCTGACATCCCTTCATTTGCACCCCCAAGAGATATTTTCAATAAACCTTCACGCTAACAAGTGTTTATGTGCCTTTGCTTCTTGGTGACTTCCATCTCCTGATGTTTCCAGAAAAAGCAATGGTCATCTGATCTTGGTCTTCATGGACAGATTCAGATCACAAGGTAATTTATTTCAGTCCTGTTCTAATGGAAGGAGGGCACAGAAATAAGTTCTGAGAGTGAAAAGTATGAATGTGCCACATTTTCTTAGTAGTTCCCATCTTTCAATGTCAGTTGAAAATGATAATTTTCCCTTCTACAGAAATACATTCTGAAGTTCTTATACAGGGAGGGTTTATGTTATCTTTTGAGTCATCAGTCACTGATTATAATTTCAAAGCAGCGCTAATAGTTATTGGTGCTCATTTCATAAGAAATCTGACCAGAGGGGTTTTGGCTAGAGATGTACTAAGACAATTAATCACCAAGTATCATTGCAGATGATAATTCTATGTTACATTTCAGCTTAGCACGAGCAGAGTTGCTGCTGTGTCTGTGCCTTGGCAATGGTAGGGGAACCTTGGATGAGGATTATTTTTTTCCCTACCTCCAGAAGGAATATCAATGAGCATTTGAAAGATGATATGATAACAGTTTGCCAGTGATATTATCCTGTTGAGGTTATTTCTCATTGTTTAATGTAAAATCTGGGGTGTATTTCTCTCATGTTTTACCTGTGATCATACATGTGGATGAACTCTGGAGCACAATTATCACTTGTGGTACCCCTGAGCTGTGCTCTTTCTCCCTCTCCCAGTAGAAATGGCCCCAGCAGCCAGGGAAATGGGTCTGTGTCTCCTTCAGGTAGCTCTGAACGTGCACATCCCTAGGACAGGGAATCAGACCTGGGTTCCCCAGACCTGTAGGTTAAGATAATATCATGAAATGCTTTGCAAGCTGTGATCACCAAATGTGTCCCTCCTACCCTAAATTAATTACTCTTTCTGGGAAGGTCTCTCATTGTGCTCACTTTCCACATAGATGGGAGCTGGGTTAGACCCATCGGATAAAGGTGATATATTTAACAGGACTCTGTATTATCAGCATAGATTTGCATAAATACCTGGAAATTCAGAAGCTTGTGCTTCGGTGATTTTTGAAAGTTTTCCTCATAATGAGTAGAACCTTGATGTAATGATATAAATCAAATGGTAAAAATGGAAAGTGTTGCTAGAAAGAAAGCACTTTATTCTAATTTTGTATTTTCAGCTCTGTTGCAGGACCTCTGTGAGTTTAAATTTTCACAATCTGAGTTCTCTAATAGTTTTCAGATCTTCACCATCCACCTTCAAGTGTATGTTTTTTTTCACCACAGAGCAAAAAGGTTTCTGCCTGTTTTTTTTCAGCATTTTCTTAAATCCCCATGTGCACATGCCAAAAAACTGAGGCATAATTGTATCATCCCTAAGGCATTTTTAATCTCCTTATAATTTAATTTAAAATATTTGTTGTGGATTTGCTCAGTGATAATGGAACATAGGGCTTCGCATTCATTTCGTGATTTAATTGGAATCAAGTTCTGTCAAAACAAGACATGATGTTGCCTAATAGATTCTGGGCACAGATTCACTGATCTGAGTGGGCCTGTTTCCTCAACAGCTCTTCTGTTTTCACAAGAAATTGCAAATCCCACTGGTAATTCTTGGGATTTTCTGTCAGAAATCTTCCTGCCATGTACATGAGCACAGACAGGCAGATTTTATGCCATTTCACTGCTTTGATCCTTGGAGTAAAGCTGTTTAATTTGCGTCCAGACAGCAACTATCCCCATATCTTCTGGTAAGCAGCTCACAATCTACAGAAATTTGCTGCTATGTCTTAGTCTTTCCCCATTTTGCTCTATCTTTTTTTTTATATCTTGTGCAATGTAATCACAGCCTGTCCCTCACAGGTCTTTTAAATTACTAATATTCTTTGGTTCTTCCTCAGTCAGCACACAACAGTTCTCTAAAAAAAGTGGACAAAAGCATCTTCCCTTGTTGATGTAGAACATAAATGGACTTGGTTGCATTTAGGGTCCCTGAAGTTATCTACAGCCTGTGGATTAAGGGAAACCCGCGTGTTAGATAACTGGGTCCCCATCCAGGTCAGGAGGTGATGGCCTCAAGTTGTGCCAGGGGAGGTTTAGATTGGATATTAAGAAGAAGTTCTTTACTGAAAGGCACTGGAACAGGCTGCCCAGGGAGGTGGTGGAGTCACCATCCCTGGAGGGGTTCAAAAAACAGACAGGTTGGACCAGATGATCCCTGAGGTCCCTTCCAACCTGGCATTCTATGATTCTATGAAAATGAGTAGATGTGATGCTTTGGGACATGGTCTAGGGATCAGGGAGATGTTGGGATGAAGGTTGGACTTGATGATGATCCTCGAAGTCTTTTTGAACCTGAATGATTCTACGATTCTATGGTCTGCAGGTCTCAAGGCACATCCCTCCCTTCACTGCCAGGAGAGGCAGCTGAAGCACCTCTGACCTGTTCCCTTGTTCCTCCTGTAGCTCAGCTCACAGCCCAGCCCAGCCTGGACCGTGCTCCACCGGGGAGGACCCACTGTTAACGTCAATCAGCTCCGAGGGCTGCAGCTGGGCGGGGCCCCAGCCGGAGTAAACAACCCAGCCAGCCAATGGGAAGCCCGCTCCCCGATGACGCCCCGCCCCGCTATATAAGGGCGGGGCTGGTGGGGACGTGGCGCCTTTTTCCAGCGCGGAGCTGTCGTGTCCGGGGAGTCCTGCGGTTCGTATCGCGGCTTTGAGCGGCTTCTCTGCCGCGTTGTCCTGGTCGCTGCTGTTCGTTCTCTCTCTGGGGGATCCTGCCGAGCTGTCCTGTCTCCACACATGGGGTTTCGCCTTTGGTTTTCCTCCCGGTTCTCCTCCAACAACCCGAAGAAGGGGTGTGTGTGGGGGGAGAGGCTGCGTGGAGTTAACCCCCGACACTGGGTAACTCCTGCCAGTGGTCTTGCTGGCAACAAGAAGGTGTTTACACCAATGAGTAGCATGTAAATGTCCTTCAAAGGCTGGTGCTTTTCCCAACAGTGAGTAACACTTTGGGTGAGAATTAATTAAGTGTAATTAGCAGCCAGAAGGCAACAGAAGCACAAGAACTATAGACTGGGCAAGAAGATACACCCAATATTTTAAGTGCCACCTTCATTTCCAAAAGTGTCTTTGCCTAGCAATTGAGGTTAAATGGCTTCATCCTCCTTTTTCCGCAGGCAAACTCCTCTTCATCTCCTTTGAAGCCCCTAATGGTCCTATCCAGAATGGTGGAAGAAGTTACATCATCAGAACGAAGGTACTAATTGAAAATCTTTGATAAAGGTCTTAATCTGGCAGCCCTTTCTCTTATGGAGTCCTCTGGCACTGTTGAATGAAATTGTTTTTTGGCATGTCACGGTAGTGTTGGCTTGATGGATGGACTTGATGACCTTGGAGGTCTTTTCCAACCTCAATGGTTCTGTTATGATGATGATGGTTCTATGTCACACCATATAGTCTTGTGGCTCAGTTAGCTCAACAATGTGGAAAGCTGTTATATACCAGGGAAAACACACAGTTTATCAGAAAGTCTTTTAGGTGATCTGACCTCTGCTGAAATAACCATTGAACTACCAATGCCTGTTTACATACTCAACTGAATACCAAGATAAGCCTTTAATTCTGTGTCACAAATGGTAGGAAGGGGTAAGAAGCCATACAATGTGTAGTGATGGTATTTTGTTCAACTTTTGGAGGGAAAAAGTGCAAAATGTCCTCTAGAAATACCAGTGGATTGATCTAGGAGCTCTGGATGTTACATTAGGCAGTTGCTTATGGCAGCTTGAAAAACCTGGTTGGCTTTATCAGCTTTGGTGTGGGTGTAAGAATCAATAGGAACATTTTCCCAGTTTTTCTTCGTGTGTTGGTACAAATCAGTCTGAGCAGGTCTCTGGCTTTGTAAAGGCAGGCAGCTGTCAGTCTTCAGTGGGGGAGTTGTGCTTCCTAACAATGGATGGATGTGGGAAGGAAACCTGTCACCTGTCAGCCTGTCTGAAACGTGCACGAGGTTCCTCTCTTAGCTGAAGATCATTAATTGCTCTCAGTGACAACGTGTGGTATTTAAAAGAAACATGAAGCAGGTATTTATGGGAAAGTTCAGCAGTGAGTGTATCCTGCCCCTTGGAGAAGAACAAGAGATGGTGGTGGAACCAGTATGGAATAAAAGTGATTGTTTTCTTGACAAGCAAAATTAGTAGATCTTGGTGGAAAGCATTTCAACGTTGCAGGGCAGCAAGAATTTTTTTGGCAGCTCAGTGTGATATGCACCACAAATGAATATTAGCAATAATTATCAGTTTTACGTTCTGTTAAGCAAAACTCTGCTTTTTTGTTCTCGTTTCCTTTCCACATTTGCACATACTCATTTTACAAAATGATAGATTTTCATGGAAAATACAGGATGCAAGGATGAAAGTCTAAAGAATTATCTGACATTGCTGTGGAAAAAAAGGAAAATCAGTTAAAATATTCAGTACCCAGTCACGAGATGAACAGCCTTGTTCATCCTATTTTTTCAACACAATCCTGTTACTGTTGAATTTTCTGGATTCAGAGCTGGTTGGACTTTGAGCTGGGTCCCGTGCATGGTGCATGTCCTGGCCCTGACAGACCATGTCCTGATGTGTTCCTTTTCCATCTGGCATTTAATCAGTTAAAATGTCCCCAGGGAGACCACATTTTGTACTCTGGAGGATTCTGCACTGCCTGGTGTACTGGTTTGTAACTCACACCTACTGAGGTGGCCTGGAATGTGCTTTTTTCCTAATTTATCCAGCATTTCCTTTCTATTGCCTTGCCTGTTTTTCCAGAACACGCCATTTGTGTTAATTTGTATCTGTTTATGCTGATTTATTAGTCATGTGTGTTATCCTGCCATATCCTGTTACTCCAGTTAAATGTTGGTTCTGGCTAAGACCTTATAACCCCTCCTGGCTTGTTCCCCCCATGTTTTCTGTAGACTGACTACACTTCCTTCTTCCCCATCCTTCAACCCTCTTTGGAGCAGCCCTGTCTCCAAGTCATAGGTTCCTCATCCAGTTTAAGTTGTTCTTACCCATATCCATTGGCCTTTTGTCCTTTCCCCATGACTCTTGTTTAAAGCCTTCTTCAATAGCTTAGAGAGGCAGTGTCCAGCCTTAACCAATCTCTCGTGAATGTCTTCCCATACTTGAAGTAAAGCTCCCTGAGAGAGGAGACCTGCATCCACCTCTTCTGGTGAGACTAGTGAGTCTATCAGCTTACATCAGACCAAGCAGTGCATGGTGTGCTCAGCTGGGCAAAACTTGGCCACCTAAACATGCCCTCTCCACCCTGTTTAGCAATTTGAGAAGTAGGAGATGAGGTGTGTGATTCAGATCCAGCGCCCAGCTGGACATTTCACTTGCCCCATGGTGGAAGCACTCACCATCACCACTACCAGCACCACCTATTTTGAGAGGTGAGGATGTCAGGAACGTTGTCACTTTGTCTACTTTTAGGATTAATCTTGACCCAGCTTAGGGAAACTGCCAGTAACTGTAGCTGGACCTATGGACCGCTCTGGCACAGAAGGGAAGTGGCACCTTATACCTCTGGAGGTTACACTGACTCCTGCCTTCTGAATTTTCATGGAGATCCATGAAGAGTTTGCTTTAGCAATCATGCTGACTGATTGCAAACTGGTGTGGAGCTCTCCTGCATGCTCAGTAGCACAGTGTCAAATATTGACAGAAGTGTGGTCTAGTCAGGCCTTGCCTCAGGAGTCTAGTCTTAATTCTTCATCTAGAAGGTCTCCCGAGCATTTCCAGTACCTGCAGATAAAAGTTGTCATTTACATGACTAACACAACAGCTTTATGGCACTTCTGTTATCACCTGCCTCAGCTGATACGGTCTGAAGCCAATGGCTTTCAGCTCTTCTCCCTGAAAAGATGCTGGAAACATCACTTTATTGTCCTGCTCCTCAAGTTCATGGCTGGTGATGACAGTGATGGTATTTCCATCCTTTATAAACTGTTCTGAGGCCAAATGGTGAAAACACCTCTTTAAGAACTAGGCATTATAGCAGGCACTTTGTAGCTCTGAAAGTTTAAGGTTTTATGCATTATTTGCCAAAACAGAATAGACAAGTCAGTTTGTTTCCCTTTATTGTTTATACCATAATATGATTTTAAGCCATGACCTGTCAAATCAGTGATAAGGAACACTGTGCTTGCAAAAGACATTTAATGACTGCCACAAAAATAATAGCTGGCTGCAATTCACTGTTTCTTGTATTCAGAGTTGAAGCAGCCTGAGTGTTGCTGACTGGGCCTTGGGGGCTGTTGCCAAACTAGAAGGGGAGCTTAGAAATGTTTGGTTATGGTAAGCCAGGAAGGGCTGTGGGTTCTCCAGTTTTGATAGATATCAAGTGATGTCAGTGTGCGAGTGTATGGGAACAGCTCCTCCCACACCACATCTCTGGTAGATCCTACAAAGGTCTCACAGTAGGGTAGGAAGCATTATTGACACCACCACAAGAAATTTCAGCTTGCTAAATCCCATTGAGGACATTGGTCTTCTGGCTTTTTAACTTAACATCTTGACCACCTGAGACACTTATCTTCAGGTCAATAAATTGTGCATCACATGAAAGGCAAGAGTAGACTTCCGTTTCTTTATGGGCTTTATTTTCAAAATGGAAAAGGGTAGATTTAGATTGGAAATTTGAAGGAAATTCTTCACTGTGAGGGTGGTGAGACACTAGAACAGGTTTCCAAGGGGGGGGGGTTATGGTTGCTCCATCCCTGGAGGTGTCCAAGGCCAGGTTGGATGAGGCCTTGAGCAACCTGATCGAGTGGGAGGTGTCCCTGCCATGGCAGGGGGGTTGGAACTAGATGATCTTTGAGGTCCCTTCCAACCCAAACTATTCTATGATTCTGTGAAGTCAGCAGAACATCAGATGATGGACTAGGTGTTCAGTATAGCCTGTGTGGGTATTAACAAACTAATTGGAGCCTGGGGCTCTGGTTTGTACTGTTAAATTGTTAGCATGCTTTCTGGAGTTTTTCTTCCGTGTGCCCCAAAGTTCTGCCATGGAATAGCCAGACAAGGTTGGGGACCAGCTGGCATTAGCAGCCATTTCAAAAATCTGAAGGTGGTGAATGAAAGTGCAGATGCAAGGACTTGAGTTGTACTGTAGTACTTGGGTTTTGGGCCAGAAAACAGTCCCCAGACTATCCTGGAGAGCTCTGTAGCCATAACTGTTATGATTTTAATAAAAAAGTGTTTGCATCTCAAAAATGCTCCTTAGAGGAACCAATCAGCATTATTTTAGAAAAGAATTTTAAGCCTCCTCTTGCATAATACCTATGATATTAAATACTATTTGGGTTCCTATGACATTGCCTGTAGACCTGTCCCATTGCTGGGTGCTGTAGCAGTTCATGGACTGAGCTGAGGAATTTCTGATCTCACCAGAGATGACAATAAAAAGATGCAGTTTACAAAAACACCCTGACAAAACTCATGTAACAATAGCACAGCTTGAAAAAAACATGTTGTTCCAAGTATATTTTTTAAATGAAAGCCATTTTTAAAAGAATTAATGATGTCATCTTCTATTAGTTTCTTTTTGTCTTTTGTATTTCAAAAAGTAAAATGAAATTCTATAAAATGCCAGCAAAGTCCTCTTCATTAATCTTTTACTTGTGCCTATTTGGGACTTTTAACTCAAGCTGTACTTTCAAGAATTTTTAATAATTTTTAAGAACATTTCATTCTTTGATATAAAATTAACTTTTAATTTCCAAGAAAAGTTGCTCTGAATGGGCTTAGACACAAACAGATGAAAGCAGCATTGCTAAAAGGCTTTATTTTATTGAATGCATTACTTTTCCCCCATTTATAACTTATAAATATTGTTATGAGTTCTGCATCTGTTTGATCTTTACTCAGCTTTTCAGGTAATTTGCCAGATTTATTAGGCAAACTTACTTATTATATGTAACCTTGATTTGGCAAAGGAAGAATAAAAGAGAATTGCATTTAAAACTCTGTAATTAACTGATAAAGCTGAGTTTGGGGCTTCCAGTTCTATATTCAAAGAAGGAATAGAGGCTTTGTGAAGAAATTAAAGCAATCTTTTGTTCTATTGTGCCATTGTATCCCTTCTAAGTGCTCACATAGTGAGGATTCCTCCCTTTGCAGACGCTTGTGTTGTGACTGTAGAAGTAAACTGAACAATTAATTTGTGAATAATACTAAGCTTAAATGTCTGAGAACTTATAAAAAGAGGCTGTTAAAATCATCATAGAGCTCATAGTGGTTACAGTAGAAGATTCCATTAGAAGAAATGGTTTCTTGCTCTTGAGAACAGTGTATTTAGACTCTATCCCTGCGACACATTTGCAGAGGATAAAAGTTTGCATAGAGCTCTCCTGGCCTTTGATTTCCTTTTGTTCCTTTAAAATGTCCCCTGTTGGGTTTGGTGCTGTAGCAGGAAGAGAAGATGATGTGTAATAGGGAGGGAGGATGCCCAAGTGTGACTTAAGGGGAGTTGAGACTGGAATACTGTCAGATTTCTTGCCATGCCCCCATGTGGTGGATGTTCAATAGAAAATGACTTTTTTCTGGTATGGAGTTGAAAGCTGGCAGCCATTCACAGCACTGGAGTAACTAGCTGAGGTTTGGTGAGAGATTTCTTCAATATTCCTTGTCATTGGCCTTACCTATAATGCACATGAAGGAAAGTCTAAGCTCAGTCTCATTCTTCACAACCCAGCAGTGCCAGGTCTTTCCCCTTGTTGACCCCTCCTTGCCTTCCTGAGCAGAAGATACCCAGTTTTCTTCAGTGCACCAGCAGAACAAACCCCTGGTTCCCAGTTCTGAGTACATCATCTGGCAACTGTGCAAACAACCATCCTGGAGACATCTACCCACAGTTTACTTCTCGTTTGCTGTTGGTGTATCTTGGAAGAGGGGCCTCTGAATTATCTCCTTCAGTTTCCCAAGCTTTATATTAAGCTTTATATCCCATGTCCATCCCTTTTTTACAGGAAAGGGCCTCAGATTCTTGGTTCAGTTAGGAAAAAAAGGAGGCACCATTTTTCTTGGCCTGCTTGCTGTTACAAAGGGGTCCTTTGTCCATTTAGAAAAGTGTGGTGATGGTGGCCTGGACATTATCATCAAACATTTATGCTCCCTTCCAGCTCTCTGAAAGCTTCAGCTGTGCTGGTCTTTCAAGTACTTTGTAATTCAACTGTTTTGTTTTCTTTAGTTCATTTTCCCCCCATGCTATGCGTCTTCCAGCACTCACTTGAAGATGAGGAACCTGACAGAGATCTGCCTCTTGACAGCTGGATCCTAAGAGACCAGCAGCGTGTGGTGTGAGCTGTGGCACACCACAGGGCTGCCAGATGGCTCCTGCAAGCCACCCGTGAAAACTCAAATGCCTACAAAAAGATAGAGAAGGCAGGGAATAAAAACAAAGATCAAATACTGAGAGATGGAAAATTAAGTTCTCTTTTTGTTTAGCTGAGGTGAAAACATAATACAGAACTAGATTAATGGACATACAGCAAATAGACCAGTGAGTATCAGGGAAGGGTTCTCTGAAGACCATGTCAAGCTACAGAGCAGTGGCATGTGTGATTCTGGCCAATATTGTAAGGTAGATGATGAAACAGATGATGTTGAAGAGATATTTTGACTTCAGTAAGCCCTTTGTCTCCTACTGAAACAAGATATCCCATGCTGATACTGATAAAAAGCTCCACTGAGACCCACTGGTGATACTGGAAGCAATTGAGATGGGCACCTTTGATGCTCGTACAGGAGAATTCCTGTCTGTGGCATTACAACATCAGGGGCTGAGCTCAACTACTGGGGCAAAGGGGAACAGCGGGTGTGGGATCTGAGCAGCTCACGACTGAGTAGGAAAACTTGCTGTGCTAGTTGCTCTAAGAGCATAGTTTTAGGGTACAGACTCTAATCCCACTGTGCTTCACCATCACTTACCACTATTGAGGAACACAGGAGGAAAAGATGGTTGTCTGCTCTTCTAAACTATCATGAAGCAACGTGGGTTGAGTATCATTTCTATTTCTCAGCTTCTTTGCCATAAGAAATGATAGCTGCAGGACCTTTTGTTTGTGTTCATTTCAAGATGAGATTGTTTCCACAAAGGATAAACACCCTGCTTTCATCTCTAGTCAAAGCAAAAGTGGTTCTCACAAGAATGCCTTCTTGCAATATATTGCTGTGCTTCATTCAGGCTTCAGTCCCCAGATTATATCAAGACTTGAAAGGAGATTAATCTGCTCTGAAATAAAAATGCAGGAAAAAAGATACAACATTAATCCATTTTTCTGACAAGGTCATGCTTCTAATCTCATGGATATTTGGGGTGGCATGTACATAACTTAAGGCTTTTGCCTTTTGGATCTGCTAAAAGAGTGGTTCTAGTAGGACTTCCCTCAGGGAAGGCAAATATGCAAGTTTTTAGCAAGTTCTCTTAAGTCACTGTGTGTGGATGGAAGGGGAGAAGAATTAATATGGTGTATTAGGCTGTATGTATAAGATTAACTTCCTGAAGTGAGAAAGATGATTCTGCAGTGATTTTCTTAATTGATTTGACAAATAAATGATTGGTTGAAGCCTGGAAAGAGCAGGCAAAAGTTGCTGAGGACTCAGAGTTGCACATAGAATAATATTTTTCTTTTAAAAGGCAAGAGATGAGACAGAAGTGAAACATCTTTAAAAACAGAGGCAGTTGCAAAGATGAAAATCTTAAGAGGAATATTACTTGCTGAGTTTTCAATAAATCAATCTAGAAGTGTTTTGGGGTTGTTGGCACCTCTTACCTTACTACTTTTATCTTAAAGACTCTACAGTTTCAAATTCATCAGTGATACGTGTCATTAAGAAGCCAATGTGCAGGTAGCAGATACAAGTGTTGTGAGGAGCCTTGTGCTTGTTGCTGCTTCTCCATGTTAGAGAAGATGGAAATCACAAGTTAAAGTCATGTGAAAACCTGTTGTCAACATTAACAAAGAGTTTTCATTTGTGAAACATTTGATTCAAGTACCTCTTTGATCACTTGGCTGCATGTAATTCTGTGTATGACAGTTATGCTGGTTTTTTACAGTTGCTATTAATTAATCTCCCATTTAAAGAACAAAACCTAGAAATGGTTGTTGCTAAACCAGCCATTTCATGTCTCAAAGCCAGAAGGCTTCTTTTTTGTATTGCCTAAAGACAACTTAATTTCAAAATGGTAGTTATGTTTTACCTCTGGAAAGATAAAAATAGGAAAAAGGCAAAACAAAATTTTTAGTGAGTTTAGACAATATTTTTTTTTTTTCTGCTGGCGTGTACCATCGTTAGTGCAAATCATGCCTGAGAATTTCAGGCTTTGGGCATCTCCCAATAGACACTCATTTCTCACATCAGGTTCTGCCAAGACTTTCAGCACTTTCCCATTTCATGTTGAAAGCAAAATATAATCTTCTTAGTCATGCTCTTCTTTACAAGTATGCAGAGTTTTCAGTTGTACCAGCCCACATCAGTAACTTTGATTTACTGTACTTACATTTTTATTTTGATTTCTGAATAAATGGGCAAATCCTAAATGTATCTGAAAAATGAAAGTCTAGGGAAGCCCAGCAACTTGGTGAATTAAAAATTAGAATGAAAATATGCAGGCAGTTAAATTATTTCCTTTTTCTTCAGAATGCATCAACTGCAGATCCTTATGCTGTGGCTAATCATTCACTGTTAATCTCTCATTCTGGAACATTGGATGGAAGGGAGGGAAAGTTTGTAGATATCTCCCTGAGGAAAATGTATGAGTCTCATAGAATATGGGAAAGACCTAATTAAGAGGAAAAGCCTGTTACGGAAATACAGGAATTGACTGTTCTGCAGTAAAAAAAGTGTTGTTTTGCTTTTCCTCTTTGAAAACAGCACTGTAGGCACAAACCAGGGAACTTCACTAGCAGAGGATGAAAAATCTCTTCTGCCTCCTGTTTTCTTTTAAAACTGAGCTGATGAAAGCCCAGTGAACATCAACAGAGCAGCCAAAACCCTCCTGTTCATCAGTCACCTGGGCAGAGCTCAAACACTTCACAGGTTCATGCTTCCTATAAGAATTCCTGGAGAAAGTGAAAGAGGAAAAATCATTTCATTTCCCATTACCTGAAGCTCCTCTTTTCCCCCAGCAACCACATGGCTGTATTGCTTAGTGGGGATTAAACTGATAAAGAGCACCACAAAGACATGGTGAACTCAATTCCTAGTTCTGACACAACAGAGCAATTGGCTTTCCTGGGGGGAAATGTCATGTTACAAATCTAGAGGGCTGGATGCCTCCAGTTCTTCTTTATTGTGTGTGTGTAGCTAGAACATAAACCTGAAAGTCATTAAATTTTGCCTCCTCCCTTTAGATTTTATTCCACCTTACATTTAAATATTTTCTCTCCAAATCAAACCAGTTACCAAGCTGGTTTTGTAAAGGTGAAGTAGCATTTGGCAGTGCTGCAGAGATCTACTGAATTTCAGTTTGATGAAGTTTTTCACTGTTTATTTCTGAACATACCACAGAAAAATAACAGTTCAGGGAATTGCCTCACAATGCTAGATACTGCTTGATGATTATTATTATTTCCAAGAATCTGGAAGTTGTCTCTTTGGGATGGAATGCCTGTGATTGCCACATTATTGTGTGTGCTTAAAGTATTGCTAGTTTTGGTATTGAAGGTTATATTTTCATGAAAGCATCTGGATATCTTCTGGAGGCTATGTACTGATGTGCTGCAAGGATTAAGACTGTGCTTGATCCCTGATTTTTAATAATAGGAAAAGTAAAATTCATTCCAGAATTTCATCAGTTCACTGTACGCAGGCTGAATAAATCACCAAAATCCAAACATAGGCAAGTTTCTCATCTTAAAGCCTTAGAATGTTTTTAATGACAAGAACTGTTCAAAACGAAAAGACATAATAAGATAAAATAGATATTAAATACTCTAGATGGTTTTTACATTAAAATGCTCAAAACAGCTCGGAGGCAAATGCTTTGACTCCATTTCATTGGCTGAAAGTTTCAATGGCATTTGACTCAATTTTTAGAAATGCTTTTTGTTCTCCCTGAAACATTGATTTTTCAGTGAATTTACCATTCATCTGAAAAAAAAATGTGCCAAGCTGTAGGTTACTTGTGCTATCATAACATTTATCAGGTACAGAACAATTGTTAGTTGTTCCTAATGACTACATTTTCTTTAAGAAATGTTCATTGCGTTCAGCTGCCAACTTGTTCCTTCTTGGCAAGAAAATCCATGCTTGAAGAAGGTTGCTACCAGCTAAATGCAAAACTCCAAAGGCTGTGCAGCCCCAGTCTCCCACCAGAGATGCACCCAGGCTTGGTGTGAGCTGTCACCCACATTTGCAGAGCTGCCCCTTCCTCTCCCTGCTGACTGACATGGTTTTGACTATGTCTGGATTGGGATCATAGAATGGTTTGGATTGGAAGGAACCCCAAAGATCATCTAGTTCCAACCCCATGGCAGGGACACCTCCCACTAGACTAGGTTGCTCAAGGCCCCATCCAATCTGTCCTTGAACACCTTCAGGGATGGAGAATCCACAACTTCCCTGGGCAACCTGTTCCTGTGTCACCACCCTCAGAGTGATGAATTTCCTTCCTTTCCTACCCTTGTAGGTCCTTTTCTAGTTGTAGGTGTTTTAGAAGGAAACCTTCCTACATCATTTCAGGAACACTGATGGTGATGTCCACTTGTTTCTGGATATTTCTAGGTCTGTCTGGCTGAGGGATCCTGTCCCTCCAGGATCTGCAGGGCACAAATGTCAGAGATCTCTATCTCTTCCTCACTCTTTCCCTGATTTGCAGCATAATGTGAGACAATGAATTAAAACTTTTATTGCTTGCAAAGCTGCATCTTCTCAGTCATATTATTGTTTTAATCTATTCTCTGTCTCCCTGAACATACAGCCTGTCCCAAGCAGACAATGTTGTAACCTCCATTCTCTACTGAGCTATTCCGAATTTGACTGTTACATTAAGTCCCTCCTGCCATTTCATTCAGCGTTTCTGAGAAGAGCTGGGTGGAAAAAAATGGCACAACAATAGCTGTGTAAAAGCCAATTTAACAAAATCCAGCTGTTCCCTGAGTTTAACACTGTGGTCTCCACCATTTTGTATGAAATAACTGCTTTTTAAAGCCACCTCAGAATAGCAGCATAAAAATATGCACAGTGAAGCTGCTACACAATGAGGAAAGAGACCCCATAGTCCTGGTTTCCAGAAAGGCTGAATATTGCTCACCCTAAATAGAAATCTGGGTTTTAAAGGGGTAGGTGTTAAACTTTTGGAAAGAATTCTTATTTGAGGAGCCTGGTGGTGGTGGGAGTAGGAAGGTGTTTTGTGCAGAGGTTACGTGGGCTGGTTTTGTGACTCAATCTAACTGGGCAATGTAAAGCAGGTCTCGAGAGGTTCTCCTGCCCCTCTACTCTGCCCTGGTGAGACCTCATCTGGAATATTGTGTCCAGTTCTGGGCCCCTCAGTTACAGAAGGACAGGGAACTGCTGGAGAGAGTCCAGCGTAGGGCTACAAAGATGATGAAGGGAGTGGAGCATCTCCCTTATGAGGAAAGGCTGAGGGAGCTGGGTCTCTTTAGCTTGCAAAAGAGGAGACTAAGGGGAGACCTCATTAATGTTTATAAATATATAAAGGGGGAGTGTCACGAAGATGGAGCCAGGCTCTTCTCGGTGACAAACAATGATAAGACAAGGGGTAATGGGTACAAACTGGAACACAGGAGGTTCCACTTAAATATGAGAAGAAACTTCTTCTCAGTGAGGGTAACAGGACACTGGAACGGGCTGCCCAGGGAGGTTGTGGAGTCTCCTTCTCTGGAGATATTCAAAACCCGTCTGGACACGTTCCTGTGTAACCTCATCTAGGTGTTCCTGCTCCGGCAGGGGGATTGGACTAGATGATCTTTTGAGGTCCCTTCCAATCCCTGACATTCTGTGATTCTGTGATTCCACATGACTTTGCTGGTTCTCCTGCCCCTCTGGATTTGTGCAGGGGATGGGCTCTCTCTGCTTTCACAAAGGCTGTAGCTGCACAAATGTCCCTGCTCCCACATCCCTAAGTCTTCTCCCCATTGTCAAACCCATTTGTTCCTCACCCCTGGTGGCAGCAGCAGCAGCAGGGAATGCTTGGGCGGAGAAGACCTCATGGAAAAGCAGCTGCTGTGGGCTTCATGCTGGTTAATCCTTTCCAGAGCTGGTCTCTTGTCTCGTTTTTAATGCTGCTGCTGCCAGGCATGGAATCAAACGAGTGGTCACATTAAATATCAGGGGAAAAAAAATAGGAATCCTATTAGAGACAAAGGCAAACAAATAAATGAGGAAACAAAGCCCAGAAGAGTGAAACCAAGTGAGATACACTTTTTAAATTACTAATGAAGCATCACAGTTGGCCTGTTTCATGTGATGGGACCTATCTGAAGTCTGGATGTTCTGAAGCTAGTACCATTGCTCAGCATGGGCAAAAGAGGGGCATGGAGGACTTTCACTGGATGCACTCCTGGACCTGTTTCCAGGGAGCAGCCAGTGTCTGATGTCTCACTGGAAGGGACAAGGTGCTTCTCAACAACTGGGTAGTGTTCCTGTGGCTTCCTTTTGCTGTTTGGTATGTGTCTGGGTGTGAACACAATGTGTAGCCAAGGGGCTTGAAGACTTGAGCGGTGTTTTCTGGTTCCTAAGGTTCAGGGCAGCCTTTCTGGTCATTTCTGGAGAGAAGACTAGAGAACAAAGAATTTAAATTTAAAAAAGAACTTTTGGGATTAGCACAATTCTTTTGTGTGTATGTGAAAATATAGGAGAGGTTTCATTTTCCTTCCAGTGAAGGATGAAAATTAATTCCAAAATGTCCCAAGTTGTCATGAAACAGAATTGCTCTGGCTGGCTCTTGCTGTTGTGTTATGAGGAAAGTTTCTCTTCAGTTCCCAGTATTTGGAAACTATCCTATATCTAAAGCCACAAAACTTCATATACTATACAAGCTTGCAGCCTACCTCTGTAGCTGAGTTTATTACAAATCTTATTCATTTTGAGCCTTTCTAAGCTCTTTGGCTGGGTGTTATTCTGCAGCTTGGATATTAAAGCACCACATTCAGGAGCTGAAGAAGAAAAGAAATTAATCTGCTTTTCAAAGCTGAAGTTCAGAAACTAGGGGTAGAGAGGACTTCACTATGGCAAGCCAGGTAAAACAAAATGGTGCATTTAAAATCAGTTGCAGTTATGTCTTATGGATCAATTTTTTTTTTTTTTCTGAGATGCATTGTTCTTGTCTTGGTGACAGCAGGAAAGAGGAGCAGAGATTTTGCATTTTGCTGGGTCTAAGGCAAATAGTATCTTGAAACAAAAAAGTCACTGGAAATTCTGCTTTATTTGGGGCAGAGCAGGAGAGAAATAAGTCTGTTTTGTGGCACCAGGTAATGTACATATTGCAGTCACTGGCTGAAATGGTAAAATAAGAAAGAGGGAACTGGGACAGGAGGGGACTTTCAGTAGCATCCGAACACTGAGACTTGGTGGGAGAATTTTCCCTTGAATAGGAAGAATTGTGACAACTCAAATCACAAAGATATTTGGGACCCAGGAAAGCTCCTTTCCCATCTGTACTGCTGGGGCAATGACTACAACTGGATGTTTAAAGTAGGTTGGTCCCTGCCTCAATCCCAGCTTCACATCAGGAGTTTGAGCTTGTGCCCTAAAGTGACAGGCTCAACGTCTTTGATTCTCTGGTCACCACTTTCATCATTCTGTCCATTCATTTACTCAGCAAACAGCAAAGATGAAACCTGGAGGAGGTCTGCCTGCAAATAAACTAGTCATGCTGGCCAAGTCACGACTCAGAGTTTCTTTTTGAAGGGCAAGCAAGTGAGCAAACCCCCAAGCTGGACCAAGTCATCTGTGAGCAAAATGACAGGCAGCAGCCACCCCTCACCACCTGCCTCTGGCCTTCTGGGGAGAGCAGCAGAGTGCAGTGGTCTAATAATACCCTGCTCTGATATTTTCCATCTTGACTAGACATTCTGGGGAAAAAAATGGTCTCTGAGAGACCTAGTGAAATGTTGTGGCTTGGCCAAGTGATCTGGAGAGTGAGGTAGATTGTGGAGGTGCACTTTGTCTTTTCCACAAGCTGAAAAACTGAGCCAAAATTTGTCCCATTTCAAGTAAAAGTTTGAGGGCATGAATGAGATACAAGCAGACTCTTGCTAGGTCATACAACCAGGGTTACCTCAAGGAATGACCAGCCCAATACAACTGGTAGCCACTCTACCAGCTGAGCTCTGACATGTGATAACACAAACACTGCAAACACAGAGGTTTGAAGCACTTGACAAATGATATTATTATTTTTAATTGCTAAGTATTGCCATGCATCTGTGAAACTCAGTTGTTAGCCTTCTGCAAGATAATGTTATAAACCACTACATACAGCTAGAAAGCACTGGTGCCCATATGATACAGGGCACAGAATTATTCCCCTCCAATTTACCAGGTCCTCAAGTTTATCTTTTAGCCAGCAGTTATTCTGTACTACTTGGGGATCATCTACCTCCTGCATATCGTGAGAAAGTGCTAATATATCTAATATATACTACTAATATCTCTGATATATCACAGCCCCTCATAAAAGAATCATCCTTCATAGAAGGGCAGTTCAAGAATGAAGTATGCCAAGGCATCCTGTGAAATACAAAAAGAGTCTTATAGAGCTAATGATAGTGTTTCTGAACTTGCTGATAAAACAATTAATGTCTTCATTCAACAGCAATTCTCATCCCATTAAACACTGGGGAGTCTAATTTTCCTTAGCTAGGCTGAGGCTTTCCTACCTAGACCGACTCCTGTGAAATGATGTACAACACCAAGTGTTGCATTTACAGTTCTTTTAGCTCTTTGATGCCTCTAAAGATGATGTTCCCAAGAAAGTGGCACATTTGCAATATTTAGTCAAGTGTGTGTAACAGTAAGGTTTAAGTAAATGCACTTAATTTCCATTCTGCTACACTTGACTTAGCCTGATATTGGTCCCAAAGAGAATTTTCTTTAAGCCAATTCCTTCATTTCATTTCTGGAATATCTTAGCCAGCCTGAGACAGGATTGAGGATTTGCATTCCTTCATTACTGGAAGAACAAAATAAATTAAAAAATAGAAAACTGATAGTTAAAATAATCCTTTGTTATTGATGATTTCCCATGTAGCACTTGTAGCTGTTGTGCCCTGTGATTTATTAGGATTTTCAGCCTTTTCTTATTGTTGGATCTTCTTTGGAAAAGATGCAATTTAAAGGTTAGTGCTGCTGAAGGCACATAATGGCACAGTAATTGAGAAACCAAATGAAAACACACTTCTATTTCAGGCTGTCAATCTCAGGAAATGAAAAGAATTAGTTTAAAAATATCTAGTGGTTTTCAAGTCATATGTCATCAGAAGAAGACATAGAGAACACAAGTGAGGGTATCTGCACAATCAAAATCCTCCACACAGGCACATGGGATCCCTAACTTAGTATATTTGGGTATAAATATAATGAACCCATTTGCTAGAATAAGCTTTGAACTAATAGACAATATTTAAGTATTGCATAGAAATGATGATTTTTGCCATTCAAGATGCATATCTGAAAAATTATTTGCCTTAAATCTATTTTTTTTACTTCACTCTGTTTCTCATGAGTTCTGATATCTATTAACCTAGTGCATAGATTCCCATGGAATAAAAAGTATTCCCTATTAGTTAAGCACTTGGGCGTGTGATTTTTTTTTCTATATTGTTTTAGAGAGGAATATAAAAGAATTTTTTTTCCACCTCTGTGGACTGCAGAATCAGAAGGGATTTTTTTAAAAGAAGTCTTCTTGGGTACTAATACCTGCTGATGAGAGCTAATAATACTTCCAAATGTAAGTAATTTGGGAGCTACAGTTAATGTGGAGTCGTTTTGGCAGTAAAGTCAATCCTGAAGTCATATAAATGAGATTAATTGGCTTGTCCTCCGAAGCACAAGGCAGATGTAGCTGCTGCTGGGGCTTTGCCATTCAGCATAGAGGAGAGCAGGACACAGGTTTATCTGGAGAGGAGAAAGAAGATGTGTGGATAAAGATGTTCTTCAGCTCCTTCTGAGGAAGGCAAAGCTTTTCCTTACAGGTGCAGTTGTATTCGGGGAATGGACACAGTTGCCTGTGTCCTATAAAGTGATTTTCCAGACTGAATTTATTTTTCTGTCAGGGCTTTATATAAGGTTTTAAATCTGTCTGGGGAAGAGCCCCTGTGCAAACATGCATTTGATTGGCAGGCTGGTCCTTTAGGACACTAAACCATGTGTGATAACTCCTTAGAAATCTCTTTTTTTTTAAAGGAACAGAGTAAATGAATGGGGGAATTGTTAGGAAACAGGAGTAGAAGAGGAAAGTGTGTAGCTTTGGAAGGAAAGATTAAAAGGGAAAAGTTACAATATGGAACTATTTCTTAGCCTCAAATACCACTTTGCTATTATAGAGACTACCTTGCTTGCAGAAGGGAGAAGTGGTAATGTTTTAATCTACATCACCTCAATAGAAAAAAAAATCTGTCTGGTTCCTGGGCTACAAATAGTTCCTGAGAAGCAGAATTAAGAGTGAAGAAAAATACCTAAATGGGCCATTAAATGTTCCAGGAAGCCCTAAATGAATAAAGGCTCTGAATGAGCAATGTGTACGTGTATATACATATATTTTTTCTTTCTGAATAACAGATATAACAACGGTATATTATCTTTTACTATACTGTGCTTTCTTCATCCTGTAATAGAAACTGATATTATTGCTTATAAGGAAGAATTAATTCATTGTGTAAGCAAAAAAATGCCTAAAATAGGCTTAAAAATGCAGCAAGTAAAATGTGGTGTTCTTACTCAACCTACTAAAGACTGTACATGTACACATCTAGGTGTAGCTGTAATCACTGCTTTCAGTCTTGTGTTGGAAGGTTAATTTGGAGACTGTTGCATAACTGATGTTGGTGTCTATTGATAAGGCAAAATCCCTTAAGTGTGCTGGTTAAGTGTATTTATAGAAATAGCAGCAAGTAGAAATGTATTTTTGCCACCCAGCTGAGTACAAAATTATTCATATACAATACACCTTTATTGAGAAAGAGTATTAAAATAAATTCCCAGTACCTTTTTGAGGTAGGCTTAATATTTAAATCAATTTTATCCCTATGGGAAAGTACAAAAGTCTGTGGAATCCTCAAAATTCCTTCAAGCTTTATTTAATGTTTTCAGGAGACCTTTGAGGGTTAGTAGAGGAGCCAATGTCCCTACTCAGTTGACACCAAAACCATTGAGAGTATTCTGAGACTTCAGTTCAAACACATCTATTGGTAGTTCTAGGTTGGTGGTTTGGTTTATTTTTCTCCAGTACTATGATAATAGCAATGGTCCTTCCATTGGGATCATCTCCTACCACATAACCTTTATTCTGGTGGTGGGTGTTCAGTTTAGTGTTGTTCTAATGAGTGATTCCAGCCTGGAATAAGCCTCACCACCTCCTAATGTTACTCAAGTCCTACTGGAGAATGTCTCCTATGAATATATAACAGAGGTTTATGTTGTGCAGTATTTTGCACTAACAAATTGTCTCCAAATGTCTGCAGGAGTATTTGTCTGTGAGCAATAGAGCTCATTCCATACAAATCATCCTCATCCCTGCAGCCCTATGAGGAAAATTCCTGCATGGGAAGACTGAGTGATATGAAAAAGTGCAGAATAAATTTCAAGCCTTAGATTAGGAGCTTAATTTAGAGGAAAACAAAATCTATATATTTTCCTATTCTGGTGACAGTGGTAGAAGCTGAATTGTTTTAAATCAGTTTAGAAGGTCCATCTATGCACAAATCAAAAAATTAAGACAAGGATGTGGTACTAAAGTTTATAACAACATAATTAATACAGAATGTATCAGATGTGACACCACAGATGCTTTTTCTTTTTTTTTTCTTTTGACAACTGATTTGGTACAAGGATTTTGCTGAAGAAGAAGAAATTACTTGTTAGTCCCATTTGAGATTTCTTTGCAAGTCAAAATCAATAAAATCATCATCATTACTGTCTGTTTTCTGGTACTTGTCTTCTGCACTGAATATTAAAGAGCTTTCAGACTGACTGAAAAAAAAAGACAGTAGGATGGTGAGAAAATTCTTTTATATTTTACTCAAACATGATGTCTATTGATTTGTCAGAGCACCTAGAAGGTTTATTGTTATTCAGAGGATTATGTCAAATGGGGAAAAAGCTCTTTTCAAATGGAAGAAATTAAGACAAAGAATACTCTAACCTTTATTGCCTGCATTGCTAATGCTTTATGTTGTATTTTTCACTTTTTTTTTCTCCAAAGAAACATTGAATATAAGAACTTTCTGACCTGCTTCTTATGTGGCAAAGATTGCAGAGTAGTTTTCCCCTGTCTAACCAGATTTTAAGGATTTTCTGACTAAAACCAGCTGCTGAAAGACATTTCTACCATGCTGACACCTTATTTCATTTCTCCAGCTCAGCAGCTGAACACTGTTTTAGATAATCTTGAGTATTCCTGTTCATTGCTGGCCATTGCTATTTTTGCTCTGATTTAAGGAGAACCATGCCCATAAAAATGGAATACTTTGATGTTTTGCCAGTCCCACTGAAGTAATCTTTAATTCAAGATAAACAGAGATTAAAAATTAAGGAACAATTTACTTATTGTTGTCTACATGCTAACAGTACAGCATTAAATTTAGGAAGAAGTAGATGTGAATATAGACTTTACAGCTGTCTATTGGCAGTCCCCAACTCTGTTTTGCCCAGATAGTGACCCCTGAGGACATTTGCACAGCTCAGTGGTTGGAGCCCAGTCTTTAAACAAAGCCTCTGCCATATCTTGGACTGTGGCTTCACTAAAGAAAATCCTGATTTGGGATCACCGATCACTTCATACCTTGACTTGCTAGAGATTTCAAAGTTTTCCAAGCTTCTGCTGTGATTTTAATCCAATAAGGAAGGTAAAATTAAGACCTACAGTACCTTTGTCATGCCTCTTTCCATCAGAAATATCAGTGACTGCTGGAACTGATAACTGGAGCCATCTCCTATTTATCCAATGAACTGAACTCATTAAAAATTGCTCTGGCAATGCACTGTAGGGAAAGAAAAAACACATCCATGGGTTAACTCTCCCTTCTGCCTGGTGGTTCCTTATATACTGAAACTTGGGTATCATGTATCAACAAACAAGTGTATTCAGTTGTAGAAATGAGAATAATGAAGAGGCTGAGATGGAGCACAGTGACACTGAGGTATTTTCAGGATGGGATAAAGCCTTCTCTGAGGGATACCAAGGCAAGAGCATGATGCTGTAGATCCTTAGCTCAAGAAAGGCTGTTAATAGTGAACATATAAATCTTTTGCAACTAAAGCATCATTCTTCTTGTCTTATTTTGGGTGCAAGAAGAAGAAATGACTACATCATGCCACATCACATCTCTGCTAGATTGACACCAGTCAGACAGCCTATCTCTTTTGGAGGCAATCCTCTGAAGGCATCAGGAGCAGGAGCAATCTACTGGGTTTGCTGCAGTCTTGAAAGCCAAAATGATATCATATGCAAACCCCAGAAATGCTTAAGTTGAACTTCAGCTAGCCATCAGTGTTAAGTGTTGATTGCTCATAATCAGGATGAGCAAAGCTGAATCTCTGATGAAATTCTCAGCAGTATATTAGACAGCATGTTCTCAGTTTCCTTGGACAAGAAGAAATGAGGGAGGACTCTCAGGGACTTTGATTAGCTGATCAACACGAACAGGCCAAGCTAAAATTATTATCCCAAGCCCACTCCTGATGACACAAAGCACAAATGGAAACAATATGGGCATAACAAAGGAGCATTTTTCTATGGCTTAGTTACCTCTTTTAAATGTACGTTGATTTTTCAGGTGAAGAATAGGCTCTTTTGACCTATGAGGATTATTGGAGGAAAGGTATTTTAAATATTAAGAGTTCTGCAGCACTGTAAATCAATTAATATGAATATATTGCTAGAAATGCCTGGTTTTGTCTTGCCACCTCTTAATCTGTCTAGTCTGTAGAAGAAGCAAACCCTATTTGCATCAGTGATGAAGGTAAAACATAATTTTAAACCTATTCTACCTCTTTGAAGTGACTCAGCCTTGCCTATGGGCACGCTTTAAAGCTGTGAGACAAAGCAGAAGCATTTTGTGTGCCATCTTCCCCTCCTGTAGACTGAGAGGCAATGTTTTCCACCAGTGGGTTATTTTCTAAGTATGTAATACAGTAATGTCAGTGACGTATGTTTTGGGCTTTGGAGGGACAGGTGTAATGGTAGGACATGCTCTTGTGTTCTTTCATTTCCAGTAAAATTTTTATTTTTTATCTTCACTGTCATACATATCACACACATACATATATACACATATATGTGTATATGTGAGGCTGGTGTTGGTCTCTTCTCCCAAGTAATTAATGACAGGATGAGAGGTAATGGCCTCAAGTTACACCAGGGGAGGTTTAGGTTGGACATTAGGAAGAAGTTCTTTACTGCAAGAGTGGTCAGGCACTGGACCAGGCTGCCCAGGGAGGTGCTGGAGTCACCATCCCTGGAGGGGTTCAGCAAACAAGTAGATGTGGTGCTTTGAGACATGGTCTAGGGGTCAGGGAGATGTTGGACAAAGGTTGGACTTGATGATCCTGGAGGTCTTTTCCAACCTAAATCATTCTATGATTCTACATATATATAGATAGATAGTCATACACTACCTACCCCAGGGAGAGGCTCACTTTTGGGACATACACCTTCTGATCCACTTAGCTGTGACCATTAAATGCATCAATGCAATGATATTTAAGAGTGGATTAAATGGTCTTACTTGAGCCCTGCAGAAACTCTGTGCAAAGATTTGCTCCTGCCATCTTTGTACGTTTGGCTTAAAACAATGGGGCTTTCATTTGGGTGCAGCTTGTGGATGTGTTTGACATCTCAGTGTGAGTTAGAAGCTGAAATGCTGTAAGATCCTGAGAGTGTTGCTTTAACAGCTGCATTGCCCTGACAAGTTAATCACAACCCCCTCTCCCTCTGGCACTGCCTGGTATGAGTAACTGGACTTAGCTAATGACCCTCTGGTAGCTAGAATTTGAACTCTTTTGTTAGACTAATTGATTAGTTAATATTATGTGAAAATTGATGTTCCTATATCCTAAAGGCTAATCTATTCAGATTGTGATACATAGATTTTAATAGTCGAGTGTGCTCTGGTAATCAGAAGGAATTATGTGATTATGGCTTGAGGCCTGAGCAATTAAAAAAGATTGGGTTTTGAGTGCTCTTTTCAATGTGGTTGGGGCATTTGCAGAGAGGGATTCCTACAGCAATTTTATCTATAATTTCAGTGTAATGTGGACCTGTCATATATCACTGGTCTGTTTTAAGTGAAACTACCACGTGCCACCTGGTTTAGGATGGGAGAGCTGAATCTCTGATGAAATTCTCAACAGTGCATTAGACAGCATGTTCTTAGTTTCACCAGTGTACCTGAAGGAAAAGAATTACTTGTCCCTGAGATTTATTTTGTTTTTCAGTTTTTGCTTCTTTATCCAACCAGAGTGTAAAGGTCAGAACTTGGAGAAAGAGATAGGAGAAAGTAAAGAGGAGATATGGGATGTGTTGAAGTCATAGCAGGGTTATTGATAGGCTTTTAAGCATCATTCAGGTAGCTTATATTAAATTGCTTATCTGCTATTACCCTAGAGTCCCTGGTTTCCAAAACACCATTCCCACTCTGTAGTACTGCCCTAGACATCATTTTGCCTTAAAAGGTATAAAAATACGCTTTGAACTGACTTCATTTTACAAGTAAGTCTAGATTGCTCTGTACAGTTTTCTATCCTTCATTCAGACAATTTTTAGCCCACCTCCATATTTTGTAAATTGTAGGTGTACTTCTATCCAGATCACAACAAATAATTTTGGGTAGCTTTGAGATTAATCTCTATTCCAGGAGAATCCTGCTGTAATGAAGTCCATGAAATGACTGATGGTTGCTTAAAAGATCTGTCTATTAGATGACTCCTCATATGTGAAATATGCTTTGCTGGCCCCACTCTTAATTCACTGTTATCAGAATGTATGTGGCACCAAGGCAAATAGCTTACGACATCTGTCACATTTACACAGTTACCTTTATTGACCAAACTTGCCGTCTCCTGGAGGAATTAAATCAAGCATGTTTGACAAAACCTGTTTTCTGTAAGACCACGCTGCCAGGCACCAATTATGTTTCCTTCCTTTAATGCTTTTGTTGAGTAAGAGCAGCAAAGAGCTTCAGCTGCTTTATAGAAAGATCATTTTCCTGCAAGAGAAACTCTCCAGGCAGAAGTCTCTGGACAAGCTGGGCTCTTTCTTTCTGTGACATGTACCCATGAACCCAAAAGTGAAGTACAGAGGCTGCTGCAGTCATGGCCAGTGTGCAAAATATCCCAGCTGATTTGGGTTTTAAAGAGAAAGTGTTCAAGTGCTAATTATCTTTAATCAAATGGGCTAGTCTGGAGTTCAGACCCAAGTGCTCAGAATCCTATTGAAGTGATCAGGAGTGACAGACACTTCTGGTGTCTCCACAGGGCTGGAGAATGAGCAGCTCAAATGTATTTAGCATGAATCACAGGTTCACAGAACCAGAGATTGCTCTCATGCAGGAGACTAATGCTATCTTAAAAAAGATACGAGGTCCAGGAAAAGACACTGTACTACTTCTGTGAAATAACAGTTTTGTTTCCCAATAATTTTGGTGGTAAAATGACTGCAGAACTGCTTCAAACTTCAAAGCACCAGCAAATGAACGTAACAGAAAGGAGAGATCTAAAATCAGACTAAAAGATGGATGAAGGATGTTAGAGAAAGCACGTCAAGGCAGGTTTTCAGTTATTTTGAGCTACCCTTCATACTTGTGAAGAGCAAGGAATGCCAAGAAAATGGCTTCATTTTCACTGAACAGGATAAAGGGCTTCAGACCCATCCAGCAGCTGCTGAGCCACCTCCAGAATTCTCTAGCCCTCTCCAAGACCATAAACACCTACTGCACAAGATAGGGGACAGACCATAGTTTGTATCAGCCATGACATGACCTGGCACTGCTTCTATATTCATATCTCTCCGGTTACTTTGAAATCCAGGGACAAAAAGAAATAAGACCATACACTTCTCTAGAAAGAACAACAATGAAATAATGGGGTGAGCAAACTGTCGGTGTTTGGACCCATGTATTCAGTCACCCAAATATACTTAACACTTAAAGCTGCTTTTGGTACAGATGCAGATCTGCTTCTCCAGGTAAGGTCTTTCAGGGGCAGGAATTCTTCTGAAGTGCATTTTCCCCTTGCCCTCAATTTCTACCTGCTCTCTTGAAGTGCCAGACATGACTTCTCCAAAAGACCTGCTGACAAAGGGGCACAGTGCTGAAAATTGGTGACTTTTCTTCTTGTCTTAACTCAGTTCCATCCCTGGCTGTAGCCTCCTGAGCATTTAGCACTTTTTCCATGTGTATTTTGCTCAGACTCTATCACATCATCAGTACCTTTCTCTTTCAATCATCTGTTCTTTCAATACTTCTTCCTTTAATCTATTCAGATTCAATCTAATTTCAAGTGATTTATTGCACAGTGTGACTTCTCATGAGGTTCTAGTACATAACCAGTGCACCAAAACCTGCATAAGACATATTTTGTTTGATAATTTAAAAAGAGAGGGGGAAAAGGGTAAATGAATATTTTATGCCTGAAAAGATTTGTACAACATACTCAGTTTTACTCCACTTAGAAGTTTTGTGGAAAGGAAGATGCATCAAGCCAATAACTTCAGTGACACATTACTTCAACTAATTGTTTTTTTGACCACATCATCTCCTCTTATTCCTCATTTATCTAAATAATAATAGTGAATTATTTATAAAATTGGAAAATCTTAATCTAATTTGTCCTGCCATATGCAGATGTTTGCATTAATTAAACTCAAAATGAAATACCAAGAGAAGTATTTAAAAGCATCCCAATGATCTTGTTTATGAATTACAATTACACCTTAATGGTCTGAGAAACCTCTGTATCTTGAGTGAAATCCTTGCCCTTCCAAAATGAAAGGTAACACATTGCCATGGTAATGGGCTAGAATTTCAATTCATTTATTCAGATAATAGTGCGTTAAGCTACATAAACAGTAAAAGTTTATGCAAACTAACAATAGCTGCAAGGATGCCTTTAGTTGCCTGATTAAATGCCTTAAAAATGCTCAAATGATTTAGGATATTAAGTCCTAGCTGAAAAAGACACGACCTTTAGAATAAAGCAGTGTCATCACATTTTTGTTGCACCCAACAGGCACAACAAATCAACCAAATCAGTCCCTTTTGGGTCTCATAACCTGGAATAAATGGGAACACTTAAAGGTTTCTCTTGTTGAAACGTAAAAAACCTCAGGCTGAAAAAGAACTGTGGCTAAAGGGTAGATTACAGCACTGGTTACACAAAGGTAGGTCTGGAGCCACCTTGTGTTAAGTGCTGCTGGAAGAGACTCCTCAGCTCAAATGTGCTTCTCCCATCAGAGCACCTTGGCCACCATACCATAATATGGTCTGTGTAGTGTGCACTTAATCTTTGTTCATGGTGATCTACCATAAATAAGTTGTATCCTTATGGCTGTGTCTGCATTAGTGGTTAATGGAGTGGATCAGTTTCTGTGATTGCTCCTCATGTCTCTATCAAAGGCAGTTTGGAGGGTTTATGTTGTCCTGGACTTGATCTGCTCTTTTGGACCATGAGTCTGTACCTCCCCAGTGGTGTGAAACTTTCAGAAGCTAAATCTGTCCTGCAAATCTTTTTCAACTGTGGATCCTTCTCCAAAGTAGATTGGATTGGATATCAAGAAGAAGTTCTTTACTGCAAGAGTGGTTGTGGTGGGTTTACCTTGGCTGGGTGCCCGGTGCCCACCCCTAGTCCCTCTATCACTCCCCCTGCCCCCCACCAAAACCTCCGTCAGCAAGGCAAGCGGGGAGANTGCAAGTTCTGGGCACACAGTAAAGGATGTTTGTTAAAGAGCTAATTAAATGAGGTAGGAGTTGGAGGCATTAATTTTTCAGAGAATGCTAAAAAAACTACATAGAGTTCATGGTTACTAGCGTAGGTAAAGAAATACCATTAATTACTGCTAACTGTGCAATATAGAAGTATTTGAGCAATACATAAACATACAATGGATAGGAACTTAAAGACCTAAAGGAGTTATTACTTGAAATTAGATCACAAAATTAAGGAAAGGAAAATCTAGGCTAAACATCTACCTTCTAGAAAGATTAAACTATTGTGTAATCTCTTGAAGAATGAAAAATCTTATTTAAGATTTGGGAATGGATCCAGCAGACTTCCATAGGATAACATGAAGTGCATTGTTTCTGGAGCTATTTAACATTTATATTAAAGAATTATGTAACGAGATAGTCTTTGCTTAGTCATTGCTACTGTAGAGTTGGGTGAGGTGAAACAGAAATAATTGCTGATATGTGGCCAGCCCAGCTTCATGACAAAGAAAAGTACAAACATAAGAATTTGCAGGGCTAGGTTAGAAAACCACCTTTATGCTGAGCAGTGCAATTGTTTCCTGATCAAAGTTACTTAGTTTTTCATACCTATAGAAAAAAACATAAATGTGCCTCTATTGAAACCTGGTTTTCCATTTCTATTTCAGTTTTTCTTTGATCTAATGATTTGTCTTCCAGAAATGTATTAGTGTTAATACATTCCGGAAATATTCAGCTGATTTCTAAGTATCTATGAATATATATCTATATATATATATGTTTTCTACCTTTAATATGCTGTGCACTGGATGGCCTGTGTTTGAAAAGTGACTACAGGAATCAGGTTCTGAAACCTGCAGAAGGAATCATGAAATGTGAATAATCAGATTGAAAGTCAGATTAAAGTCGGTAGAAGCTTTATGACCATGGGCGTGCAAACTGATTGCAGTAGGAACATCTGAGTTTTATTCTAAGAACTTTATAGTACTTTTTCTCTTTTCCAAAGAATTATCTTTGACTTATGTGATTCAATCACTTTTTTCTAAGCTAAGTGTGTTCCAAAGGTTTCAGTCCAAATTCACTGGCTGAGTGTATCAGAGTTCTCCCAAAATACTTGGTAAGTGCAGCCTAAGGAGCCACACAAACCCACTTACCAAAAAAATAAATCAATAGAACTTGATGGGCTGCTTCAGGCTCAACCATCCTGCCTGCATTGCATTAAGCTAGAGCCTGGGAACCAGGGCACACGTTGGGAGGCAGAGGAGTGGCCACTTAAATGAAGAGCAAAATGTTCTCCTCTTGCACGTTGCTGTTGCAAACCCAAAAGAGAATTCACCCCCTTTTTTCTTCTTTCTTTTTGCTTTATCAACTGGGTGTGTGCTGTAGAGTGAAAAACTTTCCTGCGTTGCTTCAGTGATCACTGTAAAGTACAACATAGGATTGCTCCTCCTAGGAAAAAACCTCTCCTCATAGACAAGGAAAACATTTAATTTAAATGATGTATTTTCATTCATTTTATAAGAGCTCAGTGGTGTATCAAGCAAGATTTTATCAGCACACCCAGTGAACTCACAGATAAAACTGGCTGCCTGTTTTCATTAGACTGCAGGCAAATTGCCTGGTTTATTTACCTGGTGAATTTATGGTAATCACTGCATCTTGAAAGCATCTCTACACATTCCATAATGAAATTCTTTGCCTCTGGGCCTTCAAAGTTGCTTTGTTTTTTTTCAGAAATAATGGACTGGCAAGTTGCTTTGCTGTTGTGTGCTCCAATGAGATGTGCCAGGATTGGAATTGTTTGGAGTGCTTAAATCTCACATGTCTGCAAATGCCCTTTACAAAATTCAGCGCTTGGAGATTTGTTGTTGCTGTTACAATGCTCTGGGGATGGTGTTTACTTAGAACAAAACACCCTGGAGGAAAGAAATGTGATTTTATCTAATCTGGAGGAAAGAAGTGGATTGTGTTTTGGATGCTCTCTGTGCAGGGGAGCTGGCAGCCAGGGCAAGCAGGGACACTGTGGTGGCATCAGGAGCCATGGTCCTATCTAAAGCGCATCAGGTCTTCTGCAGAGCATTGTCTTGCTCCCCTCATGTTGGTAAATGTGTGCAAGATCTCTTGCAAGGTAGGAAAAGGGTTGAGTTTTCTGTCTGCATGGCACTGATTTTGGTACTCGGGCTCCCCATATCTTACCAAAGTGTTAATGAGGTCCTACCAATGGGCAACCAACAGTTAATTTTATTAATAAGACTTCAGATTGCTTTGGCCTGCTGCCACAGTCACTGCTGAACATACTTTATGTTTCTTTTTATTATTATTAATTAGAAAAACAAAGGAAATTGTGTTGAAAATGAAAACCTTTAATAATATTATATTAACCCATTAGCTGTAAGGAGTCTTTTTAAAGAAAACTCCAAGTTTGATGAGCCTTTGTGTGAGACAAGCACTTCAGGGCAGGGAGGAGAAGAGATTTATGTATTGAAATGAACTGTTGTTGCAGTAGCTGTGGGTGAGGTCTGGTCCCACTGCTCCTTCTGAAAGCTGGTTCAATAGAGGGGTCAGAAAAGGGCGTCAAAGATTGAAATGCATCTTCTGCTTCTGCTGCTGATTTTTACTTGCATTCTCTTTGCTGGGGGGAGTCCCAGTGCAGGGTCACATCGTTTCCAGTCCTGAACCAGTACAGCTAAAACACTAACCCTCAGGCAGATGTAGGGGAGGGCTAAATGGAACTGTCCCTCTGTGGACGCTCCTGATGGGAAGACACCAGGAGAGGTGATGGCCACAAATACTTTGCAAGCAAATTTTTCACAATTTAAAGTAGTCTTTTTTTGTAGGTGTTTTTTTTTTAAAACTTTTAAAAAGGTCTATTTCAGCCTTAATTCTGTGATTCTGTGAAATCTCCATTATTCTCTTTTTATTATTTGCATTTCTCTCTTGGTTTGAACATGTTAGTTTGAAACTAATTTGGCCCATAATGTTCAGTTTGTTTTTTCATTCTAAAGTTATAATTCATTTCCTTTCTCTCTCTGCATATTTATTGGGTCTTCCTGGCTTTATTTCTGTTTTCTTGACTCCAGTTTGCCTCTTTCTGCTCTTGCAGATTTTGTTCCCCTCCATCTCCTCTTACTGCATGTTTTCCAGTGTCCCACAAGGAAGGGTTGCCATGAAGGTGAAAATCTCTACTTTCACAAGGATCCCTTTTCTTTTAGTAGCATTCACAGGATAAAACATTGTCCTTCACAGGCAGATGAAGAGACAAAGGTCCTTTCCAAATAAAAGTATAGCAGCATGGGAACCCATCACTGATTTTAGCTGACTGAAAGTCAGATCCCTGTTGAGGAAGGGACAAATACTAAACAATGTGTTGGCACAGTCTCCCTTGCTCAGACCTTCTTCACTCATTCAAGACTTGGGTGACAACCTGTGACTCTCCATCCCTCAAACTAGCACAGCTCCAGGCAGCCATATAAACGTGTTCAGAGCTCAGCCACATCACAGAACTTCATAATTCTTCTTTTTAGTGCTTCTTTTCGTCAAATTGCTGAATGAACAGTCTTTGTGTTACATAAATCAGAAGGAATAGACAGCCCCCAGGTTTGGCTTCATTTCTCATGGAAGTCAATAGCAAACTAACAAAAAGCAGACAACGAGGAAATCTGTTGGTTTGAGTCAGTGCTGGGTGATTGCTAACTCAAAGTGAATGTCTGGGCTTCTGTCTACACATGGGTGTCTTGATTCCCACCTCTACAATACGTCACACTGAATGCTGTCACATGTAATCTACTGTAGAGTTAAAAAAAATAGATAAATTGGGTATATCATCTTCAATATTTGAGTGTATCTCCATTCTTTGCACTCCACCATGGTGTGCACTCTGGATGGATGCAAGGTGCCCACCAGAGCCCCTTTCACTGCCCTCCTCAGCTGGACAGGGGAGAGAGAAAATATAACAAAAGCTTCATGGGTTGACATATAAGGACAGGGAGAGATGACCCACCAATTAACATCATGGGCAAACCAGACTCAACATGAGGAAAATTAATTTATTACCAATCAAATCAAAATAGTCTAATGAGAAATAAAAAATAAACCCTAAACCACCTTCCCCTTGTGACCATGGGGTCACAAGTCCTGCCAGCAAGCCTGCTCCAGCATGGGGTCCTCTCTTCTTATCTGGAGAAGATACTACAGATTTACTTGGGTCTTTCTGAGGATGGTACTATTAGGTGTAGCTGGGCTTCTTCTGTGTCTGGATGGCATAGACAACAGTCTTGACTCAGTGGAAATTTGCTGGGAATAGAAATGCATCACCCAGCAAGGTTAGAGCTGTCTCAGACAGATGAAATGGCCTGAGTGGATTTTTCAGAAGCACTGTCTTCTGTCCAAAAGGAAAAGTGTTTCAGAGGTGAGCAAAACAATGGTGAAGCAGCTTGTTTTGAGCAACAGTTTTTCTTTCCCTTAAAAGCATCATATGGGAGGTTTGCAAGAGTGGAAAGTTTGAAAAAGAAATCACATTTGGTAAGGTGGAGGGATTTAGTCAGTATGGGAAGATTATATATGACTCCCAGGCTAAATTCTTTCACAAAAACATTGCTTCACGTATACCAAGTGAGTATGGATAGGATAAAGTGCTGTTTGGATTAAAGAAGCTTTACTGTCTGTTGTTTAAGGCTTTTTCACATCTAAATTCACTTCAGCCCTTTCAGAATCCTCAGGGCATTCAGCAGAGCATGTAATGATTTAAGGTGTAGTTGTGTAAACTGACTTCATGAGGCATTTACAGGCTTTCTGAAGTCTAAATTCTTCATCACATCTCATCTCCTTCTCAGTATTTCATTCTATATCCAGATAAAAGCATTGAAATTGTTTAAGGGTAAGGACTTGTCTCTCTGGAACAATGTCACTTAAAATGAAGTGTGAAAGGAATAGGAATTGAGCCCAAGGGACCATCCCTAGAGGTGTTCAAGGGGATGGGGCCTTGAGCAACCTGGTCTAGTGGGAGGTGTCCCTGCCATGGCAGGGGGGTGGGTACTAGATGATCTTTGGGGTCCCTTCCAACCCAAACCATTCTATGATCATTTATGGGCACCTTGTAGGCAAGAAAATAATCTCTTAGTCTTGCAAACATTGATATCTGGATCTCTTGTTTTCCTCCCCTCATTTACAGACCCTCCTCACAACCCTGCTTTGAAATAGGTGAAATTCCTTGGAGAAGAGTTTCAGAAATGAGACAACTTTCTCAGATCCTTGCTTGATGCATGGTTGCAGGGCTGTGTTTCAGAGACAACCACTCACTTGATGCTTTTTACAGTTATAGTTCACTTATGTGCTAGTCTGGGAATTCTAGATTAATATACCACAAGTTACTAGTCCTTTCTGAAGAACATTGTAAAACCAGTGACAGTTGTCACAAAGAAATGCCCCACAAAAACCCTCCTCAAAGATAAAGGCACCAGCCAGGCTGAAATTTCAAGATGATGTTTACATGGAGTGATTTCATGATGCACAAATGTGTATATATGTGTTGGAAAACCTTGTAGAAAGCTTTTGAATTAGTTTATTTAGTGGTATTTTCTGATTTTAACAGATTAGCTGTTTCTCAATGTGCATGGTAGTTGGAGGGGTTTTAATATGCACTTCCATGGTTTTATATAGAACTTATGTCTATTAATGCAATATATTTACATCTCATAGTTTTGGTTCAGCTTGTTCCAAACCTCAGGTTGTTGCTCTTGACTCATTTTTCCTTCCTGTCCCCAGTGACTTAATGACTTCATCTCCTCATGTAAGATCATTCATCAGCTGTCTACACGCTCCATGTGTCCAGCCTCTCCACTTCACCCCTCCCTTTCCCCACCTGCATACTCAATCTGTTAGTGTTAAAGGGCTCAGCTCAAAATGATAGCACAGAAGTGATTCCTAAGCCCACAAAGAAGTGACAGCCCAGAAAACACGTCTCTGTTGGACCTTCTCATCAGCAAGGCTTGAGACCTTAGTGCCTTCTCCTCACCATGCTGCTTTTTTCCTTGCTGCTGACAACTGGCACACCTCTCTTGTCTCCTCCCCTGCACATGCCCTCAGATATTACCTTCTGTTTCATCCCTGAACTGTTCTATCCAGGTTTGTGCCTGTTTTCCAGGAGTCACCAGAGTGTACTATCAAAGACAGTGAATTTCCAGCTTTTTGCAATGTGCTGGATACTCTCTAAGGACACCTTTTGCCTGCTTCACCCAGAGACGACTTCATGTCTCTGCCTGGGCTCCTGGAATGATTTCTTCATGTGGAAGATGAAAGTTCATCTTTTTTCTTTATATCCTATTTTAAATTAATTTTTTTTGATGCTGTCACGCAGCCACACTGCAAATGTTCTTGCAACCTCATATATTTAAAAGGCAGCCAACTGCAAAGAGGCAATCACAGCACAGGCACGTGTGCTGATAAGACTAATTCCTTGTCAGCCCCTATAATGTTAAATCTAATTTGAATTGCAGCCCTTGGGACCTGCAATTACATTTGTCCATCTGTCAATAAACTGCCATTCTGGGTTGCACTGTAGTTAATTGTATTTAATATACAAAGCTTTTTCCCTTGCTTTTCTTCCATTCCTCCCCATCACCTCTCCTTTCATTTTCAAGGTACAATTAGAGTCAGGAGCAACACTGACTTAGCAAGGTATTTATTTAAGAAAAGGCTGAAGGATAATGATATTATCTGCTCAGGTCTAGGAAAAAGAACAGCTTTAATTACAGAAATATAAAGGGATAGGTATAAATTAAAACAAAGTCTAGGAGACTACTAAAATAGAATGTCTGAAAGACAATAGTTTGCTAAAACATAGGAGAAAAACATTAGAAACAAAGAGTCTAATGCATAAAAATGCATTTTTTTCTGAGAATTCAGGTTGGAATCCCTTGCTGGCATCTAGACTCATCTCTGACCCAGGTAGTGAGTTATAGGTAGTCCCAGTGTCCATTGGGTTTTCTACCCACAAGGATGGTGTGAGCCTCACTTCAATGTGTTTGTCTTGGCTTAGTCATCTCTCCACTGGTGCTCGTCATGGACTCTAAGGAGCCTGGTGAAATAAAGCCTGGTGAAATTCCTTAATTCTCCATGGAGGATGGGGAGGGATTTGAGCTTTTATTTTTGAGTACGCTTGCTGCCTTCAAATTCCCCAAGCTTTTCTAGAAACACATTGAAACAAGTTGGAAACTGAGATTTCTTGCAGGGAAATACATTAGAGCTTAAAAATAAAATGAAGAGGATGTTCTAGTTCTTATAAAAATAAGTGTTTGGGTTTTTCTAGTTTCTATTAGGAGGGATCTAATTTGACACCAGAATTTCATCCTATTAGCAAAAAAATGCATGCAGTCTATTTTCTGTGATGTTGCACATCTATATTCTACCTGACCTTCAGCTATCATTGGTTTTAGATTAGTATCATATTGTAGAATTTGTACATAGTAAACAAAATATGTGTTTTCTGACTCTCAAAATATTTTTTCTTTTTCTTGTGTGCAACCTCACTTATATACTATAAAACTGCTAGTTTTTTTATAATAATTCCTATTATCTGCATCAATTTAAGCTGATGACAGCTCTCATCATGGGAGGGGTGGCTGCTGCTTTGCACCCTGTCAGTTATGTCAGGTTGCTCTTTTGAGACCCTGATGAGTGTTGAAAACCTTTGCTACTCCAAGTTCATTAATTAATTTGAAGGGAGGTCTAGGTGGGCACACATCTTGAACATGATCACATGAAAATGGGATTTGAATATTATAGAGACCTCTTGAAAATCTGTTATTGAGAATCTCATTAGAGAGCTTTCCTTGTATCTTTAAATAGATTTTGATAACTGGGGGGGGTGGGGTTTTTTGTTGTGTTTTTTTTTTACATGATATCTTAATTTAGACATCCATGTTTGAAAATCCTGGTAAGAGGTTGTAAGGCACCTCTGGAGATCATCTATTTAAAATAAAAAATTCCTGGCCAGAGTTTATCTGCAATTTAGTCTTTTTTTATGTTGGTCATGTCTTAAATTTTACTTATAGAAATGAATACGTAGTATTATACCAGTGGTCCCTTTCTCTTCTAAATTTCAGTGCAATCAAATTAAATTAAATGGAAATTCTCCTGTGTAGTACGATGGTGAGTAAATAGCCTGGGTATCTCTTTGAGCTTGTCTATGGGCAGACACTTGGAGAAATGTATTCAGATTGACATTTCAATGTCCTACACCACATAATTGCACATATCTCTGTCTTAATTTTGGATTATCTTTCACAGCCTTAATTTGCTTTATTTTGGAAGTGAGATAAGTTAGCTAGACCAAAGCAACTTGAGTTCAGAATAGGAGTGTTCCTAGAGGGATTTAATGCTGTTTAATGACCACAGATTACCCTCCTGTGTATTTCATGTAGTTAAGCCCCAAGCACTAAACCAAATGTGCACAGCTTGTTCATTCTGAAGGAAAGAAGTCAGAAGTATTTTCTGGTTAAAGAGCTTCTTTGAAGGTCAGTTGGACAATAATGCTGAGGCACTTTGCATAAATGGGTTAACCCATCCATTTTTTAAAGCAAACTACCCATTCTATTAGTTCTGCACGTAGGAACATCTTAATGAATCGTATTATGTAGCTCAATTCTTTGTGAAATACCATCTGAGAGAAATTTGAGGAGTTATACCCTGCTTGTAAATGGCTGGCATGCAAATGTAGCTTGATCTGAATATTGCTTAGCCTACTATATAGCAGCCTTTTCTTACAGAACTCAGCTCTATCTGGTTTGCTCTGTTGGTGCTTTTATCTGCTGAAGTGTGTTCAACTGGAATAGGGAGATTGCAGTGTTTTTGAAGCAGGAACACAGCAAACCTTATGAGAATTCTATTAAACCATAATCAATAATTTAAGGGGAAATGTATTTGGTTAATTCAGCCTATTTTTCTAGTATCTGTCCACAGTGATGTAGTCATGTTAAGCCAGTAATTTGCTTACATATTCTCCCTTTCCCCATAGACTGAATTGAAGCGATTTTTGGTGAGTACAAATACTTGATACTTGAGCTCTTCTAGATAGGTTGAATTTTTATATTTTAGACTAATTTGTGCCATTAGCAGTATGATCGCATGAAAAAAAGTGATTTCCCTGATACCAAATGCAGTATGAACATATATTTATGGGAGGACTCAGCCTCAAGCTATAAAAATAACCAGAAGGATGGGAAAAAGATGCAGACAGATGGAGAGGTGAGCACGGTAATACAAATAATATTTTAGCATAGAACAGCCAAGCTCTTTCGCAAGGGTTCCTTAGCACTGTCTCTGCTGTGACTAACAACCCTGGCAGCTGCAAGTATCACTGGGACTGAATTTTACATGAGAGCAGTTAGAGGAGACTTTCATTAACTTTGGAGACAGTGAGGCTCAGCTGCTTAAATTGTCACCGTGAGCAAGTTCAAGAGGAAATGATCGCTCGGCTCGTGCAGCTCTCGGGGGGGTTCCCCATTGCCCAGCTCCATGTTCATATTTCTGTTGGCAAAGTTAGATCAGCCCCTCAGTCCCCACCAGGTTTGGCAAATCAGTATTTAATTCCTTTGAGAATGAAAATGATTTGAGGTAAAATCAGGAAAATATCTGAGCAGTGGTTTGGCTTTTTTGGGTTGGTTGTTTGGTATTGGGTTTTCTTGGTATTAGGATGAATAAATTCTTAAAGCACAGTCATGCCAAACTTAGTATATATGTAAAGAGAAGTTTATGCAAGCATGGAATGAAGTACACAGTGACAGAGATTCCTTATCACAGCATTTGGCACTAATGGATGGGTGACTGAGTCAGGTCTCACGTGCTCATGTATATACCATTAAACAGATGAGAGCGGAGAGAAAGTGACAACTAGAAAGGAGGGAGGTGAAGATGTGCCTGCACTTAGCAGTATAAGAAGGCTAACTATATTTTTCTAAAAACCTCCGTTATTTGAGGATGGTGCTGGAAAATGCAAGTTTTAATAAGCTCAGTTCCATCTTTTTATGTCTTTTCATTTTTGTATATTGTGTGTTCCAGCCCCACTGACTTAACTGTTGCTTTCATTACTTTAATTAAAAGGATATCCTTCTGAAAGGTCTGGATATGGGGGTATGTGAAAGTTCAATGCATGTGATGAAATCAACCGCAAGCCTAGAAAGAAAATCATGATTTAGTGCTTGGTGCAGCAGCCTTTTCATGTTCCCACATGTCTGCATTTCTATTACAATGGTTCAGCTTCCATTATTGAGAAGAATTCTATTCTTGCTCTTACCTTTTTCCTCCAGTGAGTAACTAAATGCAGCATGTTTTTATTTCAATTAATTCTTCATTTATCTGTTCCTGGATTGGGTGTGTGTATTCAGAAAGATTCCCCCCTGTGAAAGTCCAATGACTGAGACCATCTCTCTGGTCCCTTTTCACATGGGGAATGTTTTCTGTAGTGACCACAGCTCCAATTCAGAAAACCCCTGAATTTCAAGACTAGCTTCTTCTTGGATGGAAGTCTTTAGGGATATCCTGGAGTGGAGCCTCTTTCCCTTCAAATAAAATTAAGTGGCTTAATTTTTGCTTATGATTTGAAAATACCACAAGGCTTGTGACTCAGTGGCTGAACACATCAGATATGCACTTCATGCTTTTGACTTACTGGGCCTAGATATTTGCCTCTTAAATAAATAATACTAATATTGTGCTTAGCTGTTCAGAACCAATTAGCAGAGCATGGCTACTAAGAAGAGGAAATAAGGATGAATTTTTGAGCAGTCACCCTCACAAGGTTGTGCTTTACTGAGCCACTTGGAAGCTTCCTTGATCTGTTTAAAAAGACATAACATTTGACTTTTTACCTTATATTTGACACAGTAATCGTGTAAGCATCAACTCTTTGGTAGAGCACTTGCTGTCCTATGTGTAAGAGTTCTAGGGCCGTTCTTATGATAACTACAGAGTTTACATCATGTTTTTAATACAGTAAAGGACTAAGGTGATGCCTTGTGAAAGAGTTTAATCTCTAAAGGTGATTGAAGACTTTTTGCTTCCATAAACTTGCTCATGCAGAAAAGAGTTAAAGCAGGGCTGGAATAGATTCACAAACCCACAAGTTTCTGAAAGCAGAAAGGAGTCCTACTTATTAACTAAATAGTTTAGTTTATCACAAATTCTGATTTTATTTATTAATATTTAAAGCTGAACTGGGCTCAGTTTGTTTCAAGAAGCATCTGTCCTAGCAATGCCTTTGCACTCACAGATCAATTATGGAGGTCTGATCTTTCTACTTTTAGATTGATTAGAAGACTGGCACCTTTTTGGTTTTGTCAAGTTTCATGGAATGAAATTACACTTTGGATTAAAGCACAAAGTTGCCATTAAAATATTCAGATCAATGTGCACAAGAACTTTAAAATCTACTCTGCAAAAAGTTACTCACAGAGTGGAGTTTGTCACAGGTAAAATTCAGACTGGATTATGTAACAGTTGTTTGAACACAGTTCTCCAGATGAGAGCATTAAGAATATCCAGTAGAAATGATTGTGTAACTTGCTTCTCAGTGAAACCAGCTGCTTAGCAACTGGTGTATAACTCTGATTTAGTGACTGTGACTTGGAAGACCCAGTTCATTATGGTGATCAATATCAGTAAGTTCATCACCAGCATGGATTCTTTCCTAACCTTTGGTCACTAAAAGTGAATTATGCACTAGCCCCAGGGTGGTTGATATCCCAGAGGACAAATGCCCTTGAACTGCCACCGCCCTTGCCTCTTGTGATGTACAGAGGAGCCAACAGAGCTGCAGGGCTGAGCTTGGGCACCCCCCACGTGTGGTGACACTGCAACCTCCACAGTTGGTGGAAAGCTTAAGGATGGCAAAACCTGGTAAAGTAATTCAAAAACCCCTTTTTGGGGGGGTAAAATATCATTATATAAACTGATAAAGATAAATGTGTGAACAACCATCAAATTATATGATGTTATAGGATGAAGTTATAGGATGAACTCAAGATCTAAACATATTTTCAGAACATATATGGATGTTTATGCAATATGTCAGGTTTATACAATAACTTCAGGAATTAAATTTCATCTTCTCTGAGCCTCCTTCTGTCTGTGATGTTTTAGTGTTTTCCACAGGTATATACCTGAAATGTGTTATTGATTTGGGGGTGATGTCAAGACTAGGGAGATGTAATTCTACTTGCTATTCATTTTTACTGCTTGATTGCTCTAGTTTCAGTGACGTTAGATGAAATAAGAGATGGAGGATCTGTTAAGTAAAGCTGTTTACTCAACATAGCTTTGGAAAGAACATCACTGTGACATATATTCACTCATGTTAGAACTGCCTTAATAGACATTGATAATGAAATCGAATTGTCTTTCATGACAAATAAGTAACTATTAATTAGATTAAGCTTCTTTAAATTCTAAGGCAAGCATCTGGGAGGACGAATGTATGAAAGAAGAATAAATAAAAGGAAAGTAAGTGACAGGATGGGGGAAAAAAGTCTGTGGCTGAAGAGAAGGTTCTTGAAAGGTCTCTGATGGCTGTTGGAGGAGAAAGAGCCATTTAGCTCAGAGCATTTTGGAAATATCTGATTGTGGGGAAAAAAAAGGGTTTCTTAGAAATCATTATGTGTACAGGACAATGTAAAAGAAGCTGATAGACTTTGGACAATACACAAATAACTTAATTTGGCCCAAATGGGTTGAAAACTGATCATTACCTCTACGGGGTGAAACATGTTAAAAGACAACTTGGAGTCATACTTGATATTAGAGAATATGACTTATCCAGTCTGTTTTCAGTCATTTTGAATCAGATGAAGATTTTATTCTGTTGTAATGGTCGGGTGCAATTTATAGGTATCACACTGTTGAAGTTTTCACCATTCTTTCTGTTGAATGGTGGGTTTTCAATAATGTGCTCTCAGATTTTTAACAAGGGCCTGCCACAACAGCTTTTTGAGCCACAGGTAGCAGTGGGTGGTTGGAGATGAAGGGTGAAAATAGGCTGTTGGAATAAAAATATCAACTGTGATCAAGGAGGGAAGAAGTGCTAACACGCATAGTTGTTTGGGTTTGTATTTTCTTTTCCTCAACAATAAGGTGGGTGACAGTACAGACAGTGTGTGGCTTGATAATAAAGGCTGAAAGGTGAAGAACCTCTCGTAAGGTTTTCTTCCCAGTACTCCTGAAAATATCTGCCATTTGGTGCAATCTTATCCATTTTTAAAGGAAAAAAAAAATGCAGCTCAGAAAAAAAGCAGCTATGTCTGGCAAGGACAAATTAGCAGGGAAATGATCTCATTTCTTCCTCTAATTTGGTGGAATTTGAAGGAAGAGCTGTGATGCCTTCTGGCCCCTCACCAGACGAGGGCTAATTTAGACAGCCCTTCCTGCATCCACAGCCAGTTGAAAAGAAATTGCTCTTTTCTCTTCTTCAGCTCTTTGGCTGGTCTAATTGAGGGCAGGGAACTATTTTGTTCTTCTGGTGACAGATGCTTTATAAAATGGGTTCCACTTTGTATTTCCTTTAGGTATATTCTGTTTTAAATTCTCTTCTCACGAGTTGATGTCATTTTAATTACTCCAACATGTTCTTCACTTGGTCTGAGATCTTTAGGTAAGGACGAACTCTTAGCTGTGTTTCATCTGACTGATAAGTACCTCTGCAATAAAAAAGCATATGTGAGTCAGATATTTTACTAGGCTTGATAGGCATATACAAAAGACATTTTGAGGGGAAAAAAACAGACTATTTTTTAGTGTTTGCAATGCAAAAGAGACCTTCAACCCTCAAACCTCTTGAAGGATTACGTCAAGAAAGGAAAACATGACAAATGCATTAACTTATAAGAGACATTTCTTACCAAAACCAGAGATCACTCAGGATTAAAGTTTTATATGTTTTTTACAGGATCAGGAAAGAACTTGTGTCAGCTTGCTCCTTTGACAAACACTGTCTTTCCTTTTCTAATTTGAGGAAGAAATTGAAAATAAAATGTCACGCAGGTATCCACAATGCACTTTGGACAAGTTATTTAACAGCACACGTATGCTCATTGTTTAATATGTATCCATAACCTATTTCAAACCATTTTGTTGGTTTATGGGAGGAAATGTGAGACCAAAGTGCAGTAGTACCTTTTCTTTGCAAGAACAATGCATTTCCCAGCATAAATCCCCTTGTCTTTCCATTAAGTACCTCTAGAAACTTTCGCCTCATGTGGGAAGATATTTTGTAGACAAAATATACAGGAATAAAACCAGAAAGCAATTTACCTCATATTGAGACCTCAGAAAGTCGTATAACCTTTTTATGCAATTCACGTTAGCACCAGCCAGGGTTTGGTTTGATGCCTTTTAAAACGCATTGTGCCTGACACATAAATACCAAATATTGTGCAAGAGAAATCTCCAAAGGTTTCCCGAGTGGATTTCACAGAAACTCAAAATGATTTCTGCGTTCTGCAAACCCTCTGTTTAGCTCTGATTTTATGTGTCTTGAAAGGACTCTTCTGAAAAAGCAGCCCATTTGTCCACGTGATAAAATTGCTCAATTGCACAGCTGAGCCTGGGGTTTGTAGCAGGAGTCCCAGGCAGAAGGTGGGTCTCAGCAGCAGTGCTTATTGGAGCGTGGATGCTTAGAAACCCAGGCTGAGTGCTGGAAAGGCAGTTGTTTCCCTTGCTTGTTATTAGAGATTCCAAAATGGGTGATTTCAGGTGTCTTAACATTCAAAGGGTAGAATGAGAGGCTGTTCATCATCACTAAATGTGAGCTAAGGAGAGCCTAGAATTAGTTCTCCTTGAGGGCTCCTCTGTAGCACGAGTGTTGTAACTCTAATATTAATCTGACAGCTTTCTCCCTTCACCAAGAAGAGGCAGAGAAGGTTATTTTTCTCAGCTGGTATTCAGATTTCCACAGGTAGAGTGTGAACTATTAGTTAGGTGCACAATTATGAGAAATCCTGAACACCACACTACATCCAGCACCTTCTTCCCTCACAGCTGCTGTTGATATTATCTTTTTGGAATAGCACATATATGAATGTGACAAGGAAATGCAAATCACCCTTAAGACCTATGACCTGAAAGATATTTCTGACATTTTCACTGAACTTCTCAGTGATTGCTTCCTTCAGCTTCCAGCATTCTAATACCATTGGCCAACAGTGGCCATCATTGAAGCTAACCAGTGTTTTGCTGGTACAACTAATGATGCTTCACTTTTTACTCAATGCATCACTGCATTTCAGAAACAGGAATTTAAAAAAACCCAACAATGTTTAATCTTCATCAGAGATGAAATTTTCTCCTTCCTTATCATCCTACCAGAGAACATGCACTGCATGAAGCATTCATAAGCTTTTTGGCTGGCACAACACCACTTGGCTGGTGCATCTTTTTGCCTCAGAGAAAGATTGTGTCTAATACAAGTACTTACTAAACCAGCTAAGAGAAAATCTTGTTATGATTACACCAAGAGATGTCAGCATGCCAGCCAACATTGTGTGCTATCATATCCTGGCAAGCTGGAGAGGGGGGTAATGTAGTTGGAGGGAGGCAATTCCCAGGAAGTTAGAACTGGACAATTACTTATGCAATTTCATTTCCAAATAGTAACATATTTGTGATAATTACAGTTAAAATAAACCGATCTGAACTTCACTTCTACAATCTGAGATTAATGAAGTTATGAAACAAATTAGAGGTGGTCATACAAGAGAAAAATTGCCGAAGCTTGCACAAAGCAAGAAGGCATAATTAGCTTTTTCACAGCCCATCACTGCATTAGGAATTGTCATTAGCAGAGCCCAAAAAGAATAGAAATGGATTTAAAAAAACTTCTTGTAGAAGCAAGACAGGACTGATAATAGATCTGTTTACTCTTCTTTCACTGCATCATTATTTTAGTATGAGTAGTCCTTCAAAAGCCCCAGACTGGATTGTATTTTGCTAAGCATGTTCCTTGGTAAATGCTGTCCTTGACCTGAAGAGCTTTGAGTCTGTAGCTTCAATCAGGTGAACTCAACAACATGGAGAAGAGGATGCCTGAAAGTATTACAGCCATGCTTGAGATGCCAATGCATCTTGAGAGCCTTGAATCATATGGAAATGAGTTGTTCTATTACAAATAGAAGGAAATTCTTCACTCTGAGGGTGGTGAGACACTGGAACAGGTTGCTCAGGGGGTTCATGGATGCTCTATCCCTGAAGGTGTCCAAGGCCAGGTTGGATGAGGCTTTGAGCATCCTGGTCTGGCGGGAGGTGTCCCTGCCCATGGCGGGGGTTGGAACTGGATGATCTTTAAGGTCCCTTCCAACCCAAACCAGTCTATGATTCTAAATAAACAATATTTGTTATCCCAGCTCCTGTTGGCTTTAGCCTGTATTGGGTGGGTTTTACCACCTGTTGGCTTTTCCTAAGTCCTATGATTTTATAACTCCCACAGCCCCTTTCTCTGCTAGATGTGAGTACAGACAGGAAAATATGGGCTTGATACTCTTTTCCAAGTTTCCTTCCAGTGCTCCATAAATGTGACAACCTTCACCCTTCCCTTGCTATTTTCCCCTTTATTGTATTGTGGCTTTTTCCTCAGTTTTACATCCATCTTCCAGCAAAAGAACCAGCTTTTAATTGTTAAAAAGTCAGCTTCACCAAATAGAATTTGTTTGCCATTAAGATGTTTACTGTGTTATTTACAAGTCAAATGTGTGCTTGGTAGCCTCTCAGACCAGAAAAGGGAATGGCTGAAGTGATTCCAAACCCTTTATTTAGAGTTTTGTGTTCTTGACTCCTCTATGACTTAAAAAGTGACTCCTCCATGCATGAAAACCTCATCCAAATGCCAATGCATGAGTTTCCCTCCTGGCTGGCTCAGCCTTTGTCTGAAGCAAAATTATGCAACGCACGTATGACTAATTTGTTGTGAATAAAGCCCAGAGTTATAATTTGTGCCTGTTCTCTAAAAGTGGACTTTGGAGGATACTCCTTGACTACTTTATGCCAAACGTGACTCTTTGGATATTCATGCAATTAAAATGGGGGCCTCCAGTGGTTCTGGCAGCTCTGTTTATAAGTCCAGCTGCATTTGGCTTGCTCTTAATGCTGCAACCTCATTTTGCCTCCGACTTCTCTTCCTTTGTCTTTTAAAAGCTGATAAAATGACTGACTGAGACTATTTAAATAATCTATGCATTTGTCCATAATTACATCTATTTCTCCAATAAATCTCATATCGATTACTTTTCAATTTTATCACTGACCTTGAATCTGATCTGTTTTCTCCTTGAAAGTCAATATTTTAAATTCACCAGCACAGGTAAATAGCAGAAGGTGCTCGATGGCTGCAGATTATCACGTATTGACAAAAGGCAGTGATTTTAAAGCACTCTGGTACATTCCAGCAATAAGTCAGGGAAACAAAGGGAAACAAAGGAACTGTTGTTTGTGTGAGTCGTGAAGATCTCACATAAGGAATCTGGCTGTTGTTTCAGTGAGGGGTTTTTAGCTGCGACAATTTTTGTAATTATATGTGTTTCACAGTATTAGCATCAACTTGGCTAATTTATATTAGTTGTTTTCCTTAAGGCAGACTCACCCAAACACACAGCCCCAGGCATGGCCACCTTTGCCCCAGGGCAGCAGCCCCACGTTGCCTTCTCTTATGCACTGCAGGATTCCATTTGTTGGGAATACACAGCCTGGCTTTTCCACACACATCATGTTTGTTCCTTCCCTGGACCAGTCCCATGACATGCTTGCAGGGAGTCTGGAACTTCTGAGAACTGCTGGACTTGCCAGGCTTGTGCAGGGGGTTTGGTTATGGGTGGGGACCAGGCTTTGCAGATTTTTCCAGTTTGAGTGGAAACTTATGACAAAATTCTCATGGAACACAATGGTAGGAAGGGGATGGGACATAGATCCATCTTAGACCAATGCTGACAGCCTGACAGTGTTGCATTTCGCTCTAGGATAAGCTCTTGAGGTCAATTTTTGAGTTCTGCCTCAATCCCTAACCTAGATTAATAGTTTTCCTAAATTTTGATGCCTCTTCTTTTGACCTCCTTGGGTATGGGGATCTGATTCATGGTGGTGTCCTAATTCCCAACATGTTTCTTACTGCTGTATTTAACCATGCACGCTACTGTGAGACCCAATCAGAAAACTATACTATGGGTAGTGATACCCTCCTTTCCACTCTCTCTGTCTTCACCTCAACCCTAAGGAGTTGATCTGCTTTCAGGTATTTTGGCTTCAAACCATCCCTGGATAAAAATATTATTGCCTGCTCTAAGTTCTTGAACTCTTTTCAGATGGCTGTTTTTGCATTCAAGGATTACTAGTGGCCTTTGGTTTATCATTTAAAAAAAAAAAAAAGGAAATATTTTGTCTTCATTCTAGTTCTTGTCACCTATCTTTGCACGACAGTTCCCCCCTTTTCTTTTTCCTGAAGCACATATTCTATAATTTGGATAACTCCTCTGGTACAGCTATGCAGGGACAGCCATATGTGCAAATTTGCCTCTGCTGTTCTTTACACTGTCAATACATCCATTTGTTTATCACTGTATTCTTCAATGATCTGGAAAAAGGATGAAGAGTGAGGTGGTAATGTTTGTGATGATAAGTTGTTATTCAGGATAGACTGGGGCAGAATTACAGATGTATCTTAGAACAATAAGCTACTGGGCAAGTAAAATGAAACTCGCTGTGACTGAATAAATAAAGTGTCATGGCAAACAAAATCTTGACTTCACTAATATGGTGATATATTCTTAGCTGTCATCAGTGAGAATGAAACCTGGGAGATTTTTCTATGGAAGTGTTGTCACTAGGTACTGGCAATCAAAAAAGCGTAAAAACCATTAGGCATTATTTGAAAGGTAATAGAAAACCAGCAAAAAAAAAATAATTATGCCAATGAATAAACCTGCCGTGTGTTTATGCTTGGAGTAGCTCTTGTTCCATCATCTGAAAAAAGGATATGGTAAAAGTAGCTAGAACTTCATTCTGTAGGACATTCTCCATTGAGTTGTTTCTGGCCAAGATAGATCTATGTCACGTCCATTATTATTTCAATGCCTAGCAAAGGCTGGATTTCACATTTAGGAAGGAGCTCCCTGATTATACTGGCATTTCTTCCTCCATTATACCTTCAAGGCTGTGTTGGATGGGGCTTTGAGCAACCTGGTCTAGTGGGAGCTGTCTCTGCCTATGGGATAAAGACCACTAGATGATCGTTGAGGTCCCTTCCAACCCAAACTATTCTATGGTCCTCTGATTCACTTTGAAGAGATTTGCACATATAATAACTCTGCTTTCTCAACCCCTCAATCACACCCTTGTTGCTACATGTTTTAGATTGGACATTAGGAAGAAGCTCTTTACTGAAAGAGTGGTCAGGCACTGGAACAGGCTGCCCAAGGAGGTGGTGGAGTCGCCATCCCTGGAGGGGTTCAACAAATGAGTAGATGTGGTGCTTTGAGACATGGTCTAGTGGTCAGAGAGGTGTTGGGATGACGGTTGGACTTAATGATCTTAGAGGTCTTTTTCAACCTAAATGATTCTATGTTAAGCTGTCTTCAAGAGGTGGTGTTAAAGACCTAGAGCTGTACAGGGTAGTATTTATGAATAGGTCTCACATTGTTGTCACTCCTTCTTAGGTAAATATCACTAAAAGCATAGATATCTGCATGAAGAGTGAACCTGTGGTCACACAAGGACCCAGCCATCACAATCTGTGCTATGCTGCTTATTTATGGTACAGACTTTGCTTGTCAATACAATACCTGTTGGCTACCTCAAAAAGGAGCATTAACATTCTGCTCTGAAACTTAGAACACAACCTCATTATACAAACCTTAATTACAACCTTATCAAAACAAGGGTTTGGGTTGTTTTAATTGGATTGGAAATAGGCTTTCACTGTCTCCTAGGTGATTAAGTAAAATGAACACCTGGTTGTAAATGTCCATACAGACAATAGGAATGGTGAGTTGGGAATCTATGCAAGATGTTGGCTGAGGAATAAGCTTTGGCTGCATGGGGTAAGGTCTCACCTTGCTGCATTGTGCCATGCCTTTGATCACTTCCCACTGGGGCTTAAAATTTGGTAAACCTATGGTAAGATTTTTAGAGATGTTTTACCCACGTGGTGCTTTTAATCTGCTCAAACACAGTAGGATTTAGGGTCTTAAATCATGGAGTTTAACTTCAGCTTTGCCTTGAGGGAAAGAGTGAGTGTGAAAATTATAAGCAGCATATAAAGATGAGTATGATAGAATATAGGGTAGGATGTTGTTATAAGTGCAGAACATGGGACTTGCACAAGGGGAGGTTTAGATTAGATATTAGGAAGAAGTTCTTTACTGAAAGAGTGGTCAGGCACTGGAACAGGCTGCCCAGGGAGATGGTGGAGTCACCATCCCTGGAGGGGTTCTAAAAACAAATAGATGCGCTTCAAGACATGGTCTAGTGGTCAGGGAGATGTTGGCCAAAGGTTGCACTTGATGATCCTGGAGGTCTTTTCCAACCTAAATGGTTCTATGACTTATGTTTCAACCACTTCTGGTGGAAAGGGAATGATGTTCAGATAGCTGATCAGATCATGCAATTAAAAAAAAAAAAAAGGAAAAATAGTTATTAGAGTGATGCAACTATCAGTGCTTTTCTAAGTCATATTTTCAAGATAGGATGGAATTTAAATATCAGGAGATGTGTATATTTTTGAAAATGAAGTACAGAGGGAATCTGTCTCTCTGGTTTAGGAAGGCAGTTTACATATTAACTTTTTTTCAGATAAGTAATCTGGAAAAAAATTGTATTTTTCAGCTCAGTCAATTAATGGAGGAATAGCTTTGTATATATCAATTATGAAGAGGAATCTATGTCTATCCTTTCATACACACATACTCACACACTTATACACATGGGTATGGTTCAAAGCTGCACCAGGAGAGGTTCAAACTGGATGTTAGGTAGCAGTTCTTTATGGAGAGGGTTGTCAAACACTGGAACAGGCTTCCTAGAGGGGCGGTGGATGCCCCAAGCCTGTGAGTATTTAAGAAGCATTTGGACAATGCCCTTAACAACCTGCTTTAACTTTTGATGAGCCCTGAGGTGGTCAGGCAGTTGGGCTCCATGATCAGTGTAGGTCCTTTCCAACTGAGATAGTCTATTCTACACAGACAGACACAAAACCTCGAGCAGCGAGTGCCAAAGTTTTCCTGTTACACTGAAAGCAATTGGAGGTAATTAATTAGAACATTAAAATATTGGGACAGATGTTTTCCCCTTATTATCTTGCTGAAATGTTTTGCAGCTGCTTCCTTTGCTTTCAGGCCATTATAATAACATTAGGATAATGTGCCCTTAAAAATGCAGGAAGACCCTCAAGCACTGTTGCTTGTGTTGCTTCTCTGCTGAGACTTCTGCAGAATCTGCCGGATTCCCATCTTCTCAGCCCAGCTCCATGGCCCTTGGTTACTCCTGTCCCACCTCAATTACTTACTAGGAAATTTCAGAAATGCCAGAAATTTTTGTAAACTCTTCTTAATGCTTGTGAATCTATTCCTAATGGACTGGTATGAAGATACAGATCTCCAAAACCACCTTATTGGAAGTGAGGTGACATGTTGCTGACCTTCTGCTGTTTGTACAAATCCAGGGGACGATTAGTCTTGCATGAAGGGGTCATTCTTGCTTTTGTTCTGCAACATTTCATGAAAGACCTGAAACGGTCCATTCTGGATAGGAATCAGGAGAAATTGCACAGATAGCTGCATCACTAATGTTTGTCTTGGGCAAAACAGGCTCATTTCAGTTTTCTAAATTGGAGGAAACACTAGAATAAGGCTTTTGGTCAAATCACTCAGATGAACACTGTACATGAAATTTCAGATAATCCATCTCCCCTTTATAGCCAAAAGTTTCCCTTCTCATCTCAGCTAGCAGGAGAAGGTAGATGAGCACTCATCAGCTTGTGTGGAGTCATCTGCCTGTCTTCTGGTACCCCTGGGGTGCTTTTTGAAGAAGTTCTTGAAGCCTTAAACAAAATCTCTTGAGGAGTATCACAAAGTTTGCTCATCTGGGTGAGCTGAGGGAGCAGCAGCCAGCAGCTGGGTGAGCAGGGATGGAGCAGGAGAGAGTGGAAGAGGGAGTCACAGACACTTCTGTGGTGTTGGTCTGGTGGTGACCTCTTCCTCTGCAAAGCAAATATTGTTGTGTATCACTTGCAAGAAACAAAGGACTGTAAAAACCATAAAAAGAGAGCATTTAAACCTCAAGTGATCTGAATTTGTTATGTTCTCCATTATGTGGGTAATGTGAATTTTCTTTAGCTGCTTAAAAGGATTCACATTTTTAAAAGCTTTCATTGAAATATTTATCTGCTGTGCAATAAAACATGGAGAGACACAATTTGTTAATCTCAGCTTCTAGATTCTGCTTTTAGCTAATTTAACAGTTGTTCATAAAAATACTTCTGGGAATCTGGGTATATCTTGTTTGGTTATCATCATCAAGTCAAGAAATCCTTGCAGATGGGGGACCTGGTTCCAGTCACTTGTGTTGCCTTCCTGTCATTCTGCTGACATCAAATAAAAGATTCCCAGTTTCTACTGACGTGAAACAAATTAGTCTCTGCCCAGAAGCTGTGAATCCTTGACCACAAAGAACATGACAAATTGACAGCTAGGGAAGTGAAGATTCAGGGTGTTGTCAGATGAGACAACATTTTTAAGCATGATATAAAATTGTGATTTTAAAATATTTAATATCAAGATATGAAAAGTCAGAAATTCAAATAATATCTCTAGTTGGTCTGCCTTGAATTTTCCCACCCAACATGCCTGTACTTTGCTCACGTGTCCCATTTTTCACTCAATGGTGTCATAACAGACTGGAAGTTGACAGCCAGAGTCAGATCACTCAGTTCAGCCTCTGGCAGTTGTCAGAACTGAATATGTCACAAGGCCCCACTAAAACCAAAGTATTCCCATCTGTCAAATCAGCAGCTGTGGCTGGGCCAGAAGAAGTCTTTCCATCCGTTTGATTTCTGTGGTCTGGCATTTGCCAAGCATCCAGCCACAAACCATGACCTGTGCTCATCGCATCTGGGAAATCTCCTGGCCAAAAACTACGTCCAGGACTATGTAGTTTTCAAGATCAGATGAGTTCTGTTTGGCATGAAATGAACATTTGGACACTTTATTTATTGTCACAAATGAAGAGGCAGAACATTTCTGACTCCTGTCAAGCTGGGTCAATGCACTTTTCCAGTGAGTTTTAATGGGTTGTGTTAGGAATATGACACAAATTTGTGGTCATGAAGGACCCTTCCTTCCTTCACATGACTCTGGAGGACCTTTTTTGGTCTGTTGCCCTCCCCCCCCCATCTGAAGTCCCCACTTTTTCTATCCATTTATGCATAAATCTCTTCTTATTTCACACCTCAACTTTTAACCTTTCTTTCATTCTTTGATTTTAACTTATATTTCATGTTAGCTTTGGTAAAAGGGAACAAAGACTCAACAAAGTTACTTGGACAGGAGGTCTTGTGTTTTGTTACTGTGATATCACCTGGGTTAGAAGTATTAGGAAGCAAACAGGACAAGCTCCCAACACTGCTGGTAACATAATTCTATGCTGGCAACGTCTGCTCAAGGGACCTTAGGAATCCCACCACCACTAAAATCCATGGAGGGATAGCCTAAAACATCAAATGGTTCTGGGATTAGGCCCTTCATGTAGCATATTGAGGATAAGAAATTATTGTGGGACTATTCTGCTTTTTAAAATATTCAAGAAATTTGTTTG